>CM050419.1:1167861-1605508 GCA_027564155.1 Gymnocypris eckloni scoliostomus
AGAAGTCGAATTGGTCAGAATGGGCAACAACACATCATCTCCCTGATCCTCAACACTGGTCTGCAGGGATTGTATGCCCCTCAGCCCACTCCTGTACTCCCTGTACACACACGACTGTACAGCAACACACAGCTCCAATGTCATCGGCTAAATTTGTTGATGTCACAACGGTGATAGGCCTGATCACCGCCAACGATGAGACAGCCTACAGAGAGGAGGTGAGTACCCTGACTAAATGGTGTCAGGAGAACCACTCACTTAACATCGACAAGACCAAGGAGCTGGTGGTGGATTACAGGAGACAGAGCAGAGAACACACACCCATCACCATTGACAAGACACCTGTGGAGCGGTGAGCAGCTTTAAGTTCCTCCATGCTCACATCACCGAGGGATCTCACATGGTCTGCTCACACAGATGCAGTGCTGAAGAAGGCACATCAGTGTCTCTTCTTCCTGAGGCGGCAAGCCCCAGAATCATCAGGTCCTTCTACACCTGCACTGTGGAGAGCATCCTGACCGCATCACCGCCTGGTTTGGAAACAGCACCGCTGGCAACCGCAGGGCTCTGCAAAGGGTCGTGAACTGCCCGTCACATTGTTGGAGGTGAGCTCTCCTCCAGGATATCTACACCAGGCGGTGTACAAGGAAAGCCCGGAGGATTATCAAAGACTCCAGCCACCCGTCCCACAGTCTGCTCTCTGTTGCCCTCAGGGCGACGCTTTCCGCTGCAGCCGATCCCCACTAGCCGACTGAGGGATAGCTTTTCCCTCAGGCTATCAGGCTAATGAACAGTCACAAATAACTCACCTACATCACACTCCCACTCACACAACATGCCACTGCACTTTAACACAGTTCAACTGGACTACACGCACACACTGCACTAACACAACCTATCTGCTATCACTGGACACCATACAATGCACATCCACGACACTGCATATGCATAATCTGTTGCACCTTTGCACAACTATCTGCTGCTCAACCAATCTGCTGTTAATTTATAATCTGTTGCACCTTCACATTACTATGTATAGACTACATAATGTATAGATAGTGTACATAATGTAGATGTGCCCATACGGTATAATGTGTAGTTGATAACTAAGTATGTCTTTATAGTACACTATGTGTACTGAGTATATGTATGTGTATTTTGCACATTGTCTTCTGTACAGTCTGTAAATATGTACTTTCCATATGTAAATTTTTTTTTTGCACTTGGAGCACGCTCTTAAGAATTTCACTCACCAAGGTACTTGTGCTGTGGGTGATGTGACAATAAAAGTGATTTGATTTTTGATTTACTACCATACTTTTATTCAGCAAGGATGTATTTTTTAAAGTGATAGTAAAGACTTAAGTTCTTAGGAGAAAAAAAAATCTGCTTTGAATAAATGTTCCTTTAAACTTTTTATTCATCAAAGAATCCTGAAAAACGTATTACAGGTTCCAGAAAAAAATGTAAGTGGCAAAGTTGTTTATAACATTAATAAATCACAATATTAGCACGATTTCTGAAGGATCATGTGACACTGAACACTGGGAAAATGGCTAATAAAAAATTATATTTCACAGTATTACGTTTTTGTTTTGTTTTTCTGTATTTTCAAATAAATGCAGCCTTGATGAGCATTAACGACCTTTAAAAACATTAAAAATCTTACTGATCTCAAACTTTTGAATGGCAGTGTATATATTACAAAATGTATCCACCTTAAGAGTGAATGTGGCCATTTGTAAATTCTAAGTGCTAGCCTTCCACTTTAACCAGGCTTACACATAACACAATAACACATTTATATTATTCAAATCCATTAAAGGATTGTTAGGCTGCATTAATTAGATTGGAACCGGGATCACTTCCCATAACACTCAATGTACTTGTTACATCTTTAGAAGTCTGTAGACTATCCAGACCATGTCAACTACAACCCGAATTACAGAAATGTTGGTACATTTAAAAATGTTTTATTTTTTTTATTGGAATAAAATGAAAACTAAAAGACTTTCAAATCACATGAGCCCATATTTTATTCACAATAAAACATAGATAACATAAATATTTAAACTGAGAAATTGTACACTTTTATCCACTAAATGAGCTCATTTCAAATTTGATGCCTGCTACAGGTCTCAAAAAGTTGTACAGGGAGCAACAAAGGGCTGAAAAAGGTCACGTGTTTCATCAGGAAGTGTATAGATGATGTAGTTCCGACCAAAACAATCCGTATCTACCCCAACCAAAAACCGTGGATTAACAGCGATGTTCGATCAGCCTTGTCAGCGGACATCTGCCTATAAATCCGGAAACTCTGGCGATCGGAAGCAAGCCAGTTACGATCTCAGGAGAACCATCAAAGCAGCCAAACGAACATATAAAAACAATGTTGAAGAACATTTCAACAACAATAATCCAAGAAGCATGTGGCAGGGCATTAACAACATCACAGGCTTTAAAGGAATAAACCAGCTACTGTAAACATTGCCCTCTCTGCCGGACGAGCTCAACACCTTTTATGCTCGGTTCGAGGCTGATAACACCGCCCACACAGAGAGCGCTGCAGCTGCCGCAGAAGAGGTGAGTCCACTCACGCTTTCTGTCGCGGATGTAACCCGATCCTTCAAGCGGGTGAACATCCGTAAAGCCGTGAGGCCCAGATGGTATACCAGGCTGTGTGCTCAAAGCATGCGCTTTCCAGCTAGCCTGGGTTTTACGAACATTTTCAATCTGTCCCTCTCTCTGTCTGTGGTTCCCTCATGCTTCAAAAAATCCATCATTGTGCCCATACCAAAGAAAAATAAAATCACATGCTTGAATGACTGGAGGTGTAAGGAAGAGGTCTGAGGCGTGCGGATCCAATTGCACCAATATTTATTAAGCGGGGGCAGAATCAGACAGGCAATGGTCAAAAGGCAAAAACAGGAATATCAGAGGCAAAGCAGAGGCGTAAACAATACCAGGCAGGGTTCGAGGTAACAGGCACAGGTTCAGAGATCGAGGTCGGCAGTCCGGGGTCACACACAGAGATAACAGATACGGGAAGAACGCTCAGAAATGTAGCCAGGGCAAACAAGACTTACAGTGCGTGGTGTTTGTGTGCTGCTTTTATGTGAGTGAGAGAATGAGATGCAGGTGTGGTGAGGCAATCAGAGTTGGAGGCGTGGGGTGACTCTGGCAGGTCGACGGAGACGTGGGGTGACTCTGGCAGGTCGGCGGAGACGTGGGGTGACTCTGGCAGGTCGACGGAGACGTGGGGTGACTCTGGCAGGTCGGCGGAGGCGTGGGGTGACTCTGGCAGGTCGGCGGAGACGTGGGGTGACTCTGGCAGGTCGGCGGAGGCGTGGGGTGACTCTGGCAGGTCGGCGGGCGTGGGGTGACTCTGGCAGGTCGGCGGAGGCGTGGGGTGACTCTGGCAGGTCGGCGGAGACGTGGGGTGACTCTGGCAGGTCGGCGGAGACGTGGGGTGACTCTGGCAGGTCGGCGGGCGTGGAGTGACTCTGGCAGGTCGGCGGAGACGTGGGTGACTCTGGCAGATCAGGCGCCCACCAGGCGGGGCAGACGAGACAGACGCCCACCAGGGCGGAGCAGGCGAGACAGATGCCCACCAGGGGCGGAGCAACGAGACAGGCGCCCTCCAGGGCGGAGCAGGCGTGACAGGCGCCCACCAGGGCGGAGCAGGCGTGACAGGCGCCCTCCAGGGCGGAGCAGGCGAGACAGGCGCCCACCAGGGCGGAGCAGGCGAGACAGGCGCCCACCAGGGGCGGGCGAGACAGGCGCCCACCAGGGCGGAGCAGGCAGAGACAGGCGCCCTCCAGGGGCGGAGCAGACGAGACTGGAGGCCTCACTGAAGCAGGTGCCCTCCAGGCGGAGCAGAGATCCCTGGCCGAGACTGGGACCTAGAGGAAACGGAGACACAAGAGGCAGAGAGAGCACATTTGGTTTCAGGAACCGAGGCAGGAAGTTTAAGCGGCCATGGTAAATCCGGGGCCTCGGGCAGCCATGATGGATCAGGGGACCTCATAGGCCATGGCGGGTCCGGGGTCTCCGTGAGCAATGGAGGGGAGCTACCTCCATGAAAGTTCTTGGTGAACTCCACCACCTCGAGGGGGCACTCTGGAAGCACTGAATCTCGGTGGCGCTCGGGCGGCTCTGACTCTCTTGGGCACTCAGGTGGCTCTGACTCTCTTGGGCGCTCGGTAGAACTGGACGGAACCAGCGGCGAAGGCGAGCTGGGCGGGACCAGCGGAGACGAAGGAGAGCTGGGCGGGACCAGCGGAGACGAAGGAGAGCTGGGCGGGACCAGCGGAGACGAAGGAGAGCTGGGCGGGACCAGCGAGGAGAAAGAGCTGGGCGGGACCAGCGGGAGAGAAGAACTCTGTGAGCTCCTGGATCGGAGCGGCCTCTGGAGCGAACTCTGTGAGCTCCTGGATCGGCGGCCCTGGAGCGAACTCTGTGAGCTCTGGAGCTGGATCGAGCGGCCTCTGAGCGAACTCTGTGAGCTCCTGGATCGGAGGCGGCCTCTGGGCGAACTCTGTGAGCTCCTGGATCGGAGCGGCCTCTGGAGCGAACTCTGTGAGCTCCTGGATCGGAGCGCCTCTGGAGCGAACTCTGTGAGCTCCTGGATCAGCGGCCTCTGGAGGCGAACTCTGTGAGCTCCTGGATCGAGCGGCCTCTGAGCGAACTCTGTGAGCTCCTGGATCGAGCGGCCTCTGGAGCGAACTCTGTGAGCTCCTGGATCGGAGCGGCCTCTGGAGCGAACTCTGTGCGAGCTCCTGGATCGGGCGGCCTCTGGAGCGAACTCTGTGAGCTCCTGGATCGGAGCGGCCTCTGGAGCGAACTCTGCGAGCTCCTGGATCGGAGCGGCCTCTGGAGCGAACTCTGCGAGCTCCTGGATCGGCGCCTCTGGAGCGAACTCTGCAAGCTCCTGGATCGAACGGCCTCTGGGCGGAACTCTGCGAGCTCCTGGATCGGGCCGGCCTCTGAGCGGACTCTGCAAGCTCCTGAGGCAGGCTCTGGCGGACTCTGCAAGCTCCTGGGACGGAGCTCTGGGCGGACTCTGCAAGCTCCTGGACGGAGCGGGCCTCTGAGCGGACTCTGCAAGCTCCTGGATCGGAGCGGCCTCTGGAGGCGGACTCTGCAAGCTCCTGGGAGGCGGGCTCTGGAGCGGACTCTGCAGCTCCTGGGACGGAGCAGGCTCTGGAGCGGACTCTGCAAGCTCCTGGGACGGAGCGGGCTCTGAGCGACTCTGCGCTCCTGGGAGGAGCGGGCTCTGGGCGGACTCTGCGGCTCCTGGGAGGAGCGGGCTCTGGAGCGGACTCTGCGGGCTCCTGGGACGGAGCGGGCTCTGGAGCGGACTCTGCGGCTCCTGGGGCGGAGGCGGGCTCTGGAGCGGACTCTGGCTCCTGGGAGCAGGCTCCTGGGGCCAGGACTCTGGCTCTGGAATAAACACTCTGAGTATCTCTATCCTCTGTATTTGAGTCCTCTGTTCTCCTCGTCCCGTCACAGAATCTACTAACCAGGTCATGGACACAGCAGAGGAGGATGATGTGCGCTGAGCCCTGATGCAGCAGGGCGTCCTTCTGGGTCGTCATCAGGTCGATCAACCCGCTCAGCTGGTTGAGTGGGTTGATCAGCTGCACACCAGCCCTTCAGTGGCAACCCCTCCTTCCGTTCACGATGGAACAAGTAACCATCATGCGGAACCACGGCTCAATCCTCCTGCCCCTTACTCGTGTGAGCCCAACACATGTCGCTATTTTTTGTCCCAATGCTCTCTGACCTTCTCACTGCAGCCGTTCTGTTTTCCCACGGAGCGCTCTAAGGTTGCTTTCATCATCACGCTCTTGGTGGGGCAAGCGAGAGTGTGGGGGACGGCCATGTGGGATAACGAACAGGATTGCTGTTCCTCCTTTGACAGTTTCTCGGAGGAGCTACGCAAGGTGTTTGATTGCTCAGTTCAGGGAACTGAGGCGGCACGAGCCTTGACACTGCTACGACAGAGAGAGAGTTCAGTTTCCAGCTATTCGATCGAGTTTTGCACGCTCGCAGCATCCTGTGGCTGGAACGACAAAGCGCTGTGGGATCACTTCCTTCACGGTCTGGCCGAGCACATCAAGAATGAGATCTATTCCCTGGAACTACCCTCGAGCCTGGATGGACTCATTGATCTCGCCATCCGAACAACTGGATTTCTCTCTGTTCTCGTCATCAGAGGAGCAGGTTTCCCCCTGAGTTTGTCACGAGAGCCGCGTCAGGAGCGGCGAGTGACACGCCTACCCAACATCTTGTGTTTTCCGAGGAGGAGCCGATGCAGGTCGGGAGAGCGCGGTTGACTACCAGAGAGCGGCGTTATCGCCTAGACAACCAACTGTGCCTCTACTGCGGGGAGGCAGGTCACGTAGCAGCGTCATGCCCGGCAGCTAGGCGGCGCTCACCGCTCAAGGGAGAACATACGGTGAGCGTCACTGGCACTCAACTGCCCTCTGGTGGTCGTTGTGAGTTTCAAGCCTCCTTACTGTTTAAAGGGACCGTCTATCAAGTTGGGGCTTTGACTCAGGAGCGGAGGGTGATTTCATGGATTCCGGGCTGGCCACACGCTTGGGACTTCCATTTGTGGCCCTGGCTGAGCCTATATCGGCTAGAACTCTTTGCGGCACCCTTCTCACCAGGATTACTCACGCCACTAAGTTTGTCACACTCACACTTTCTGGCAATCATGCTGAAGAGATTCGTTTCCTCCTCATCCATTCACCCACTGCTCCTGTGGTTTTGGGACACAGCTGGCTGGCTAAACATAACCCCCACATTGACTGGGCTCTTAACTCAGTGTTGGGTTGGAGTCCTTTCTGTTTAGCTCAATGTTTGGTTGCTGCATTTTCCCCTGTAATGTCTTGTTCTGTGTTGCAGGAGGAGCCGGTGAGTCTGGCGGATGTACCGGAGGCTTACCATGACTTGAGAGCGGTTTTCAGTAAGTCCCGAGCCTCATCTCTGCCTCCGCACCGCCCGTACGACTGTGCGATTGACCTGTCGCCTGGCACTTCTCCGCCCAAGGGGCGCCTTTACTCTCTGTCTAGGCCCGAGAGGGAGGCCATGGAGAAAAATATCCACGATTCTCAGGTAGCTGGCATCATTCGACCCTCTTCCTCTCCGGCTGGGGCGGGGTTCTTCTTCGTGGGGAAGAAGGATGTTTCGTTGCGCCCCTGCATAGACTATCGGGGGTTGAATGACATCACGGTGAATAATCGTTATCCTTTGCCATTGATGTCATCCGCCTTTGAGCTCTTGCAGGGGGCAGCCATCTTCACGAAGTTGCACCTCCGCAACGCTTATCACTTAGTTCGGATTAGGGAGGGGGACGAATGGAAGACCGCTTTTAACACCCCCACGGGTCACTTTGAGTATTTGGTCATGACGTTTGGGCTGTCCAACTCCCCGGCGGTCTTCCAGGCACTCGTCAATGACGTGCTCCGAGACATGGTCGACCAATTTGTTTTTGTTTACCTCGACGATATCCTGATCTTCTCCCAGAACGAGCGCGATCATGTCCAGCACGTCAGACGAGTGCTACAGCGGCTACTTGAGAATCGTGTATTCGCCAAGGTGGAGAAGTGCGAGTTTCACGCATGGTTGATTCCGTTCCTGGGATTTATCCTCTCTCCCAAGGGTATCCGAATGGATCCTGTCAAGGTAAAAGCAGTTGCTGATTGGCCCACCCCAGAGAATCATAGAGCGGTCCAGCAATTTCTGGTGTTTGCCAATTTTTACAGGCGATTCATTCGGAATTTTAGTCAGGTCGCCCTTCCTTTGACTGATCTCACCTCCACTAGGACACATTGTGACAGTTCATTGTGGAGGTGGATGCATCAGAGGTGGGGGTTGGGGGTATTCTATCCCAAAGATCTCCCTCGGACGAGAGAATACATCCCTGCGCCTTCTTTTCTCATCGTTTAACCCCCCCGGAACAGAATTACGACATCGGGAATAGGGCGTTACTTGCTGTCAAGCTGGCACTGAAGGAGTGGCGTCACTGGTTAGAGGGCACAGGGGTTCCTTTTATCATTTGGACTGACCACAAGAACCTCGAATACATCCGCACCGCTAGAAGACTAAATTCTCGACAGGTTAGCTGGGCATTGTTTTTCGGACGGTTTAGGTTTACCATCTCTTACCGCCCTGGGTCCAAGAATGGTAAACCCGATGCGTTGTCACAAATCTTTCAGACGGAGGCTGGCCCCATCCTCCCTGTGCCCATTCTGCCTCCCGAACGGGTGGTAGCGGCAGTCACTTGGGGGGTGGAGTCCAAGGTCCTCACAGCACTACGCGGCACTACGATTCCCGCAGGATGCCCAGAGGGTCTGTTATTTGTGCCCGATTCAGTCCGAACTAGCATCCTACAGTGGGGCCACTCGTCCGGACTAGCTTGCCACCCAGGAGCTACTCGTACCTGCATGTTGATCAAGCAGCGGTTTTGGTGGCCATCCGTGGTGCGGGATGCACGTTTGTTCGTGTCGGCCTGTCCGGTTTGCGCTGCGGGAAGGGCTCCAATCAACCCCCAGCAGGGCTACTCCAGCCACTGTCGGTTCCTTCATGGCCCTGGTCACACATAGCGATGGACTTCGTCACTGGCTTACCCCCGTCTGGTGGCATGACAGTAGTCCTCACTGTGGTGGACAGGTTCTCGAAGGCGGCTCATTTCATTCCCCTCCCCAAATTACCTTCAGCGAGGGAGACAGCGACTGTTGTCTTGGATCACGTTTTCCGTATTCATGGCCTCCCGGTAAACGTGGTTTCTGACAGGGGTCCCCAGTTTGTGTCTAGGTTTTGGACGGAGTTCTGTCGACAACTGGGAGCGACTGCGAGTTTATCCTCGGGTTATCACCCGCAGACTAATAGGCAGGCCGAGCGTGCTAACCAGGATTTAGAGAGAGTTCTGCGCTGCGTGGCATCTGCCGAACCATCATCTTGGAGTTCCAGATTAACCATGGTCGAGTACGCGCATAACTCTCTTCCGGTCTCGTCTACGGGTCTATCTCCCTTCCAGTGCTGTTTAGGCTACCAGCCACCATTATTCCCCTCCCAAGAATCCGACGCCATTGTTCCATCCGCGCATGCGTTCATTCAGAGATGTCTCCGCACTTGGAGGACCGCCAGAGAAGCCCTCACCCAGACTGGCGAGAGGAACAAGACGTCGGCGGACCATCACCGTACTAAGCCCCCACTTTACGTATGTGGTCAGAAGGTCTGGTTGTCCTCTCAGGACCTTCCCTTCAGACTGCCCTCACGTAAACTGGGACCCAAATTCGTTGGACCGTTCATCATTTACAAAGTGCTCAGTCCGGTGTCGGTGCGACTCAAATTAACCCCCCCTTTTAAGAATATCCACCCGGTTTTTCATGTATCTAATATTAAACCCGCCATTCGTTCCCCCCTTCAGCCCCAGACATCTGCCCCCCGCCTCCCAGACTCATCGAGGGGTCACTGGCTTATACAGTACGGCGGCTTATTGATCTGAGGCGTAGGGGTAGAGGTCACCAATACCTGGTAGACTGGGAGGGTTATGGTCCTGAGGAGAGATGCTGGGTTCCGGCTCTCGACATTCTGGATTGCGCTCTAATCGACCAGTTCCATCCAGGAGGCGTTCCCTGAAGGGAGGGGTACTGTCTCGGGTCAGGGTGCTTCCTGGCTCCCCCTGCTGTCTGTGTTGTCATATTCTTTTCATCAGTTCGTGGCAGGTGCAATCAGTACTGATCTGGCAGTGGGGCTGCGCCTGTCACAAACTGCTTCTATTCCACCTGTCGCTCTTTAACCTCCCCTATATATTTTCTCCTCTGACTAGTCCTTGTTGTCAGTAGATTGTTTCGTGTTCTGTGATCGTGTTGTTTTCTGGGTCAACTCACGTCTGTTTCTCTACACCCCAGGATGCGTAGAGAGAAGGACTCCCGTTCTCTGCCTCGCTCCACTCTTAGGTGGTCATCCTGGGCTAGTGCTGGGTCTTGGTCAGCATCAGCTGGTTGGGTCCGCGTCTCGCTGCTGACCGTAGCTGCATTACCCCTGAGACTGCTCGCCATTCTCCTCAGTTTTGCGTTATATGCACCATTAGAGAATAAACACTCTGAGTATCTCAATCCTCTGCATTTGAGTCCTCTGTTCTCCTCGTCCCGTCACAAAGACATCCAAAGTGTAAAAAAAGGTAATCATAAATTATACTCAAGTGAAAGTAAATATACTCAGTACATTTTTTTACTCAATTAAAAGTACAAGTATCTGGCCAAAAACATACTTGAGTATAAGTAAAATAGTAAAGCTTTAAACTGTACTTGAGTATTAAAAATGTACAAGTACACTAGCCAAAAAGAAAAAAAAGAGAGAGAGAGACTCTTGATGTGTCACATTGAATCATCTTCTCAATGCAAAGTGAATTTGCTTAAAAATAAATTGAATAAAATGTTTTGTCAGGTTTGGTCAAAGGGAGAAAACAAATAAACAAAGAAACACAATGGCTGTAGGTCAAAACATCTAGACAGCAACAATTAAAATGCCGCAAAATCGAGCACAAAAAATACAGTCCTTTAAGGGCTTTACACCCATCCTTTACACTGTCAAGGTCATTTGTGCAAGCAGCGTGTTACGACCTATAACTACGTTTTGAAATCAAGCACCCTCTAGCAGCCTTATAAATAACAACATCTTCATCAAATGACCTTTGACTGTTGTTATCATCCTTACCAATTAAAACGGGATGAGTGACCCAACAATTCATCGTTCGTCGTTGTCTATGTGTGTCTATGTCTACATTCTGAGCGTTATTCCTATATTCTGTGATCTTCCCGTGTATGACTCTGGACTGTTTACTTCTGTTGATTCTCTGCTGCCTGCCCTTGTGATATTGCTCCTTGAAATTCCGATTGTGTTGCTGCCTGCCCTGACTCCTGCCCGGTATTGTTTACGTCTCTGCCTTGCCTCTGATATTCCTGACACTGTTGTTTGATCACTGCCTGTTTGACCCTGTCTAAGTTTATTAAAGTGAGATTGCAAATGGATCCACACACCTCAGACCCTTTGTTACAGAAGACTTAGCCAATGGCGGATCCAGCAGCCGTTTACCAACTCACTTCCGAAGTTTCCGCTCAAGCTGTCATGTTAACGTCACACCAACTGCAGCTTCAACGACTCACGTCTGTTACGGAGGAGTTGGTGAGAACACTGCAAGCGCTTCAACTGACTGCTCCGTCAGTGGCCACACCAGCACCAGAGCCACAGGCCTTCAGCTCGAATATGAACCCCCGACTATCCTTTCCTGAGAAATTCGACAGATCACCTGACAAATGTAAGGGATTTCTGTTACAATGTTCTCTGTTTATGGATCAACAGCCGATGTTATATCCCACAGACAAGAGTCGTGTATCATTCATCTGTTCCCTGTTAACCGGTCGAGCCTTAGATTGGGCTTTTGCTGTATGGGATGGAGGTAGCATGTCATTTCCTCCATACAATGACTTCCTGAGGCAATTTCGAGAAGTATTCGAGCTCACGGCTGGCGGCAAAGAAGCAGGTGAACAATTGCTCGCGCTCCGTCAGGGCAAGGACACGGCATCTGACTACTCTCTCACTTTCCGCACACTAGCAGCCCAGACCGGTTGGGAAAACGGTCCCTTAAAACTACTATATCGCAAGGGCTTATCGACTGAACTCCAAACTGAGTTGGCTTGTCGTGATGACGGGAAAACGTTGGAGCAGTTCATCGAGCTTGCCATACGCCTCGATAATCTACTGCATTCACGACGTCCTTCATGGCATTTCCCTCTTCAAACATCCGCCTTTGCGAGTGCTCTAGAATCTGAACCCATGCAAGTCGGAGTAACTCATCTGTCATCAGAGGAAAGAGAACGCAGATTGCGCAACCACCTCTGTCTCTACTGCGGTTTATCTGGTCATCTCAGAGCCACCTGTCCTACTCGATCGTCCATCAAAGATACCACAGCGGTGAGTGCTTCTCCAAATACTTTAAATATACCCATCTCCCTAGCTAATAATTATGTTATGGTTGAGACAATGGCATTAATCGACTCTGGTGCAGCGGGCAACTTCATTGACATTAATTTTGCCAATCTTCACGAACTTCCTCTTTTTTTCATATGAATCCCGGCTGGCAGTGGAGGCGCTAGATGGACGGCCGTTGGGCACAGGACGGATAAAATTTATCACCCAAGACCTCATCCTAAAAGTCGTCTCTCTCCACATTGAATCCATACGTTTCTTCGCCATTGACTCACCACAGAACCCAGTCATTCTCGGGCTACCCTGGCTGAAGAAGCACAATCCTCGTATCTCCTGGACCAGTAAACTGATTCAACAATGGTCAGATCACTGTCATAAGGAATGCCTGCAACTCAAGCCTCACGCTACTACTCCCGAATCTCCCTCATCATCAGAAATCACAACCATGTCAGACCTTCCAGCAGAGTACCAAGACCTCTCTGAGGCATTCAGCAAGTCTAGAGCTTCTCAACTTCCACCTCATCGATCCAGCGATTGCTCCATCGACCTGCTCCCTGGAGCCACACCGACAAGAGGTAGAATGTTCCCCCTTTCACAACCCGAGTCTGAGGCCATGAAAGCATACATTGATGAAGAACTGGCTAAGGGCTTTATTAGACCTTCCACCTCTCCTGCATCAGCTGGGTTCTTTTTTTGTCAAAAAGAGGGACGGGGGTCTCCGACCATGCATAGATTACAGAAGTCTCAACGAAATCACTGTAAAGTTCCGTTATCCTTTGCCACTGGTTCCAGCTGCTCTAGAACAACTTCGTACAGCCAAGTACTTCACTAAGCTCGACCTCCGTAGTGCCTATAATCTGATCCGCATTCGGGAGGGAGATGAATGGAAGACTGCTTTTTCAAAGACCATTGGGCACTATGAATATCTCGTTATGCCGTTCGGCCTTTCCAACAGTCCATCCGTCTTCCAAGCCTACATCAATGATGTCTTCCGGGATATGCTCAATCGCTGGGTTATTGTCTACATCGATGACATACAAATTTTCTCTGAATCTCTGGAAGCACACATTCACCAAGTTTGGGCAGTTCTAAAGTGTCTTATCGAGCACCAGCTTTACGCCAAGAAAGAGAAATGTGAGTTACATCAAACACGAGTGTCCTTCCTGGGTTACATCATCAGCGCCGACGGGGTCGCTATGGACAACAGCAAGGTAAAATCAGTGCTGAATTGGCCTCAACCCACGACGGTGAAAGAACTAAAACGATTTCTGGGCTTTGCCAATTTCTACAGGCGATTCATACGCAACTTCAGCACCATAGCAGCTCCACTCACCTCGCTGCTTAAGGGAGGGAGACAGCGCTTAGACTGGTCACCATCAGCTCAGAACGCTTTCCAACAGCTCAAAAACCGTTTCACCACAGCTCCCATTCTCCATCACCCAGATCCAGATCAAGAGTTCATAGTTGAAGTCGACGCTTCCAATACCGGTATAGGAGCCATCCTCTCTCAACGCCAGGGCAATCCTCTCAAACTGTTTCCATGTGCTTATTATTCACGCAAGTTGAACTCGGCAGAGAGAAACTATGATGTTGGAGATCGTGAATTGCTTGCTATGAAGGCAGCCTTTGAAGAATGGAGACATTGGTTAGAGGGTGCAAAATTTCCCTTCACTGTTCTCACAGATCACCGTAACCTAGAATATATCCGCTCAGCCAAACGACTCAATCCCAGGCAGGCCAGATGGTCATTGTTTTTCTCACGTTTCGTATTTAAAGTCACCTATAGACCCGGATCCAAGAACTGCAAAGCGGACGCACTGTCAAGATTACATGACTCATCAACCCCTCTGAACAACAACAATGAATCCATTATTTCCTCCAGATCATACTGCCATCGAAACCAGAACGATTGGAGTCAATTCCTGATGTGGGCCGAATACGCCCAGAACTCGCTCTGCAAACCTTCAACCGGCCTAACCCCAATCCAGTGCGTTCTCGGCTTTCAACCACCCCTGTTCCCCTGGTCGGGAGAACCTTCTGAACTCCCCACAGTTAACGACTGGTTGAGAAGGAGCGAGAACACGTGGAATGCTGCTCATGTACATCTGCAACATGCGGTATGAAGAACCAGGGAACAAGCGGACCATCGGCGAAGGGAGGGTCCGGAATATGCCCCCGGACAATGGGTCTGGCTCTCCACCCGAGACTTAAGACTTCGGCTGCCAAGCAAGAAATTAAGTTCCAGGTACGTGGGTCCGTTCAAAATACTCAGACAAATCACTCCAGTTTCATTTCATTTAGATCTACCTGCTGATTATCGTATCTCACCCACCTTTCATGTTTCAAGCCCGCCGGTGGTCCAGAGGGAGAGAGGGTCCTAGAGGAGGTCACAGACGAGAGTAAACCCTCCCATCATTGTGGACGGCGAGGAGGCTTACCAGGTCAGAGAGATTCTGGATTCTCGACATCGAGGACGAGTGTTGCAATACCTGGTCGATTGGGAAGGATATGGCCCAGAGGAGAGATCCTGGGTAAATGTCAATGACATCTTGGATCCCACCTTAACCACTGAATTTCACCAAACTCACCCAGATAGACCTGCACCTCGTGCTCGTGGACGACCTCGACGTCGCACTGCCCCTCGCATCCGGAGCCGCTCGCAGGGGAGGGGCTCTATCATGAGTCAGACTTCTGTGGATCTCTCCGATGGCCACCGGAGGGCACCCTCACCGGAGTACTGGCTTTCCCGGACTCCATTTAACATGCACCCCGTACCTGGACTAATCACCTGCATAGGTGTTCCTCATTTACTGCTCTACTTAAGTAGCCTTCACACTCACACTCATTGCAAAATCTTGTTTTGCCCCGGCTGACATTCTGAGCGTTATTCCTGTATTCTGTGATCTTCCCGTGTATGACTCTGGACTGTTTACTTCTGTTGATTCTCTGCTGCCTGCCCTTGTGATATTGCTCCTTGAAATTCCGATTGTGTTGCTGCCTGCCCTGACTCCTGCCTGGTATTGTTTACGTCTCTGCCTTGCCTCTGATATTCCTGACACTGTTGTTTGATCACTGCCTGTTTGACCCTGTCTAAGTTTATTAAAGTGAGATTGCAAATGGATCCACACGCCTCAGACCCTTCGTTACAGCAACTGAGCAATGATGTAGCTCAATCCTGTTTACTATAGTAAACCACATTTTGATCAATTATGTAAAAAAGCTGCTAATATTAATAGCTAACTTGTACTCAAAGCTCTCAATGCTGAACTTGAAGAAGCTGCCAGGCAGGCTAAAGTCCTTCAAAGGGTTCAACATTTTCTTTGTTTCAGCTAAAAAGGAAGACCAAAACGAAGGCCTGTTATCTTGTTTGTGGAAAGGGATTAATTTGGCCATCTTGTGTATTTATGGAGAAGACCAAAAGCTGCAAAGGCAAACATTTCCAATGGTATGTCTGTGTTGGTCCTAACCCTTTGACTGAACTTTACGGCAGTTACATTTTGCACAGCATAAGATGTTTCTTAAACTTTGGTTTACATATCCCACGACCCCGTCAGGAAGAACCTCCAGCAAAGTGTTATGCCGAAGTAGTAATAATTAATAGAATTTCAGCAAATTAATATGATATTGTACAAGCGTCCTTGTTCTAGGACTTTTACTCTTGCTGTCATTGGCCATTGCCTAAACTCTCATGCAGATTGTGCCCATTGTAAGTATTCAGAGTTTTTATATCATGAAGTTGATATTAAGTCCATTACATTCTTTATTAACCTTTAGAAATTGGCGCTATCTCTTCCCGTTGCAACATGATATCAGCCCACACCTCTCTCATTCTGCCTTTCTGTCCATGTTGATTTATATTGAACACATCTGTCTAAGAAAGAAGAGCTGTAAAATGTTTGTTTAAATGCTTGTTAAGCATTTAAAATGCTTGTTAAAGCTAGTTCATGCATTCATGACCTCTGGACTGGACTATTGTAATGTACTGTAACACACTGTAATGCACTGCTAGGTGGTTGTCCTGCATCTTCAATAAACAAGCTACAGATAGTACACAATGCTGTGGCTAGAGTCCTTACCAGGTCAAGAAAATATGATCATATTACTCAAATTTTACAGTCTCTGCAGTGGCTATTAAGTTCCATATCAGTTACAAAATATTATTACTTGCCTAACTAGTCTTCTATCACGCTACAATCCAACCTGTTCCATAAGGTCGCAAACCTCTGGACTCTTGGTAGCACCTAGGATAGCAAAGTCCACTTAAGGAGGTAGAGTATTTTCATATTTGGCTCTCAAACTTTGGAATAGCCTTCCTGATAATGTTTGGGGTTCAGACACACTCTCTCTATTTAAATCTAGATTAAAGACAAATTTGTTTAGCCAAGCATTCATATAATGCATCTCATAATCTTGTACTGCAGTTATATCTGATCAAACGCACATTATTACGCTTTAGCTTGGGTTGAACAAATAATTTTTGCTTGGATGGAACAACAGCTATGCTAATTATGTCTCTATTTGTTCCTTATCAGTCAGTCACTCTCGACGTGCAGATGACCATCTCCCCTGTGCGCTTCAGCACACTAAAATAGCTTTTTCCCTAAAAGAGCATTCACGGTTGCGTCTTTTTAAAGACGACGTTGCATCTGGCAAACTTGACGTTGCGTCTTTATAAAGACGAGTTGGGTCTTGCTTCAGACAACGTGTCACCCGTGCATTTCTGGATGCGGTCGTTTCCTGGCGTTGAGTGATGGTCACGATCGCTGCCTCACGTGCCTGGGCATTTGTAGGGCCGCTGAGGTGGCATTCGTAGATGAGTCATCTTCTCATTGTGGATGCTCATCACGGAGTTGTGGCCACGCTCCGTTACCTCGACAAAGGGGCAGAGCTGTTGCCTCCGTCTCAATCTAGTCCTCGTCCTGGCTGCAGACAGGCGAGGTCTACTTCAGGCGGTAGAACAGGTGGTCTGAGAATAACAGTGGTGGCAAACCCTCAAGGGACCATCGCTTCTCTTGCGCTCCGCAACCAGTTGAGCTGCCATTGGAACGTGCTGGGCCCTCTAAAAGGAGCGTACCAGCAGTATCCCTGGCGAGTCGGATCTGGAAATGACTGCTATGCTTTCCCGGGCCTCCGAAAGGGTAGGGCTCGAGTGGAGAAAGCCACCGTGTCCCGAACCCTCGAGGTTGGACGACTGGTTTCCCGGGGTAGCTTGTGCTGATTCTCAGCGCCCTTCCCCGGATGATTCTCTCCCGGAAGTGCATGAGGAGTTTACAGGTCGCGGACGGCACCTTTTACTGCCAGAAACCAACCTGCTAACTCCTCCTCCCTCACCCCTCGGTGGTGCAGCTAGGGGGTATACGGGGGTCCCCCCAGGGGAGCGGTCAGTTGCGATGCAAGTGTATCCTTATACCATCTCCCCCTGGCAGGGGGAAACCGTGCCTCCTCTTCCGGGCCTGTAGGTACACGTCTGGTCTCATCCGGCGAGGCTTATGTGGCCTGTGGAGATGCTGCCTCCACCTTACGCTACGGCGTTACTGCAGGTTCTTCAGGCTAAAAGCACTGAGGGACATGCTCGGGGTGGTCACGATCCGGAAGTTCTGAAAGAGCTCCATACTGCACCTGACCTTGCGCCACGAGCGACGAAGGTTATGGCACGGTCTCTGGGTTGTGCGATGTCCACACTTGTGGTCCAGAAGCACCACCTCTGGCTGTGTCTGTTTGACATAGGGACGCAGACAAAGTTCGGTTCCTCAAGGTTCCTGTATCCCAGACTGGCATCTTCGGCGACGCAACCGGTGACATGGCCCAGCAGTTCCCGGCTGCACAGGAGCAGATTGAGGCGATCCAACACATCTTGCCTCGGCAGGCAGCTGCTGCCTCCACCCGTCCACCAGTTGCAGCGCCCAGCCTGCTCGTCACCGAGGGCGGCCCCCTGCGTCCACCCCTGCTCCCGCACCGCATCCGCAGCAGCCTTCAAATGTGGTGCCGTTGAGCTAGGCGTAGGCAGGCTGCCCTGAGAGAGAGGGAACTGCTTCGGGAGAGGGTAAGTGCATCTCTCCCTCCCCCGGAGGACGGCCGGGTGGATAATCTGTTGTTTCAAAAATCTCGACAGGAAGCGGTTGTCTCTGTCTCAGGGTCCCAGGAGGGCATGGAGAGTAATGAATGGCTCAACTCCGGACCCCACTCATCCTCCCTCTCGCCAGCAGGCAGCAGTGGGCGGTTCGAGAGCATCATCAAAGGCTACTCACGCACCCTCTGCCAAACTATGGAAGCAGGTAAGCGTGCACCGCACACTCAGACCCCTCCTCGGTCCGCCACAGGCCAGGTCCCTGTGTCCACCTTGCTGCCCTACTGCGGGTACGTCGGTGGTCCCGCTGGTCCCGCTTGTACGGTGTCTGGGTGCTTGGGAGCTGCCCAGCCGTCTCGCTGGCTCCTGTGGACCATCTGATTTGGCTATGTAATTCAGTTCGCCCGGCGTCCTCCCAAGTTCAGGGGCATCCACCTCACAGCAGTGAAGGCAGCTGATGCCCATGTCTTGTGAGGGAATCGCTGTCCTACTGGCGAAGGACGTGATGAAACCGGTCCCTCCAGCCGATATGAAGGCAGGGTTTTTCAGCCCTTACATCATTGTGCCCAAGAAAAGCAGTGGGTTACGACCAATCTTGGGTCTGTGCATCTTGAACTGGGCCTTTCATAAACCTCCTTTCAAGATGCTCACGCAGAAGCGCATCTTTGGATGCATCCGTCCCCAAGATTGGTCTGCAGCGGTTGAGCTGAAGGACCCGTACTTCCATGTGTCAATCTTTCCGTGCCACAGGTCAGTCCTGCGGTTTATGTTCGAAGGACGGGCATATCAGTACATGGTCCTCCCCTTCGGGCTGTCCCTATCACCCAGTGTCTTCACGAAAGTAGCGGAGGCAGCCCTTGTTCCCTTGACAGAACAGGGCGTGCGCATTCTCAACTACCTCGACGACTGGCTGATACTGACTCAGTCTCTGGATCAGTTATGCGAACACAGGGATTTGGTGCTCTCGCACCTCAGCCAGTTGGGCCTACGGGTCAACTGGGAAAAGAGCAAACTTTCCCCGATGCAGAAGATCTCTTTTCTCGGTATGGAGTTAGATTCGGTCAATCAGACAGCGCGCCTCATGCAGGAACGTGCTCAGTCGGTGTTGAACTGCTTGAATATGTTCAAGAGCAGGACGGCGCCACCACTGAAACAGTTTCAGAGGCTCCTGGGGCATAAGGCGGCTGCAGCGGCAGTCACGCCGCTAGGGCTGCTCCATATGAGACCGCTTCAACACTGGCTCCATGGCCGAGTCCCGAGGTGGGCGTGGCAGTGCGGCAGGCTCTGGGTCCGAGTTACAGCCTACAGCCAAACCTTCACCCTGTGGTCAGACCTTTCGTTTCTTTGGGCAAGAGTGCCCCTGGAACAGGTCTCCAGGCAGGCTGTGGTTTACACGGATGCCTCCGCCAAGGGCTGGGTGGCCAGGTTCAATGGGCTTATAGTGTCGGGGGTTTGGACGGGTCCCCAACTGCACTGGAATTTTGGACAAATGTTATGGCAATGTCAAAAATGCATATGCAGCTAAGTCAAAGCCCCCTCTGTCCAACTCGGATCATAGTGTAGTACATCTGATTCCTTCTTATAAGTCAGTGTTTAAGACATGTAAACCAGAGCACAAAATGGTTAATGTATGGACAGAGGATTCTATGGAAACACTTAAGGGCTGTTTTTTGTGCACAGATTGGTCCATATTTCAACAGTTAGAGCTTGATGATGCCACTGACACAATAAGTGATTATATCAACTTTTGTGTAGATAATGTGGTAGAAAAAAAGGATGTTGTTGTTTATCCTAACAACAAGCCCTATATTACAAAGGACATTAAAAAGTGCATAAATAACAAAAAGCTGGCATTTAGGAATAGGGATAAGGTAGGACTGTTAGCGGCACAGAAGAAATTAAAATAATTTGAAACAAGCAAAGGAACAGCATAAGCAAACTATGGAACACAGTTTTAATACTTCTAACACAAGAAAAATTTGGGAAACAATGAAATTGGTTACCAATATGAACCCTGCTACGAAACATATTACAACAGTGGACAATCTACAAAGAGCAAATGAGCTAAATTATTTTTATTTGAGATTTGAGGCACAAAATGATTTAGAGGAATGTCATAACTTATTGCAATCACTGTCTGACACCAAAGACATTCCTTGGGTGGAAGTAGACCCACGTGATGTGCAGCACCTTTCCAGGTGCTTGCACACCAACAAGGCTACTGGGCCAGATGGGTTATCAGCTTTTTTGCTAAAAAACTGTGCTGAAGAGCTTGCTATAGCATGGTGTCCCCTATTTCAGCGATCTCTTGATACCCACACTGTGCCGGCTCTGTGGAAAAAGTCCTACATAACACCAATCCCTAAAAAACTGGTGCTAGAGAAAATAATGATCTTCGTCCTGTGGCTCTGACTTCAAATGTCATGAAGTGTTTTGAGAAATTTGTAATTTCATTGCTGGAAAAAGAAGTACAGCCACTGCTGGACACCTGTCAGTTTGCCTATACGCAGAATAGGGGTACTGAGGATGCTGCTCTTAGCATTGTTCATCTTGTGTCTGTCACGGTTCAGGGTGCCTTCTCGGCTCCCCCTGTTATCTTGTTATGTTGACAGCTCGTGGATTGGGCAATCTGTGCCGATCGTGCAGCAGGTGTGCACTCATCACGAGCTGACTCTCCCCCACCTGTCGCTCATTCCCCATCTCCCATATATGTCTCTGTGTCTACTACTCGTTGTGAGTAGATTGTCTTGTCTTTGCACGTATTGTCACTTACCTGTCTATCTGTCCCCTTCTGCGGCAGACCTGAACGCCGGTGATCCAGCAGCTCGTGTGGCCCGCAGAGACTGCCGGCCGGCTCTGGAATCTTGACGTCCTAGGCAGCATTAAATATTGTTTACGTTATTTTGTGTTTTGGAGGCAAAGAATAAAGTTTTCTCCTTCTTCCGCACTCTGCTTCTGAGTCCTTCAGCACCATCACCTGACAGAATCTACTCACCAAATTATGGATTCAGCAGAGGAGACGGAGTTGCGCCGAGCCCTCTCGCAGCAAGGCGTTTTACTGGGTCGGCAGCAGGAAGAACTAGCGGCTTCTCGTCGCGCTTATGCGGAGGTTTCTCCAACTCAACCAGCTGGTGGAACGGCTGGACCAGCTGCAGGCCAGCCCGTCCGTAGATCGGGCTTCCACATCAGCCCGGGTCCCGAAGGCGCGATTCCTCGCCACGCAGAACCGGCTTAATCCGCCAACTCCATACTGGTGTGAACCCAATTCCTGTCGATCATTCCTGTCTCAATGCTCTAATTTTGCTCTCCAGCCTTCCTGCTTCCCCACGGAGCTATCCAGGGTGGCGTACGTCATCACGCTCTTGGTGGGGCAAGCGAGGGAGTGGGGCACAGCCATGTGGGATGGCGAGCAGGCCTGCTGCGAGTCTTTTGAGGCATTCTCGGTGGAGCTGCGCAAGGTCTTCGATCGCTCGGCCCGGGGAATTGAGGCGGCACGAGCCTTGTCGGTGCTTCAACAGGGCGAACAGTCCGTGTCCGCTTACTCGATTGAGTTCCGCACGCTCGCCGTGTCCTGTGGCTGGAACGAGAAGGCGCTCTGGGATCACTTCCTCCACGGACTGTCTGAGAACGTGAAGGACGAGATCTATTCCCTGGAGCTTCCAGTGGGCTTGGATAAGCTGGTCGACCTCGCCATCAGGGTCGACGACCGGATTGCTCTCCGTTCACGGCACCGAAGAGGGGGATTTCCCCGAGAGCGCACCATGGGGGCGGAGTCAGTGGCCACTAGTGACACACGGTTCCAACGCCTCGTCATCCCGGAGGAGGAGCCCATGCAGATTGGAGGAGCACGACTGACGGCGGGGAGCGGCGGCGTCGTCCTAGCCAACCAGCTGTGTCTGTACTGCGGTGGGGGCATGTGGCAGCTGCGTGCCCTGTGGTGGGCGCTCATCACGCTCGCTCAAGGGGAGCACATGGTGAGCATTACCTCGACTCGACTGCCATCTGGTGGCCGGGCCGAGTTTCTAGCTTCAGTAAGGGTTGGGGGAGCTGCTTTCCGGATCTCGGCATTAATCGACTCTGGAGCAGAGGGCGATTTTATGGATTTTGAATTAGCCACACGCTTGGGGATTTCGTCCATTGCCCTGACCGAACCCATCTCAGCTAAGACACTGTGTGGCACTCACAAAGATTACCCGTGTCACCCAATGTGTCACATTGATTTTGTCTGGTAATCATGCTGAGGAGATCCAATTCTTCCTTATTCACTCCCCCTCCGCTCCAGTCGTGTTGGGTCACACCTGGCTGGTTAAACATAACCCCCATATTGATTGGGCTCACAAGTCCATCTTGGCTTGGAGCCCTTTCTGTTTAGCCCAATGTTTGGGTGCTGCTTTTTCCCCGGTTGTGTCTTGTTCTGTGTTGCAGGAGGAGCCGGTGAGCCTGGCGGATGTCCCGGAGGCTTACCATGACTTGAGAGCGGTGTTCAGTAAGTCCCAAGCTTCGTCTCTGCCTCCGCACCGCCCGTACGACTGTGCGATTGACTTGCTGCCAGGCACTTCTCCACCTAAAGGGCGCCTTTACTCCCTATCCCGACCAGAGAGGGAGGCCATGGAGAGGTATATCCACGATTCTCTGGTAGCAGGCATCATCCGTCCCTCTTCCTCTCCAGCTGGGGCGGGGTTCTTCTTCGTGGAGAAGAAGGATGGTTCGCTGCGTCCCTGTATAGACTATCGGGGGTTGAACGACATCACGGTAAAGAATCGTTATCCTTTGCCGTTGATGTCCTCGGCCTTTGAGCTCTTGCAGGGGGAAACCATCTTTACTAAGTTGGATCTCCGCAGTGCTTATTACCTGGTTCGGATTAAGAAGGGGGACGAATGAAAGACTGCCTTTAACACCCATACAGGGCATTTTGAATACTTGGTCATGCCGTTTGGCCTTTCTAACTCCCGGCGGTCTTCCAGGCACTCGTCAACGATGTGCTCAGAGACATGGTCGATCGGTTTGTGTTTGTTTACCTCGACGATATCCTGATCTTCTCCCAGAATGAGCGAGATCATGTCCAGCACGTCAGACGACTGCTCCAGTGGCTGCTGGAGAATCGTATATTCGTCAAGGTTGAAAAGTGTCAGTTTCACGCACGGTCGGTTCCGTTCCTGGGTTTTATTCTCTCGCCCAAAGGTATCCGAATGGATCCCACCAAAGTAAAAGCTGTTGCGGATTGGCCCACCCCAGATAGTCGTAGAGTGGTCCAGCATTTTCTGGGGTTTGCCAATTTTTACAGGCGGTTCAATCGGAACTTCAGTCAGGTTGCCCTTCCTCTGACGGATCTCACCTCCACTAAGAAACGATTCTGTTGGTCATCGCAGGCCCAGACTGCCTTTGAGAGTCTGAAGAGTCGTTTCATGGCTCCCATTTTAAATACTCCTGACCCGTCTCGGCAGTTCATTGTGGAGGTGGATGCGTCCGAGGTGGGGGGCCATTTTGTCTCAGAGATCATCTGCGGACGAGAGAATACATCCCTCGCCTTTTTTCTCATCGTTTAACCCTCACGGAACGGAACTACGACATTGGGAATAGGGAGTTACTAGCAGTCAAGCTGGCGCTGGAGGAGTGGCGTCACTGGTTAGAAGGCGCGGCTTTCCCTTTTATGGTTTGGACTGACCATAAAAACCTAGAGTACATCCGCACCGCCAAGAGAATAAACTCCAGGCAGGCTCGCTGGGCGTTATTTTTCGGACGTTTCAGGTTTACCATTTCCTATCGCCCTGGCTCTAAGAATGGTAAACCTGATGCGCTGTCGCGGATCTTTGAGGCTACGGCTAGTCCCACTCCCCCGGTGGCAATCCTTCAACCCGAACGGGTTGTGGCGGTGGTGACCTGGGGAGTGGAGTCCAAGGTCCGTGACGCGCTACGCGACATCATTGTTCCCGCGGGGTGCCCAGAAAGCCTGCTGTTCGTGCCCGAGTCAGTCCGAACTAGCGTTCTACAGTGGGGCCACTCTTCTAGCCTAGCTTGTCACCCTGGAGCTACTCGTACTCATAGGCTAATCAAGCAGCGGTTTTGGTGGCCGTCCATGGTGAGTCGGTTCGTGGCGGCCTGTCCCATTTGTGCTGCGGGTAAGGGCTCCAATCGTCCCCCAGCAGGGCTACTCCAGCCGCTGTCGGTGCCTTCGCGACCCTGGTCACACATAGCGATGGATTTCGTAACTGGCTTGCCCCTTTCCGATGGCAAGACGGTAGTCCTCACTGTGGTGGACAGGTTCTCGAAGGCGACCCACTTTATTCCCCTCCCCAAATTGCCTTCAGCGAGGGAGACAGCGACTATTGTCTTGGACCACGTTTTCCGCATTCATGGCCTCCCGGTGGACGTGGTCTCTGACAGGGGTCCCCAGTTTGTGTCAAAGTTTTGGACAGAGTTCTGTCGACAGCTGGGAGCGACCGCGAGCCTGTCCTCTGGATATCACCCGCAGACTAATGGTCAGGCTGAGCGGGCTAACCAAGATTTGGAGAGGGTTCTCCGCTGTGTGGCGTCTGCCGAACCATCATCTTGGAGTTCCAGGTTAACCATGGTCGAGTACGCGCATAACTCCCTCCCGGTCTCGTCTACGGGTTTATCTCCCTTCCAGTGCTGTTTAGGCTACCAGCCACCCTTATTTCCCTCCCAAGAATCCGATGCCGTTGTTCCATCCGCGCATGCGTTTATTCAGAGATGCCTCCGTACTTGGAGGATCGCCAGAGAAGCCCTCACCCGGACTGGCGAGAGGAACAAGGCATCGGCGGACCGTCACCGTACCAAGCCCCCACTTTACGTGTGTGGTCAGAAGGTCTGGTTGTCTGCCAAGGACATTAACTTCAGACTTCCCACACGTAAACTGGGACCCAAATTTATTGGACCGTTTATTGTGGCCAAGGTGCTCAGTCCGGTGACGGTGCGACTCAAATTAACCCCCCAATTTAAAAAGATCCACCCGGTTTTTCATGTATCCAAGATAAAGCCTGTTTTTCGCTCCCCTTCAGCCCCTAATCTCTGCCCCTCCACCTCCCAGACTCATTGAGGGGTCGCCAGCCTATTCTGTGCGGCGGCTCATTGGCGTTAAGCGTGGGGCAGAGGTTATCAATACCTGGTAGACTGGGAGGAGTATGGTCCGGAGGAGAGATGCTGGATTCCAGCTCGCGACATTCTGGACCGCGCTCTCATTGACCAGTTCCATCAGCGCCATGGTGAGTCCTCCGGGGACGCCAGGAGGCGTCCCTGAGGTGGGGGGTACTGTCACGGTTCAGGGTGCCTTCTCGGCTCCCCCTGTTATCTTGTTATGTTGACAGCTCGTGGATTGGGCAATCTGTGCCGATCGTGCAGCAGGTGTGCACTCATCACGAGCTGACTCTCCCCCACCTGTCGCTCATTCCCCATCTCCCATATATGTCTCTGTGTCTACTACTCGTTGTGAGTAGATTGTCTTGTCTTTGCACGTATTGTCACTTACCTGTCTATCTGTCCCCTTCTGCGGCAGACCTGAACGCTCGGTGATCCAGCAGCTCGTGTGGCCCGCAGAGACTGCCGGCCGGCTCTGGAATCTTGACGTCCTAGGCAGCATTAAATATTGTTTACGTTATTTTGTGTTTTGGAGGCAAAGAATAAAGTTTTCTCCTTCTTCCGCACTCTGCTTCTGAGTCCTTCAGCACCATCACCTGACAGTGTCTAAGCATCTTGAGAATACTAAAGCCTATGCTCGTATTTTATTTGTTGATTTTAGTTCTGCATTTAATACAGTTCAGACACATTTGCTTTTAGAGAAGTTGCATAGCATGGGTGTTAGTACTCTCTTAATCAAATGGTTTCATTCTTTTTTAAGTAATAGAACTCAGCAGGTCAGGGTCAATGGGACATTTTCTGAGGTCAGATATAGTAATACAGGAGTGCCACAAGGTTGTGTTTCATCGCCTGTGCTTTTTTCTTTGTACACAAATGATTGCAGGAGCACATATATTAATAATTATATCATGAAATATGCTGATGACACTGTCATTTTAAGTCTCTTACATAAAGACATGGACTCATCATCTTACCACAGTGAAATAGATATTTTCATTCAGTGGTGTGACAAGAACTGTCTTGTTTTAAATGTAAAAAAGACACAGGAAATGGTCCTTGACACGAGAAGGGTATCTGAACATAAGCCTGTGATCAATAAAGACACAATGATAGAGCAAGTGACATCTTACAGATACCTGGGGTTTTATATGGACAGTATTCTTTGTTGGAAGACACACATTGATAGTCTGTGTACACGATTACAACAGAGGCTCTATTTTTTAAGAAGGCTGAGATTGTATGGGGTGGGTAGCAATATCTTGCTTGTTTTTTATCAAGCCATGCTTGAAAGTCTCATTCGCTATGGAATCACAGTCTGGTTTGGAAACTTGTCTGTTCAATTGAAAAACAAATTGGCTAATATCCACAAAACAGCCATGAAAATCATTGGAATAAAACAATATGAGCCTATACAGACTTTATATGAACAAGCAGTGTTGAGAAGGGCAATAAGTATTAGCACCGATCCCGATCATCCTCTTTTTAGCGAATACCAGCTGCTGCCATCAGGAAAGAGACTGAGAATGCCCTATGTGTAAAACTAATAGACTGAAGATATCATTTGTTCCTGCCTCGATAAAAATGTTGAATTCTAACAAGAACAACGCACCTATAGCACATTAGCACTTTACTGTGTTTTGTATTTATATTACACATTGTTGTATTTTAATGTATGCTCTTAATTGTTTTTATTTAATGTTTTGTCTATTATTGTATGTAATTTCTCTAGAGCAACACTGTAGCACTTTGCCCGATACAAATTTATCTTCGGGGACAAATAAAGTTTATCAATCACTGGCACATCAACTGCCTAGAGTTGCTGACAGTACACATGGCCTTGAACCGTCTCAAGAGGTGCTCACGGGCGAGCAGGTTCTGGTCCGCACGGACAGCACTGCAACTGTTGCGTACATCAACCGACAAGGTAGTCTACGCTCCCGTCGCATGTCGCAACTCGCCCGCCACCTCCTCCTCCGGAGTCCAAAGCATCTGAGGTCACTTCATGCTATTCACATTCCGGGCTTTCTCAACTGGGTAGCAAACGAGCTGTCACAAGCTGCGCTCCCCGGAGAGTGGAGACTCCATCCCAGACGGTCCAGCTGATTTGGAGACGTTTCGGACTCGCACAGGTAGGCCTGTTCACGTCCCCAGAGACTTATCATTGTCTGTTGTTTTACTCCCTGACCAAGGGAACACTCGGCACGGATGCGCTGGCACACAGCTGGCCGCGGGGCCTTCGCAAGTATGCATTTCCCCCAGTGAACCTTCTCGCACAGACACTGTGCGAGATCAGGGAGGACAAGAAGCAGATCCTGCTCGTTGGCGCCATACTGTCCCACTCTGACCTGGTTCCCAGAGCTGATGCTCCTCGTGACAGCCCTTCCTTGGCAGATTCCTCTGAGGAAAGTTCTACTAACTCAGAGACGGGGCACCTTGTGGCACCTGCATCGAAACCTCTGGAAACTTCATGTCTTGGCCCTGGATGGGACACGGAGGTTCTAGGTGACCTACCCCAAGAGGTAGTCAACACCATCACTTCGGCGGGAGCACCATCTACTAGACATGCTTATGCCTTGAAGTGGAACCTGTTCGTCGAATGGTGCTCTTCTCACAGAGAAGACCCCCGGAAGTGCCCGATCAGAATCGTGCTGTCCTTCTTGCAGCAAGGATTGGAGCGAAGGCTGTCTCCCTCCACCCTCGAAGTCTATGTAGACTGCGATTGCTGCCAACCACGACCCCGTGAAAGGGAAGTTGGTGGGGAAGCATGACTGGGTCATCAGGTTCCTTAGAGGGGCAGGTTGAATCCTTCATGCCCCCCCCTCTATACCCTCTTTGGACCAGTCTCTAGTGCTCACAGCACTACAACAGGGCCTGTTCGAGCCTTTGCAGACAGTCGAGCCGAAGATCCAAAGAAAAAGGAAAACTCTACTCCTGCTTGCACAAGGTTCCCACTACTCCCTTCAGAGCCAGGTGGTGAGTCTGCAAGCGCTGCCCCTGGAGGAGGCAGACCCAACCCTAGCTTTGCTTTGTCCCGTCCAAGCATTGAGATGCTACGTTGACAGGACGCAAAGCTTCAGGACCTCAGACCAGCTCTTTGTCTGCCACGGAGGCCGGCAGAAGAGGAATGCCGTCTCCAAGCAGAGGATGGCCCACTAATAGTGGTCGCAATCACCCTGGCTTATCAAGCACAGGGTGTGCCTTGCCCGTTCAGGTTGAGAGCTCAGTCTACAAGAAGTGTGGCGTCCTCCTGGGCGCTGGCTCGTGGTACCTCGCTAACAGATATTCGTAGAGCTGCGGGCTTTTAGTAGGGATCCCATTCGTCTGTCCTCTGACGTGACGTCGAGAGTGACCGACTGATAGGGAACGTCTCGGTTACGTATGTAACCCTCATTCCCTGAAGGAGGGAATGGAGACATCGCATCCCATCGATAGCATCCCTTTCAAAAGCTTCCGCATCTCTCTCTCTCTCTCGTGTGGCACATCTGCTCTCAGTCCTTTACTTCCAACTTCCAGTCTTAGCATGTCTACCTGTATTAATTTGTCCTCTATAGTCAACACTCCCATCTCTACTGTGAGCACTCCTGTCTCTATGACTATACATTTTATAATTATACAATTATAATTGTGATCAACTATTTTAATTTGTCTTGCATATAGTCACAATAGAAGGAAACAATGTTTACAGCAGATATACTTTTAAAGGATAATTGTAAAATTTTACAATTTTTGTACATTTTTTGCCTACTTATTCATTAAAGGCAAGAAAATAATGTATTTTAATTGGAGGCTCAAAACGTCCAGTTTGTAAAATATTATTTGGTATTGTATAATGCTTTTTTTAAACAACTCTTTTAAAGGGGTCTTCTATTGCACATTTGTGTTATTTTCTATTGCCAATAATTACTTTATTAATCAGTCATTGTTTTAAGTTGTTATATTTCACTATAATTGATTACATCTTTACAGATACATTTTTATAATTTTATGCTCGGAGAGAGAATGCTGTTCTGGTTACTATGTTTGGAAAAGTTTTACATATAAACAAACACTGGGAAATGACTGCAAAATGTGTAATTTCATATTTTTATTATTATTATTATTATTCCTATGGTTCAACTGGTACATTTGTAAGATTGGCAAGTCTGTAGGGTCCATTTCCAGGAAATACAGAAGTTATGAATTGTATACCTATAACACACTATAAATACACTGTAAATGTTACAGAAGAAAAACGTAATAGTAGAAAAATATTGCATGTTTGAATAATTATGAGAGTTGTAGTTTTTTGTAAGCAAATGAAAGTAATAATAATAATAATAATTATTATTATTATTTCATTTGTAACGCACTTTATATTCACACAGAATCCCAAAGTGCTACAGATTAAAACAATAAGAAATATAAAATAAGAAACAAAATATTAATTAAATAAAACCACAACACCAACAATAAACTTATTCAAAGGCTTTGCTAAGAAGGTAAGTTTTGAGGCCACGTTTAAAAGCCTTGACAGGTTGTGGAGTCCATAAATGAACAGGCAGAGCATTCCACAAACTCAGAGCAGATGAGCAGAAAGCTCGATCTCCCATAGTGCGAAGCTTAGTCCTAGGAGTTTTTAATAGATATGATGAAGCAGAACGGAGCATACGATTTGAAGATTGTGGGGTAAGAAGTTCCTTAAGATAAGATGGGGCATCGCCATGGATGCACTGATGGGTAAAGAGAGAGACCTTGTAAACAATTCTGAATGAAACAGGAAGCCAGTGTAGTGATTTGAGGATGGGTGTGATATGATCATATTTGCGCACCCTCATCAGGATCCTTGCAGCACTATTCTGGATGTATTGCAATTTCTGTAGGTTTTTGCCAGGGATCCTGATGAGGAGCGCATTACAGTAGTCCAGCCTGGAGGAGACAAATGCATGAACAAGCTTTTCTGCATCTGCTATAGTAAGCATAGGACGAAGTCTAGCAATATTCCCAAGATGGAAGAAGGAAGTCTTGCACAGTTGTTTAACATGAGTCTCAAAGGTGAGATGAGAGTCCATTTTAACACCCAAATTTGTAACTGATGTTGAGAGTGGAATATTTTGGCCAGAAAAAGTAACACTGGAAATTACAGATGTCTGAATCTGGTGAGGGGTGCCTACTAGAATAGCCTCAGTCTTTGAGCCATTCAACTGCAGAAAAGTTTGACTCATCCAGGCCTCTACCTCCTCCAGACAGGTAGTCATGGTGGAAGATGACAGGGCAGCAGAAGTGGATGAGTTGGTCTTTAGGTAAAGTTGAGTGTCGTCAGCATAACAATGAAATGATATTCCATGCCGGCTGATGACATAACCGAGAGGGAGCATGTATAATATAAACAAAAGAGGGCCGAACACTGAGCCTTGAGGGACACCACAGGTGACATTGTGTGTCACGGATTTAGCCTCTCCCAAGGCAACATATTCCATTCTCCCAGTAAGGTAGGATGAAAACCAGTTACAAACAGAGTCAGAGAGACTGATGGTGTGATGTAAACGATACAGAAGAATGCTGTGGTCCACAGTGTCAAATGCTGCAGTCAAATCCAAAAGGATGAGAAGAGATGGAGAGCCAGCGTCTGCTGCCATCAGCAGATTGTTTGTGACCCTCACCAGAGCTGTTTCAGTGCTGTGGCCAGAGCGGAAACCAGACTGGAATTTCTCAAACAAATTATTTTGTTATAAGTGGGTTTGAAGTTGTGCAGCAACTATTTTCTCTAACACTTTAGAAAGAAATGGAAGGTTAGAGATAGGCCTGTAGTTGGCAAGGACTTCTGGATCTAAAGTAGTTTTTTTAAGATGTGGTCTGATCACAGCAGTTTTCAGTTCAGGTGGCACATGACCAGTCCGAAGGGAGTGATTTATCACTTTAGTAATCAGGGGACTTATGGCGCCAAGATTCTCTACTATACAGAGATGTTAGATTTCACCAAGGCTGTAGGAAAAGGGTCCAGAGTACAGGTTGATGGTTTCATCTTTCTGATTTTGTCCTCAACTTCTTGCTGTGAGATGTCAGAAAATAGCAGAGAGGCTGGGGAGTCTCAGGCTGTAAATCAGCAGTCAAAACAGGTAGAGCAGAGGAACTAGACAGAAAAGTTACTTTTTTCTGAAAAACACAATAAAGGTTTCGCATCTCTCCTTTGTAGCTTCTAAGTGAGGGTGAGCTTGCGGTTTAAGTAAGTGATTTATAGTAGAGAATAGCTGCTTTGAGTTTCCAGAGCTATTGTTAATGATACCAGAATAGAATCGTGACCTAGCATCTCTCAGGGATTTTGCATAAGCCTTCTGATGCTCTCTGTAAGCCTGCCTGTGAACAATGAGTCCTGTGGCCTTAAGACGCCGCTCAAGGACTCGTCCGGCTTCCTTCATCTTTCGCAGCTCACAGGTAAACCATGGGGCTGAACGGGAGAAGGTGACAGTTCTAGTTTTGACCGGAGCATGGATGTCTAAGAGACTGCTCAAAGATCTATTGTAAAAGTCAACTGACTCAGTAACTGAAGAGAAATCAGCAGAGGAGAGCTGCTGAAGATCGATTGCTAAGGAGACTAGATTTATCTTCTTAAAATTTTTGAAACACATTCGAGGCTTCACTTTGATTAAGGAACAAGGGTGTGGCAACTCCATTGAAATTACCTTATGGTCAGACACACCCAGGTCATACACCAGAAGGTTACAAATGAGGGCAAAGTTTGAGATAACCAAATCCAATGTGTGTCCTCTAGAATGTGTGGGCACATCAATATGTTGTTTGAGATCAAGACAGTCAAATAATTGCAAAAACTCAACCGCAAAGTTGCAGGAGGGAGTATCTATATGAATATTAAAATCTCCAAGTATTAAAATATTACCAGTGGTAGAGCAGAGTGTTGTAAGAAGGTCATGGATTTCAGAGATGAACACGGAGTTCAGTTTATGGGGCCGGTAAATGAGAAGTATTGTCATAGGAAAAGGAGGTTTACATTTAAATGCAAAGCATTCAAACAAGGACAGTATTGGCAAAGGGAGGGGATATAGCTCTACTTTCTGTCGATATATTATAGCTAGGCCACCCCCACGACCAGTAGTGCGGGCTTTCTCTAGGTAGCTGTAACCGGGGGGGCAGACTTCATTTAATGTAGAGTAGACCTCTGGCTGGTGCCATGTCTCTGTTAAGCACATAAGGTCCAAATCCTTTTCCATGATATGGCCATGTATTAGGGATGACTTATTTGAGAGAGATTGTGCATTAAACAGTTCTATTTTGAGCATTGATGAAGTAATGCATCTCTGTAGAGGCTGTAGTACATTGAAATCCACTCCACGTTTTATGTCCTGCTCGATGAAAAGCGATCTCATGTTATTTCCCATGCACTCCAGCTCAGGATTTTGACGTCTTGCGGTGATTCCCATTTTACCAACACCGAGAGCGATGTTGCTCTGATGACGTGTCAAACCTGCAACATCGGTCCAGATGGATTTAATCCCAGAGGCAGAGCAGTCAGACTGATGGTAGACAAACTTTCGACGGGAACTTCTGTGTATGTAATGCGGTCGGCGTAGGAGTCCAAGTCCTTTAATAGCTGCAATGCACGCTGGAGCTACAGTATGGTTGTTGGAATTTAACAGCTGCGGGATGGAATACTTTAGCCTCATGCCAGTCACCAAATGAGTTTGGCTGGAGCTAACGTTAGCCATTAGCCAAATAGAAACTGTCAAAACTGTCAAGTGCAACAAATGAAAATAAATTGTCCATGGCATTAAATTACGTGTCACCACAACCGGGACAACTGAGAGGCGGACCAGGGAGTAAATCTCTTAGTAGCAGCAGATGAGAAAAAAATCCAGGTATTTACTTCCAATGACAAGCGAAACGACAACACTCTGTCGATGTTGAGCGAGGTAACAGTAAAGTAGACCGTCTTCAGTTTGATAACAGTCTGTACAAAGCAAGCCTTAAGCCTTAAGTAGATGAATTTTCAAACTCTTTAAAAGAAGAGAGTGGCGGTGGAGAAGCGGCGAACAGCAAACGCCAGCATCTCCTCTCCGCTTCAGGAATAAAAAAGTATATGCAAACCTTTGAGTTTAAATGTTGTACATTAATTTATATTAGTGTAAACAATGTATACAATGGGAACCATTACACCCTTGTTAATAAATAAATAAATAAATAAACAATCACTTCTACAAACAAATCTATTATTGCATCAGGTTAACCACACGATGCAATCTGTTGTTGCAGTTTTGTATTGAGTGGAGACGAATAAATCTTTATCTGATTGTCTGTCCATTCACCACAAGAACCTGGAAGATCCTGTCATAAATTACCATATATGTGTGACTCCTCCAGTCAACTGGGTTGCCATTGGCTTTGAACTTCTCTTGGCACTCGCAAAACTCACTGTGATTGAACTATCTTTTAACCCAAATTAAAAAACGCTTAATGTTGCAAAGTACATTTTGCTGTTATTATTACGTCAGTAATACCTTCAGTTAACAATTAACTGTTGCTCTTTTGTGAGAAATAACCTCTTTACCGAGATCCTAACCCTAACCCTAAGCATAACTTCATTGAACTACAAATGTTTTTTTTTGCGTTCTATCGATAGAATGGCAGCGGCTTATGGGTAATGTAGTTTAAAATGTTTAACAATGAAATTAGGAAAAACTATATTTTTTCACAATATATTTCCATACACAAAATAAAATGGTGTTTAATACAGAATATTCACCATTCTTTATCATCCAACACTATGTGCAATACATTACTGGAGGATATAGCATAAAGACAGCTAAAGTAGCATGGTGTTGTATGGTGAAATGTCCTGAGCATCATAGAATCCCATTCAGTTTCCTGCTCATCATTAGAGCTCTCCTGGTTTTCTTCCTCTTGCTTGCTTGTCCATGTCCCTATCACAATCGTCTTCTTCCATGTCATAGACAATTTGCAGTTGTTATCCAGCATCCTACACTACAACTCATGAACAAAGACGTGACCAAATTAAAATCAAATAACTTTATTGCCACAATACCATGAACGCAAGAGTACAGGTGGTGAAAGTCTTTTGTGCAAACTCAGCAGCATGACAGTATGGATGACAAATATTGAATATATATGCAACACATATACAGTGCTCAGCGTAAATGAGTACATGTAGCTGGGCTAAAAATTATAAAGTGTTGAATGTGAGTGAATTTCATCAAAACTTATTTATTTTGTGTTTTTCGTTTGTGTTCTGAGTTATAAGGTACAGTGTACATAGTCTATTCTACACGGAACCATATTTGCAGAATTTTGTGTTATGAGGAGCACATATTAGTGACGCACATGATACCTCGCGCGGTGCACTGACCGCGCCATCTTAGAATCTAATTTGCCGCTGACGGGGTCAGATGTGTTCTCTCTCGCTCTGCTAACGAGAGCCTGGTAAGAATGTTTTAACTGCACTATATGAGTTCAGTGTGTTATTTCATACGATAAGGAACGTCTAAGCGTAATGTAGGGCTGTGATGTCATGAAAATGAAAGTAAATGATCACATTTTGAATGCTTTACTGTGACTGGTATAGATTACAAGTTTCTCCTTTCTGTCTGAGCAGAGTGAAGGAGAGAGACGTGTGTCCAAATAATTTGTGCTCTGTGTTTCTGCAGGTATGCTGTATGTTTACTGTTATATGTTGATAAATGTTTGAAATGTTTATAATCAACTTTATATGAGTTTGATATAAAAAAGTGAGGTCTGTTTGCAAAAGTGACATCATATTGAATATTTTGATACATTTTACTTGATATTTTTATATAGTCGTTTTGATATATTTATTTGATACATTCATATTTGAATGTTTGGTTATTTGTGTATCATTTCTGATGTTTTACATTTTCTGTCTTATTACTCATTGATATGAGTAAGCAGAGAATAAATATTCTTCCTATAGTATATCTATACGCACAATATGATACCCTATCTCATATAACAATGTATTTTGTTGGCTACTTTTCTTCTGTGGTTTATTTGGTTTTTTGTTTTGTTTTGTAATTATTCCTTTGAATATATCGCCATCTTAGAATCTAATTTGCCGCTGACGGGGTCAGATGTGTTCTCTCTCGCTCTGCTAACGAGAGCCTGAGTGAAGGAGAGAGACGTGTGTCCAAATAATTTGTGCTCTGTGTTTCTGCAGAATAAAAAAACTGAGACCTCCATCTTCAGCATCATCTTTATTGAATAAATTCACAACAAGAGTAAAACCGCTACATAAAATGGTGCCGTGACCTACTGGATCAACTGGATCAGCCGCAGCCGACCGCCGGAGTTGTGCTACGTGTTCGTGACATCTGAGTGCTAAACGTGGAGGTTGAAGAATCGATTTCACCACTGTTCCGGTAGCTGTAACAGGAAAAGAGACTGTAAAGGGAAAAGAGACTTTTACTGATAAACCATAGTATTGGTTTTTCCTCATCATACCTGTCTGACATTCTCTGAGGTCAGTTCTCATTTGTGTTTATTCTGTTACTGTTGTAAGTTTATAATATGTCTGGGGTTAGGAAAGATTATGATATGATGACACCGTACCTTGGGAGGGGTAGAGGGTTGTTGGGGTGGAAGAGCCTGTTATTGGTAAACCTAGAGTGTTAGTTTATAGTCCCCAATCACCTGGTCTGCCAACAAATCAACCTGTTGGGCCAACTGCCTCTACTCCTAGCAATGATAGTGTTACACAGCAGTTGCGTGATCTTATTGGTGAATTAGGCAGTCAGATAGGGGATTCCATCGTCACCAGGCTGTTAGCCAGTCAAAACCCAGTCACCCCCTCCAGTTCAGTCCCATTCAATGCTGTTGTGTCAGAACCCTCCAGTGCAAGCCAGACTCTTAACAACGTCAGCCTGATAGTCAGGCCAGATGTCAGAGAACCCCCGACGTTCAGAGGAGATGGGACAGACAAATACACAGTCCTTGAATGGATCGAGTTGATGGAATTGTATCTCCACAAAGCGGATTGCTCTAACACAGATCATGTGGATGAGATATTGAGCCACCTACTAGGCAGGGCCAAGAGTATTGTTAAGGTCAGACTTAAGAGCAGCCCTAATGAAGCCATCACCTCTGGGACCATCTATGATGTGTTGAGACGTTACTTCAGTGAAAGTCCTGAATCATGTCAACCTCTGGCTGACTTCTATGCGACACAACCCAAAGCAAACGAGTGCCCTGTTGACTACTGGGTTAGATTAAATGCAGCTGCTGAGTTAGCAGACAGTCATCTGGAAAAGCAAGGCACAAAGATAAAAAACATGAGTTCTGAAATTGCGATGATGTTCATCAGGAACTGTCCAGAAGCAGGCCTCTCTAGTGTATTTAGGTGTAAACCTATCAGTAAATGGACAGTGACAGAAATCCAAGAAGTCATTGATGAACACCAGAGGGATGTTCAGTCTAAGAAACTGCATGTCTCATGTGAAGTTAATTGTGTCCAAGTTGCTGCAGCTAAAGTATTATCCTTCCCTCACACTGTCCCTAAGGGAGAGAGTTTGAATGCGGCTGCACAAGCTTATGTTCCTCAAAGTCCTTTGAAGGCTGCTGAACCTGAAAATCCAGAAGCTGGCACTTTGGAGCGTGTCTTGAGTATGCTGGAAAGGGTATTGGAGCGTACAAGTCAAACTGCTCCTATTTCACAGCCAAGATCAACTCAGTGGCGCGGCATGTCTCCATGTAGAGTCTGTGGTGACCGGAATCATTCCACTCGCTCGCACTGTATGAGAGAAAGGAGATGCTTGTCATGCCTAGAGATTGGACATCAGCAGAAGCAATGTCGCAAAGTTGTCCACCCTGCTGCACCATCTCCTTCTGATTCGCATGCTCAGGGAAACTGATGCACTCACATTGGGGAGGGGACTATGTGAGTGTACAACATCAAACCCTCGCTATGGATGATGATCATTTATCTGTTTATGATGAGTGTTGCAAGTCTGTCTCTGGTGATAGTATTGTCTTGTTTCAGAATACCACCAAGTTGGAGAAGTCAGATAGTTTGTTCTATACACCAGTGTTACTAAATGATAAAGTCACAGTCCAAGCTTTACTAGACAGTGGATCCATGGCGTGCACGATTAATGAAGACACGGAGCGTGAATTGTTGAGGGAAGGGATGCCTGCACAGGTTGACCAGTCACATTTGGACATTCTTCTCGTTGGCTGTGGTGGTGTTAAAGTCAAACCAAGTGGAGTGTACCATTTGAAGATGGATGTGTATGGCAAGTTAGTGAACGTGCCTACACTAGTTGTGCCAGATCAGAGGGATCAGTTAATTCTGGGAACTAATGTCATTAAGTTCTTAATTACCCAGCTCAAGCAAGACTCTGGCTATTGGAATGTCATGAACCGTCCTGAGACAACTGGAGAACCTGAAATCGAGCAGTTCCTGAACATGCTGTCGGGCATTAACAGGTGGAAGGGTAACAATATCCCTGATATTGTGGGCACTGCGAAACTGACCCAGGCTGTCACTCTGTTGCCCAAGCAAGAACACCTTGTGTGGGGCAAGCTTCCATTGAATGCTCCTGTTTCTATGGGTAGTACCATTATAATTGAGCCGACCAAGGCACAGACCCACAAGAAAAGCATCATGGTTGGAAGAGTTATAGCCTCCATGTCTGGTGATGGATGGGTCCCAGTAAGGATCATAAATCCTCTTGATAAGCCCATAAAACTAAAAAGGAACTCCAAGATAGCCGATGTCTTCCCAGTTGTGGCAGTTGAAGACCTCGGTGTGCATCCTGATACCAAAAATGAGATAGTGAGTGTGCATTGCCAGAGCACTGTTGGAGGCATCGTCAGCGATGAAGGCTGCCCGGTCTTCAAACTTCAAGAAAGCTTGCAGAAAGTCAATCTTGGTGATCTGGATATTGACTCATGTGAAGTGTCCCCTTACTGGAAGAGTCAGTTGGTGCAGCTTGTTGAAAGGCATGAGGATGTATTTTCGAAGCATAAACTGGATTGTGGGACGGCCAAGGAGTTTGTCCACCATATTCATCTGTCAGATGATCGACCTTTCAGGCTTCCATACCGCCGTGTTCCTCCAGCTCAGTATCATAAGCTGAGGAGCGTGCTCTCAGACATGGAGGAACAGGAGATAATACGCAAGTCCTATAGTGAGTGGGCCTCACCACTTGTTCTTGTATGGAAAAAGACTGGAGATCTTAGGGTATGTGTGGATTACCGTTGGCTGAACACTCGGACTATTAAGGATGCCCACCCCTTGCCTCATCAGGCAGACTGCTTAGCGGCTTTGGGAGGAAATGCCATCTTCAGTGCAATGGACTTGACCTCCGGGTTTTATAACATCGTTGTGTCTGAGGAAGACAGGAAGTTCACTGCTTTTACGACTCCCATGGGCCTGTATGAATTCAATCGTCTGCCACAAGGGCTCTGTAACAGTCCAGCCAGCTTCATGCGACTCATGACCAACATCTTTGGGGATCAGAATTTCCTTACGCTGCTCTGCTATCTTGATGATCTCTTGGTTTATGCTCCTACTGAAGAGGAAGCCATCAAGCGGCTTGAGCTTGTGTTTACTAGGCTCAAGGCACACGGACTGAAGCTGGCCCCTAAGAAATGCCATTTTCTCAGAAGGAGCGTGAAATTTCTGGGCCACATTATTGACAAGACTGGAGTGGCAACAGATCCGGATAAGGTCAGTGCCATATCAGCTGTGTCCGAAGCAGACCTTATGATGCCTGATGGAGTGACACCCTCACAGAAAAAAATCAAGTCATTTCTGGGGATGGTAATGTATTATCAAAAGTTTATCCCAAACTGTTCCAGTGTTGCAAAGCCTTTGTTTAACCTAACAGCAGCACCAAAAGGGAAGAAAGCCTCTCTAAGGGGTGATAGAAATTTCAAGAAGTTGAACCCTGGTGACTGGACGCAGGACCACAGTGAAGCGTTCCAGAAATTGAAGTCATCCTTGTTGGAGTCTGTTGTGTTGGCTCATCCCGATTTTAGCAGACCATTCATCTTATCTACAGATGCGTCCTTGGATGGTTTGGGGGCCGTACTTTCGCAAGTGCCGGAAGGTGAAACCAAGGCACGTCCCATCGCCTTTGCCAGCAAAGCCCTCACCAGTGCACAAACCAAGTACCCTGCCCATCGTCTGGAGTTTCTCGCTTTGAAGTGGTCTGTTTGCGATAAGTTCAGTCACTGGCTGAAAGGCCATGACTTCACTGTCTGGACGGACAACAATCCATTAACGTACATCTTGACGAAGCCAAAACTAGATGCTTGCGAGCAGAGGTGGGTGTCTAAGCTGGCCCCCTATAGTTTTAGCATTCAATACATACCCGGCAGCAAAAATGTAGTCGCTGACGCTTTAAGCAGACGGCCTTTCGTCCGTCAAGGTGTTGGTCAAAGACTGATGTGTGAGTCATATGGTGTTCTATTGAAGGAGGCAGAAAAAGTTCAAGAAGACACCATCCAGGATGCCTTTAGGTTAAGTGCAAACATCTGTACTGTTGAATGTCTCCCATGTAAGGCGCTAGATCACTGTTCACTTACTTGTGCTGAAGTGTCAGCAGTCCTTGATGTTCATACACAGTGGGAGGTGGGAACGAGTGATAGAGCGGTTCAGTGGCTCACTCAGGATACCCACCAGTTCTTGTCTCCAGGTCCCAGTCCACTGCCAGTGTTCTCATTGAGTGAGTTGCAAAAGAAGCAGCAGGATGACAAGGTCCTTTCAAGAGTTCTGTTCTATGTGAGTAGAGGGAAGAGGCCATCCAGGCGGGAAAGAGCTGGAGAGGTTTTCGAGGTGCTCAGAACCCTGAAACAGTGGGAGAAGCTTAAGATGCTTGATGGAGTATTGTACAGGGTGTCAAAAGATGTCCTGGTGGGAAAGAAGAGATGGCAGTATGTTGTTCCGGCTTCTCTTGTGAGGCAGGTTCTCCAGGGGATTCACAACGAAGCTGGACATCAAGGTCAGGGTAGGACTTTATCCCTTGCGAGACAGAGGTTCTTCTGGATAAGTTTAGAGCGGGATGTGCGTGAGCATGTTAAATGCTGTAAGCGGTGTGTAGTGAGCAAAACACCCGAACCTGAAGCAAGAGCTCCTCTGAAAAGCATTAAAACTTCATGCCCGCTGGAATTAGTCTGCATAGACTTTTGGTCTGCGGAGAATTGTAGTGGTCGCAGCGTGGACGTCCTGGTCATAACTGACCATTTTACTAAGATGGCATGTGCTTTCTGTTGTAGAGACCAATCTGCTAAGCAAGTGGCAAAGATACTATGGGACAAGTTTTTCTGCGTTTTTGGCTTTCCAGAAAGGATCCATTCGGATCAAGGTGCCAACTTTGAGAGCCAACTGATTCGTGAACTCCTGGAAGTTGCTGGTGTGAAGAAGTCCAGAACGACTGCATATCACCCGATGGGCAACGGTCATGTGGAACGATTTAACAGAACCCTGGGTAACATGATCAGGGCGTTGCCACCAAGGAGCAAGCAAAAGTGGCCGCAGATGTTGCAAACCTTGACTTTTGCTTATAACTGCACAGCCCACGAGTCAACTGGCTACGCTCCATTCTATCTAATGTATGGCAGAATTCCCAAGCTTCCAGTGGATGTGATGTTCAGCAGTATAGGAAGGGACTGTGTCATCACTGACTATGATACGTATGTGAGACGTCTGAGAGATGACTTAAAAGAAGCTTTGTCTCTTGCTCAAAGGAATGCCGAAGCCAGTCAAAGGCGGCAAGCGGACCTATATAACCAGAAGACAAGAGGATGCAGGATTGAAGTTGGCGACCAGGTTTTGCTGGCAAACAAAGGAGAACGTGGACGGAGAAAACTAGCAGACAAGTGGGAGTCCACACCTTATATTGTTGTTGCTCTTAATCCTCAATGTCATACCTACCACATCCGCAACACCCACAGTGGTCAAGAAAAAACTGTTCATAGAAACTTGCTTCTTCAAGCGAACTTCTTGCCGATTGAGGTGGAAGAATTCGAACCTTTGTTCAGTGATGACAGTGAACCAGACGATGATTGCAGTGGAGTAGTGTTGAGTGATGCTGTAACACCCACGTCTGCATGCAGCAATGCAGATCGAACTGCCTGTTGGGTTGCAAAGACCGTAACTCCAGATGATGTCCCAAACAGTGTGCCCCTTGGGTCTGAAAGTGCTCTTTCATTGGCAGTGAACCCAGAATCTTCAGGGACTGTTTTAACTGCAGTGCAAGGCGACTTGTGTTGTGATGATGTCACCATTCATTCCAATGGGGCAGAGACTGATTATGACACGCAATCACTCATATCACAGAGAGGTCCAATCAATGATTGTGTACTGACCTCTGAATCTGTTGCTGCTTCTTCTAATCAAGTTGGATTACAAGTTAGAACTAGGTTCGGAAGACTGGTGAAGCCTGTGACTAGGTTAATTCAGAACATGACACAAAATGTAAAGACGACAAGTTCTGTCAGTGAGTTTGCAATATCTTTATTGTCATAAATCAAGCTAAGATGCACAGAGGAGTCATATCAGTGAGTTCCTTTTGTCTAATCCAATTTTTTTTATTGGCCCATTTTCTCACAGTGCATGCGATCCTGAGTTTACGAATTACTGTCTTATTTAGGTCACCATAATGGTGTTTGGGGCACCTTTATTGCAAGTGTGTCTAAGTAGGCCTGATCAACCTGTTTGGACTACTTTCCCTGTGGAGTGGGAAGCATATATGCTGCCATGACCAGTATATTAATTGACAGTTTAAGTTTTCTTGACAATTTTTCATAATTGATACCCTAATAAACAAGTTTTGTGAAGTTCAGGGGGGAGTATGTAGCTGGGCTAAAAATTATAAAGTGTTGAATGTGAGTGAATTTCATCAAAACTTATTTATTTTGTGTTTTTCGTTTGTGTTCTGAGTTATAAGGTACAGTGTACATAGTCTATTCTACACGGAACCATATTTGCAGAATTTTGTGTTATGAGGAGCACATATTAGTGACGCACATGATACCTCGCGCGGTGCGCTGACCGCGCCATCTTAGAATCTAAGGCGGGGTCAGATGTGTTCTCTCTCGCTCTGCTAACGAGAGCCTGGTAAGAATGTTTTAACTGCACTATATGAGTTCAGTGTGTTATTTCATACGATAAGGAATGTCTAAGCGTAATGTAGGGCTGTGATGTCATGAAAATGAAAGTAAATGATCACATTTTGAATGCTTTACTGTGACTGGTATAGATTACAAGTTTCTCCTTTCTGTCTGAGCAGAGTGAAGGAGAGATGTGTCCAAATAATTTGTGCTCTGTGTTTCTGCAGGTATGCTGTATGTTTACTGTTATATGTTGATAAATGTTTGAAATGTTTATAATCAACTTTATATGAGTTTGATATAAAAAAGTGAGGTCTGTTTGCAAAAGTGACATCATATTGAATATTTTGATACATTTTACTTGATATTTTTATATAGTCGTTTTGATATATTTATTTGATACATTCATATTTGAATGTTTGGTTATTTGTGTATCATTTCTGATGTTTTACATTTTCTGTCTTATTACTCATTGATATGAGTAAGCAGAGAATAAATATTCTTCCTATAGTATATCTATACGCACAATATGATACCCTATCTCATATAACAATGTATTTTGTTGGCTACTTTTCTTCTGTGGTTTATTTGGTTTTTTGTTTTGTTTTGTAATTATTCCTTTGAATATATCGCCATCTTAGAATCTAATTTGCCGCTGACGGGGTCAGATGTGTTCTCTCTCGTTCTGCTAACGAGAGCCTGAGTGAAGGAGAGAGACGTGTGTCCAAATAATTTGTGCTCTGTGTTTCTGCAGAATAAAAAAACTGAGACCTCCATCTTCAGCATCATCTTTATTGAATAAATTCACAACCAGAGTAAAACCGCTACATACACCCCCTTTGAAAAGTAACATTTTAAACAATATCTCAATGAACACAAAAACATTTTCCAAAATGTTGACAAGACTAAGTTTTATATAACATCTGTTTAACTTATAACATGAAAGTAAGGTTAATAATATAACTTAGAGAACAAAATTTTCAGTTTTACTCAAATTAGGGTGATGCAAAAATGAGTACACCCCACTGAAAGTCTCTGGAGCAAAGCTCAATTTTAGACTACAAATGTCTAATTTAACAAGAATTCAACCACATGTGAGTCTAATTATTCATTACACAGGTGACAGTTGACTATAAAAGGGTGTTACTTAAAGAAAACCCCTTCCCATTTCATGCTGTCAGCAATGGCACCACATGGAAGAGAAATGTCACAAGACCTGAGAAAGAAAATTATTTATTTACACAAGAAAGGTAAAGGCTACAAGAAGATCAGCAAAGCTTTACTTATCAGTCAGAATACTGTAGCAAAAGTGGTACAAACATTTAAAAAAAGATGGAACTGCAACCATCTCACAGAGACGTCCAGGTCGTCCACGGAAGTTAACACCTTGTCAGGAGCGTCTTCTGATGAGAAGGGTTGAAGAAAATGACATGCAAGTTCACTGCAGTTATCTAAAGAAGTAGAAAGCCAAACTGGGGTGACTATTTCCCGTGACACAATACGGCTTACACTGCAGAGGAATGGCATGCATGGGTGCCGTCCACGAAAGAAGCCTCTCCTAAAGCCCAGGCACAAAAAAGCCCACCTAGAGTTTGCCAGGGCCCATGCTGACAAAGATGAAGACTACTGGGACTCTATACTCTGGAGTGATGAGACCAAGATAAATGTTTTTGGAACTGATGGCTTCAAAACTGTATGGCGTCGCAAAGGTGAGGAATACAAAGAAAAATGCATGGTGCCTATGTAATGGGTTGAGAAAATGCCATTTATGAGTTTCCTGAAAACAGTGGACTCCCCCCATATATGTGGATTTGTGTATACCTGTTCTTTTATTTTACAAAATGAGAACATTTCTAATTAAGGTAAAACAGTATATATTTGTGGCATTACACCGCCATGCCAATAGATGGCATCAGGCGCTCATGGAAGACACGAGATTTATTTCCTCCTGGTCTGCGGGCTCAGTAATAAACTGACTGCCGCTGTGGAAAGACATAACTTTTGTCTTCTCGTGTTTTTTTCACAGGTATAACTATATTTACTTAAAATGTTTATTTCATTGTATTTGTGCAAATCGGAATGTGTAATATAACGAGTTTGGGTGAGTTTTGAATTGTATCTAATCAAAGAAAGGTGTTTCAATTCACTGAGGATTATAAAACAAGAGTGAGTTAAATCATATTTCAGGCCTGATTAATGTTGATTGAGACAAGAAAAATGATTTGTCAGACTGAAATATTGAGTCTGTCATCTGTTATATTGGTTAAGAGTGTTGTAAGAATGATGTTTCTCCGTGTATGTTGTATACTCGGTTCGGTCGCCATTTTGAGCGTTCAACGTCGTTGTTTCAGTGTGCGTGTATGAGTTAAATGGAATACAAGAAAATAGTTATATCAAATTAATATTTCAAGTGCAAGGAAATCTAAAGTGTTTGTGTTGTGAAATCTAGTCTTTAAGACTTTCGGTATCTTGATAATTGGTGTTTGCATTTGTGATTTATTCTTTTTGCACTCATTGTAAACTGATTATTAATAGAAATGTATTTCAGATTCTCAGTATATACTTTTGTGTCTCCATATCAACTTATATGTATCTATATATTTTCTCATACAAGTATAGACTATATTAAAGTCAAAGGTATATCTAGCACACTTATCAAGTGTACTCTGGGATTTGTTGTTTCAATGGTATTTCACAAAATGCACGTTGAGAGTGTTGAGTTTTGAAATGATGTATTTTCAGAATGTGTAGAGAAATTATCAGTAATAAACTGACTGCCGCTGTGGAAAGACATAACTTTTGTCTTCTCGTGTTTTTTTCACAGTTTATTCACCGATTCGCAGTGCATAACGCCTGTGTATCCTTTGCTGCTGGCCCAGATATCCCTAGATCTGAGGCCGGTAACAATTGGGGCTCGTCCGGGATCCAGCACATCTCGCCTGGGAGATTGTCATTTCAACGGTGGGAACCTGTGCCCAGTGTTTCAGGGAAGACTGCTATGTCAAGCGTCATCCAGAGAACAACTGCCACAGGTGATGCATCAAGATGACTACCTTAAGCCAACGCAGGGTGCTGGTTTCAAGATCCAAAAGAAGCTTTCAGATTTGAGTCTCATTCAGCTGCAGACTGTTGCAAGTTCGATAGATGATGGCCGTGAAACTTACCATGCTGCAGATCTAAGTGAACCTGAACTGTATGACCTGATTGTTGACTACATCAGAAGTGAGAAATTAAAAGCTGCTGAAGATGAAGGCATGAGTCAACTTCTTCTCCTTTTTGACCTACTCAACGATGTCCTATCAGCTTCAGACACCAGAGCTGCTGAACCTGGTAATGTTGCACCTGTTTTGATGGGGGATTCACCAACACACCACCAGGGTCACACTACATCTGATGACGATGAAGTTCATACATCACCATCTCATATGGACAGAGACACTCACACACAACCATTACATATGGACAGAAACACTCACACACAACGATTACATATGGACAGAGACACTCGCATGCGTTCGTTTCAGGGAAGAGACGCCTCATCAGTAGCTGGTGTGCCCAGCCACATCGGTGCTGCTGCCTTGGGTAGGATGAACTCCTCATCTAACATTTCTGATCATGTTGTAAAATTGTCTGATGTTTCAGCTTTGTTACCACGCAGAGAATTTAAGTTGCATGGCGGTCAAATCTCTGATGCAGGTTCTGATATCTCTTACAACAGTTTGAGTAAACAAATGGATGAGGGGTTGCAGGAAGGTTTTAGCGAGTCAGAAATAATCAGAACTGTCTTAAAGATAACCAAACCAGGTACATTCAGGGAGATGTTGAGTAATAAAGAAGACCTTACTGTAGAAGGTTTAAAGAGATTTCTGAGGTCACACATCAGGGACAAAAATGTAACTGAGCTTTTTCAAGAACTGAGTAATGCTAGGCAGCAAGACAGAGAAAGTCCACAACAGTTTCTGTACAGAGTTATGGGGCTAAAGCAACGAGTTATTTTTGAGTCACAGCAACCAGGTGTTGATTTCAGCTATGACAAAAAATTGGTTCAGGGCACTTTCCTTCATACCATTTACCAGGGTTTGAATGAGAAAAACAGCTATGTACGACATGACCTTAAACCCTTCCTTTCAGACATGCAAGTTAGTGACGACTTCCTATTGGAACAGGTGACTAAGTCTACCTCCGAGGAAGAAGGACGTTTAAAACGACTGAACACAGTAGCTAAAACAAGACCAGTGACTGTGAATTCGGTTCGTCATGACTCAGGTGAGCTAACTGACCAGAACAGACAAACCAAAGTTGACTCTGAATTACAGGCTAATCGTGATGCTATCAAGGAACTGACTGCCCAAGTGTCATCATTAACTAAGCATCTAGCCCATCTGACAACATCCGCTGAGACTATGGAATCGATAGACAACAGCACACCTACTACTCGTCCTCAACCAGCAGCTGAGACAAAAGGGAAATGTCGCGACTGTGTCCAAAAGGGCAATATTAACTGTTCACACTGCTTTATTTGTGGACAATCTGGTCATAGGGCTATTGGCTGTCTTCAACGTAAGCTGTTGGGAAACGGGAAGAGGTCACTGGAGAGGGGCAGCCTGTGACCTCAGTCAGTTCCGAGCCCCAGATAAAAGCCAAAATCTCAAGACATCCACAAACAAAACCACAATGTCAGGTGAACCCAAATCAACGAGTAGCTCAGCTTATTGGCAAGCGGTGTATGGTTTCGACTTCGATTAATGGTGTACCTCTTCAAATGTTGCTGGATTCCGGTGCTCAGGTGACAATGGTAGGAAAGGCGTGGATGGAGAGAGAATTGCCTACTGTCAAATTACAGCCCCTTGAATCTCTTTTCGCTAGTCAGTCCCTGGAGATAGCCGCAGTTAATGGCACTGAAGTACCCCTTGAAGGTTGGGCTGAAGTTTACCTCCAGATCTGTAGCCATAATCATGGACACCTGTCTATCAGAGTCCCACTTTTAATCAGTCGCAACTGTAGCTGTCCTGTTTTAGGTAGCAATGTCATAGCCGAGATCATAAAAGAAAATGCCTGTCAGGAAAAAAAAGTTGATGTTTCTACTATTCTAGAGGAAGCTTTAGGCATCAGTGCACCTACTGTAGAAGCATTAGTGTCGACTCTCCAGCAGATAACTCTGGCTGAGACGTCACAGCACAATGTCCGCACTGGTAAGACAGGTGTAACAATACCCGCTAGACAGATTCGGGAAGTGAAGTGTCGGATTCGGGGATGGTCAAGTGGTGGGACAATGCTGTTTCAGCCTATTGTGGAGAATGACTGCATTGATGGTTTAGAGTTTTTTCCAGCTTTAGTGGATGTTCCTGGGGGATTGTCAAAATGTGTTAAAGTTCCAGTCCAGAACTCCACTAAACATGCTGTCTACCTGCCACAGAGGACAATTCTTGGCACACTTGAAGATGTCGTCGATCTTAAACCCATCCAACAATCCACTGACATTTCTGAGTCCAAAAGCCATCATACTCCCCAATCATGTTCAGTTCAGTTAAGGACTGATTATAGGCACAACTTTGAAAAAAATAGGAATCCTTCGGTACATCCAAATAAAGATAAATGGCACCCTCCAGTTGACTTGTCACATCTGGCTGAAGATGAACAGAAAATAGTCAAGGAGATGCTTTTGAGCAGTCTGATGTATTTGCTAGGGATGACACAGATATTGGTTGCATCCCTGACCTGCAACTGAAAATCTGCTTAAAAGATGATCGCCAGTCCAAAAGTCCTACAATGCGGTCCCAAAGCCTTTGTATAGAGAGGTAAAGGAATACGTTCAAAAGCTGCTCGATCACGGGTGGATTCAGAAGTCCATGTCACCTTACTCCTCCCCGTGGTTTGCGTAAGAAAAAGATATGAGCCTACGTCTTTGTGTGGACTTCCGAGGACTAAATAGTAAAACGATCCCAGATCGCCACCCCTTCCACGTATTCAGGATCTATTGGATAATCTGGGAGGTTACTCATGGTTTTCAATATTAGACCAAGGCAGTGCATATCACCAGGGTTTTGTTGAGGAGAACTCTAGGCATATGACGGCATTCAGCACGCCTTGGGGTTGTATGAGTGGATCCGCCTTCCTTTGGCCTGACCAATGCACGGCAGCTTTCCAAAGGTGTATGGAAGGTGTACTGAATGGCCTGAGAGATGAGTGCTGTTTCCCATACTTAGACGATGTTCTCTGTTTTTCCAAAACCTTTCCAGACCACGTCAAAAACTTAAAGAGGGTTTTCTGCCGCTTACGGGAACATGGTGTGAAATTACGCCCAAAGAAGTGTGAATTATTTAAACATCAAGTGAGATACGTAGGGCGTTTAGTTACAAGTGAGGGCATTCAAGTTGATTCCAAAGACCTGGAGGCAGTGCTGCAATGGAAAGAGCGAGAACCAAAGAATGTTGGAGAAGTTAGAGCTCTATTGGGCTTTTTGGGCTACTATCGATCATTCATTCAAGATTTTTCCAGAATTTGCCCGGCCACTGTTTAAGCTCCAAGAGAATCCTGGTGAGAATGGGGGAAATCCTCTCAAAACTAGGCCAACTAAACTGGGTGTAAAAAAAGGTCAGTTGCCGTCCAAAACACCAGTTCAGTGGACCTCTGAACACAGCGCTGTGGTTGCCCGCCTTGTTGACATGTTGACTTCCTCTCCTATCTTGGCATACCCAGACTTTAATTTACCGTTTGTCCTTCACACCGACGCATCTAATGAGGGTCTGGGGGCTGTACTCTATCAGGAACAGGGGGGTAAACTGCGCGTAATTGCCTATGGCTCAAGGTCGCTCTCGCCTGCAGAGAAGAATTATCACCTCCATTCCAACAAGCTTGAGTTCCTTGCCCTAAAATGGGCCATCTGCGATAAATTTCGCGATTACCTCTACTATGCCCCCACGTTCACAGTATTCACGGATAATAATCCCCTTACCTATATCCTTAGTACCGCCAAGTTGAGTGCTGTTGGGCATCGTTGGGTGGGTGAATTGGCTGACTTTCACTTCACCATAAAGTACAGGCCAGGCAAATCCAACACCGATGCCGACACCTTATCACGGTTCCCGTTGAAGCTTCAGGACCACATCCGAGAATATTCCGAGGCTTTACCTCCAGATGTTATTTCTGCCATATGGCAGGGAGATAAAGCACAGAAAGAAAAAGAAGTACCATGGGTTGCGGCCCTTCAGCTGGGTTATGGTGATGGAGATCTTCTTCCTGCCAGTACACCCATGTTTCCCTCTGGAGACATTAAATCTGCCCAAAGGGAAGATACTTCCATCTGTGAAGTAATTACTTTGAAAGAGAGAGGATGGTACCCCAGTGACAAAGAAAAGAAGCACATGGGACCAACTACACGACGAATGATACACGAATGGAACAAACTTAGACTTGATGAGGGAATCTTATACAGACAGACAGGACAACATAGACAACTGGTTCTCCCTAACTCCCTCAAGTCTCTTGCACTCAAACACCTTCATGATGACATGGGGCATGTGGGGCTGACAAAGTCATCCACCTGGCCAGGCAAAGGTTTTATTGGCCTTTCATGCAGCGTGACATAGAAGATTATGTCATCCGCCAATGTCCATGTATAAAGAAAAAGCGACCCACTGTTCCAGAAAAGGCACCAATGGGTTCAATCACCACTAGTGTCCCATTTGAGCTACTGTCCGTCGATTATCTCCATCTTGAACCAAGTAAGGGAGGCTACGAGTATATCTTAGTACTCGTAGATCACTTCACCCGCTTTGCCCAGGCCTACCCAACACGGAACAAATCGGGCAAAACAGCCGCGGAAAAGATTTTCTACGACTTTATACCACGCTTTGGGTATTCACAAAAGCTTCATCATGATCAGGGCCGGGAGTTCGAGAATAACTTGTTCCAGCGACTTCAGCGACTGGCTGGCATTACTCATTCTCGTACGACTCCCTATCACCCGCAGGGGAACCCCGTTGAGCGTCTGAATAGAACACTACTTCAAATGCTCCGAACACTATCAGAGGAAAAGAAATCTGAGTGGAAAGATCACTTACCGCACATAGTCCATGCCTATAATTGTTCGAGGCATGAAGGCACGGGCTATTCGCCATTTTTTCTTCTCTTTGGAAGAGCCCCTCGTTTACCCGTTGATTTGCTTTTTAACCTTGAACCTGAGTTACAGACTGAGACCCATCAGGAATATGCGCAGAAGTGGGCTTCTCGGATGCAAGAGGCATATAAGATCGCCTCTGAAAATAGTAAGAGTTGCTCTGCAAAAGGGAAAAGTTACTATGACTGGGGTGTCAGAGGAATTGTGCTTCAGCCAGGTGATCGCGTGCTTGTCCGCAACCTTTCCGAGAGAGGCGGGCCCGGTAAACTCCGTCCTTACTGGGAGAACAAAGTTCACCGTGTAGTTGAGAGGATGGGAGACAACCCTGTATATCAAATTCAAGCTGAAACTGGTGACCGCACCCTCCGTGTTCTGCACCGTAATCTCCTTTTGCCTGTGAACGATCTGCCACTGGAACATGATGGTCAAGAAAATCGGACACCGAAACAACAAAGACCGAAACAACAACATATAAACATCCGGTCTCAAATGCCTGATACCTTGGAGAATGAAGCCAGTGATTCCGGGGACGAAGAAGGATATGCCTATATTCCCAGACCAGTACCAGTATATGAAAGAAAGAAAGTCAATCTCAAACAGTCTCACAATGAGTCACACAGTCACCTTCGAGTAGCGGCACCAGAGTTTCACCCTGTATGCCACAGGGCAGAGCCTGATAACCTTGAGACATATGTACAGCACCCCCAGTTTGTGATGCCAAAACCAGCACAAGTGACGGATAACCCATTGCCATTTGTAGGACCTCAGGAAAAATTGGATGACTGCATAGCAAGGAGAAGTGATGAGGATACTGACCTGGGAGCCCAGCAGCAGCCAGCGAATGAGGAAGATGTCATCCTACGCAGATCTACACGTGCAGTAAAGCCAAAGGAGGTGTTTACATACAATCAGATAGGCCAACCTACATACCAAGCTTGGAGACCAGGAGCTAATGCGATGCATGCTTGTGTACTTTATCCAGTCCAGACTTACCCTGTACTACCTGACATACCCCACTACCCAATGCCAGCAGTATGGGCATTCTAAAAAAATAAGTCACGAAAGAATAGAAGTCACTTGACATTCGAAAACATGCGCATTCATACCAGGAGAATTAACCTAAAAGTTCACTGTGACGAGTGGGGCGGGGCCGAGAGCCGTGGGAACGGAGCGAGGCCGGTGGAGTGAATGATAATGAACGACACCTGCGCCACTCACCGGTCTCGAGTCCCACGGAGGAGCTTCGGAAGGAATAAAAGGAGGAGTGACGACAGTGGAAGACGAGAGAGGACCAGGCCTGGGTTTTATTTTGTGTTTTGTGTGCGCGGCAGTCGTCCGTGAGGGGCTGCCGCTTTTCTGTTATGTTTGGTTATTTTGTGATTAAATGTGTTTAAATGTTCGCCGGTTCTCGCCTCCTTCTTCCCGTACTTACGAACTTCATTACATTGGTGCCGAAACCCGGGAGGAAGGAGGGACACGCTGTCAGAGAGCCCTCGCTGCTGAGTGGGATCGCGGTGCTGAGAAGATCGGGCAGCAGGAAGTGGCGGAGACCGCCAGTGGCTGCCCGAAGCGGTGGTGCTGGAGCAAAAGAAGAACAGGTGGGACGGAAGACTCGCTGCCGTGCTCCTGGGTCGAGGAGGGGTGGCTGCCGTCCGAGAGGAGCGGAGGAGTCGCCCGTTCGCCTGGAGGCGAAGCCTGCTGCCATCCGCCATGTTTGGGAGGAGCAGGAACGGGGACTCGCTGCCGGCTGCCCTCGACCGGAGGAGCCACCGCCGTCCGCCAGGAGGCGGATGAGCATCGGGCCGTCCACCAAAGAGGTCCAGTACCATCGCATGGCACAGAGTGAACCGCTCAGCTGGTTGAGGACCGGCGGCAGTGTGTCCGGGAACCGGACCGAGATTTTCCTCTCTCCTCTCTCGTCTCTGTCACTCCTCATCCTTCCGTCTCCTTTCTCTCGCCTCGTCTGTCCTTACCCCAGGTACGCCGCGGCCGCTGACGGGCTCCCGGGAGAGGGGAGGGGAGTAGGCGCAGTCTCGTGAGTACCCCGGCCTGCGAGGCGATGGGGGTATGTGACGAGTGGGGCGGGGCCGAGCCGTGGGAGCGGAGGCGAGGCCGGTGGAGTGAATGATAATGAGCGACACCTGCGCCACTCACCGGTCTCGAGTCCCACGGAGGAGCTTCGGAAGGAATAAAAGGAGGAGTGACGACAGTGGAAGACGAGAGAGGACCAGGCCTGGGTTTTATTTTGTGTTTTGTGTGCGCGGCAGTCGTCCGTGAGGGGCTGCCGCTTTTCTGTTATGTTTGGTTATTTTGTGATTAAATGTGTTTAAATGTTCGCCGGTTCTCGCCTCCTTCTTCCCGTACTTACGAACTTCATTACATTCACCTTTTGTGACTACTGTAATTGCCTAACTAGTTAGTTCTAGATGTACGGATACATCTCTAAAAGCAGGGAAGAGTGTAATGGGTTGAGAAAATGCCATTTATGAGTTTCCTGAAAACAGTGGACTCCCCCCATATATGTGGATTTGTGTATACCTGTTCTTTTATTTTACAAAATGAGAACATTTCTAATTAAGGTAAAACAGTATATATTTGTGGCATTACACCGCCATGCCAATAGATGGCATCAGGCGCTCATGGAAGAGACGAGATTTATTTCCTCCTGGTCTGCGGGCTCAGTAATAAACTGACTGCCGCTGTGGAAAGACATAACTTTTGTCTTCTCGTGTTTTTTTCACAGGTATAACTATATTTACTTAAAATGTTTATTTCATTGTATTTGTGCAAATCGGAATGTGTAATATAACGAGTTTGGGTGAGTTTTGAATTGTATCTAATCAAAGAAAGGTGTTTCAATTCACTGAGGATTATAAAACAAGAGTGAGTTAAATCGTATTTCAGGCCTGATTAATGTTGATTGAGACAAGAAAAATGATTTGTCAGACTGAAATATTGAGTCTGTCATCTGTTATATTGGTTAAGAGTGTTGTAAGAATGATGTTTCTCCGTGTATGTTGTATACTCGGTTCGGTCGCCATTTTGAGCGTTCAACGTGCGTTGTTTCAGTGTGCGCGTGTATGAGTTAAATGGAATACAAGAAAATAGTTATATCAAATTAATATTTCAAGTGCAAGGAAATCTAGTCTTTAAGACTTTCGGTATCTTGATAATTGGTGTTTGCATTTGTGATTTATTCTTTTTGCACTCATTGTAAACTGATTATTAATAGAAATGTATTTCAGATTCTCAGTATATACTTTTTGTGTCTCCATATCAACTTATATGTATCTATATATTTTCTCATACAAGTATAGACTATATTAAAGTCAAAGGTATATCTAGCACACTTATCAAGTGTACTCTGGGATTTGTTGTTTCAATGGTATTTCACAAAATGCACGTTGAGAGTGTTGAGTTTTGAAATGATGTATTTTCAGAATGTGTAGAGAAATTATCAGTAATAAACTGACTGCCGCTGTGGAAAGACATAACTTTTGTCTTCTCGTGTTTTTTTCACAGTTTATTCACCGATTCGCAGTGCATAATGCCTGTGTATCCTTTGCTGCTGGCCCAGATATCCCCTAGATCTGAGGCCGGTAACACCTACAGTGAAACATGGTGGTGGCAGTGTCCTTATGTGGGGCTGCATGAGTGCTGCTGGTGTCGGGGAGCTGCATTTCATTGATGGGATCATGAATTCACAAATGTACTGCTCTATACTGAAAGAGAAGATGCTACCATCACTCCGTGCCCTTGGTCGTCGTGCACTTTTCCAACATGACAATGATCCTAAACACACATCTAAGGCCACTGTTGGATTTCTGAAGAAGAACAGGGTGAAAGTGATTCAGTGGCCAAGTATGTCTCCTGATCTGAACCCAATCGAACACCTATGGGGAATTCTGAAGAGACAAGTTGAGCATCACTCTCCATCCAGCATCCAATCTCTAAAAGAGGTCATTCTTGAAGAATGGAAAAAGATAGATCTGGCAAAATGTCGCCAACTTGTTCATTCAATGCCTAGAAGACTTGGTGCTGTCCTAAAAAATCATGGAGGCCATACAAAGTACTAGATTTAATAGTTTTTGTTGTGGGGTGTACTCATTTTTGCATCACCCTAATTTGAGTAAAACTGAAAAATGTGTAATCTAAGTTATATTATTAACCTTACTTTCATGTTATAAGTTAAACAGATGTTATATTAAACTTAGTCTTGTCAACATTTTGGAAATGTTTTTTGTGTTCATTGAGATATTGTTTAAAATTGTACTTTTCAAAGGGGGTGTACTCATTTACGCTGAGGGCTGTACATGTATATGTATATTTATTTATATATATATATATATATATATATATAGGGACTCAATACATGTAGAGAACAATATATGGTAAACATTATACTGTACAGAGAGCATGAAATGAATACAATAATAAACACAATAATCACAGTACACATTAGGGCTGCACAATATATTGCATGAGATTGTCATGTGCATCTCGTCAGTAAAGCCGGTTTCTGTGATGATTAAAACATCTCCATCACCTCAGCGATGAATCGCCTGCGATATTGAACGTGATATTGCATAGCTTGTCAGTGAACTACAGCTCTGTGTATTAAATGCCGCTCCATTTGAAAATAGGTGATGGAGATTTATTAATCATCACAGAACCGGCTTTACTGAGAAGATGCGCATGAAAATCGCATGCAATATATCGTGCAGCCCTAGTGCATATATACCTTTGCAGTGCAGTGCAGTACAGTATGAATTGGTGCAAACAGAATGTCAGGGTGCAGAATAATAGTGAGTCCAGTAAGTGTAACTGATGGAGTGCAGTACATATGAGGTTGGTGGGGTGTATGTGGTCTTACTGGTAGGTGTTCAGTTCAGTCTGATTGCCTGTGGAAAGAACTTGTCTCACAATCTGCTGGTGCGGGTTCTGCTGATGGTAACGGTGAAAGCAGTCCATGGTTCGAGTGGCTGGAGTCTCTAATGGTCCTCCGTGCTTTCCTCCCACACCACCTGGTGTTAAAAGTCCTGGAGGGATAAAATAATTTAGGGTGTTGTGAAACAATAAACGATATATAATATTATTTATAACTGTTGCACTGGACTTACCATTGATTCTTATTGAATGTTGTTGGAGGGATGGGCTAAAAAAATAATCCCTTCACCACTATCTTGCAGTTGTTCAGTTATAAAGTTTATTTTAAGGGCCGTAACATCTGCACTGTCACAGTAGAGCTGTTCATAAATGCAGTTTTCACAGCAGATATCTGATGGGTTCAGACAGCAGTGCAGCACTTGGTGGCCATTGAATTAATATCTTCATCAACTGGCGTCATCCTCCTTCAAACAAACAGACAAAACAATAAGTTAACAATAACTCCAGAGAAATAGTGTTGGTGCAGGTGTCAGTACTCACCATATTCAGTCATTTCCTTCCCAAATTCCAGAAACGATGCACAGCTGATTTGCTCATTCTAGGAGCTATGAAAAGATTTGTATGTGAAAAATGATAACTACTGACTCGAAGAGTCCTTTGAGAGATCAACGTCAAATGTTGTACTACATTAACTGCATTTCTTGATTACAGACATACCAATATTTAAGTTCCCAACAGGACTGGTTTGTCTGGCTTGCTGTGGTTGATTTTCTTTGTGTTTTTGGTCTTCTATTTTGGATGTAAAACAAGAAAATATCTACTGACCCCATTTTTAATTACTGATGTTGGTTAAACATATAAGTTAAGACAGATATAATTAAGTTAATTCACCAAAAGATATAGGTCAGAGGATTTGATGAATAAATATTGATTACAATTTTATACAAAACTTACCTGGTGAGGGCTCATCATGACAAGAACTTCCTGACCCTCACTAGTAGCCAGTCATTCAGTTGACAAAACTGGAAAAGGCCATCATGCAAACTCTTAGTTTCTACCTTAAAACAGAGCAAAAAGAATGTGTGAACGAGTAATGGAGTAAAGGAATAAGATGATGAGAAATAGGCAGAGAAAGGTAAGAGAGAAATAGTATGCTTTGTGTCAAGATATGATTTATTGCCCCCTCATAAAAGACCACCCATAACTGGACACCTGTTTGTACAGCCCCCACCCTTGTGTCTAGTCTCCCCACGTGGGATATCTGATCCGGGGGGAGGAGGTGTGGAATGTTTTTGTGAAAAAACTTGTTTTTGTGTGTTCATTGAAATGTGCTTTTTTAAACAATTTAAGTGTGAAACTGTGTAAAATGGGGAGAAAGGGAAGTTTTTATTAAAGTTTTTTTCATACACATACATATAAAGAAAATGCACCGTATATACACGTAAAATAAGCAATGTTTGTATTTTCCAGAAAGCGTTGTTTAAAAAATTAGGTAAAATGCAGTGTAAGAAAACAAATAAAAATGAAGTTAAATTCATTAAATGAAGTTAAAAACAAGTTAAATTGTTAGTTAAACAAGTAAGACAATATTACCATTAAGAAAATCTCGTGGTCTAACATTAAAAGCAAAAATAATTTGAAATGTCTTATCTTACTGCGGTATAAAATAAATATCAAGTCGTTATAAAGATACGTTTGTCAGAAGTTTGTAATATTACAATTTAAAACTAGTTAGTTTGACAATGAAAATAAAAAATCTAACTTTAAGAAGTAAGTAAGAAGACAAGGAAAGAAGAATCGTGCAGTTAGCCGTTGTCTAAAAAGAAGACAATATCAGAGGAGTTTGTTAAAACACAATATCAGAGGAGTTTGTTAAAAAGTCAAAAGATATACTATAACTAATAGATTATCATTAGCTTTCACTGAACGGAAAAGTTCAATGAGAAAATAAGTCCTTATCACCTTCTCGGTGTCCGTACAGATGTCCGCATGTGTCCGTCTCAAAACTCAGAATGGCGAGACATCCGATCCTCAGACAGGCCGCGCCTACATCCCACCCCTCTAACACCGGAGGAGGAGGGACCCAAAGGGGGATGAAACGATATGTTTAAAAAAGGAGTGTTGAGGATACATTAGAAGTTATTTTAGTAAGTCTTTTACATTTCTTAATTAATTAAACCATTCAACCTAAATCTATGTATAATCTATTCAACAATCAACCTAAAACTTCCGCTTCCGGCGCTGTGTTGTACAGTCGACGTTAGGGATGGCTCCGCTCAATTTGTGCTTTAATATACTTTTTTACATATTTTTACTTTCTCTTTTTACACGCATAACGTCTGCACTATTTATATACGACAGAAGAACACTTTTGGACATTGGACACCACTGCACTAACCTGCTTCAGGACACTTTATCCACGGATCCAGCGTGGCCATTGGAGATTCTTCGGAGCACCGAAGCTGACAAAGGCCGCCTCAATAATCCCAGGAGGCGAAGGAAACACCGCGGGAGACGCGCTGGAATAATAGAGTCCTCCTCTACCGAGTATTCTGCTCGCTAATGTTCAATCCTTGGAGAATAAGATGGATGATCTTAGAGCCAGGATTAGTTTCCAACGGGACATCAGAGACTGTAACATCCTTTGTTTGACCGAAACATGGCTCACGCCGACGGTCCCGGACACCGCTGTAACGCCGTCTGATAACTTTTCTGTTCTACGGATGGACAGAACAGCCGAGCCTGGAAAAACCAAAGGTGGTGGAGTGTGTTTCATGATCAACAAGAAATGGTGTGACCCCAGAAATATCTCCATTCTGTCGCGTTCCTGCTCGGCTCATCTGGAACATCTCTCCATTATCTGCCGCCCATTCTACCTCCCCCGGGAGTTTACATCGATCATCATCACTGCCGTATATATACCACCACAAGCAGATACTAGCGTGGCTTTGTCCATACTTCACGACAAGCTCAGCGGCTACATCAACAAACACCCTTACGCTGCCTCCATCATCGCTGGGGACTTTAACAAAGCCAACCTCAAAAAAGTCATGCCAAACTTTCACCAACATATATCCTGTCCAACCAGAGGACCGAATACACTGGATCATTGCTACACCCAGTTTAAGAATGCCTACAAAGCTCGTTCCCTGCCGGCTTTTGGCAAATCAGACCACGCCGCCATCTTTCTCACACCGGAATATAAACAACGGATCGTTCAGAGACCCCGGTGGAGAGGAAGTGACGCTGGTCCTTCCACTCTGAAGCTATGCTACAGGCGTCTCTTGATGACGTCGACTGGGACATGTTCGGGCGAGTTCAGCTGGCGTCAGCGAATTCACGGATGTAGCAGTAAGCTTTATCAACACGCTAACCGAGCAAGCCACCGAAACAGTAACAATAAGGACATTCTCCAATCAGAAACCGTGGGTGGACAGATCAATCCGTGATGCGGTTAACCATCGCACTGCCGCATACAATGCTGGTCTTTTGTCGGGGAACATGAGCGAATACAAAACATCATGTTATGCTCTCCGGCGTGCAATAAGAGCCGCTAAGCGCCGGTACAAGGAAAGAATTGAGTCACATTTCCAGCTCAATGACTCTCGACGCATGTGGCAGGGACTGAAGACCATCTGTTCCTCTGGAAATAACTCTTCCGCGGAGGTGAGAGCAGATCCGCTGCTGGCCGAGGAGCTAAACACTTTCTACGGCCGCTTTGAATGTAACGTTAATGGCGGCGCGATTCTGCCGATCAGCACGTCAGAAAGCAGCAGACAGAGCAGCGATGTTTATGCTATCACCTTTTCAGAGGACGACGTTCGGAGGGAACTAAAGAGAGTGAACGTAAGGAAAGCAGCAGGACCTGATGGGATTACTGGCCGCGTTCTGAGGTCCTGTGCTGATCAGCTTGCTGGTTTGTTTACTTCCATCTTTAATGAGTCCCTTGCTACCTCTGTTGTTCCCACCTCCTTTAAAAAATCTGTCATAATCCCTGTGCCTAAGAACAGTAAACCCTCTTGCCTGAATGACTATCGTCCAGTTGCCCTCACATCGACAGTCATGAAGGTTTTTGAGAGACTTTTAAAGAAACACATTTGCTCCTCCATCCCTGCTACCTTGGACCCTCTTCAGTTTGCCTATCGGCCAATTAGGTCTACTGATGATGCCATCTCCCAGGTACTGCACTCCTCCCTCACTCACATTGACAGCAAAAATGGCAACTATGTCAGGCTGCTATTCATCGACTATAGCTCAGCTTTCAACACTATAGTCCCCACCAAGCTAGCTGTCAAACTATCAGACCTCGGCCTAAACACTTCACTCTGTGACTGGATTCAAGATTTCCTCACCGCCAGACCACAAGTGGTGAAAGTCGGCCAGTTCACCTCCAACTCCATCACCCTGAACATAGGAGCCCCACAGGGCTGTGTCCTGAGCCCCCTGCTATACTCTCTATACACACACGACTGCGTGTCCTCACACAGCTCCACTTCCATTGTTAAATTTGCTGACGATACTGTGGTTCTGGGCCTCATTTCCAACAATGATGAGGCCGCATACTTGGATGAGGTGGAGAGACTTACATCATGGTGCCAGGACAACTGTCTCTCTCTGAACGTGAGCAAAACTAAAGAGCTGATTGTAGACTTCAGGAAGAGACAGCAGCGGCCCTACACCCCTCTTATGATCAGTGGGACCCCTGTGGAGAGGGTGAGCAGCTTCAAGTACCTCGGTGTAAACATCTCCGAGGACCTGACATGGACTGCACACATCCAAACACAGGTCAAGAAAGCCAGGCAAAGGCTGTACCATCTGCGACAGCTGAGGAAATTCAGGGTCTCACCAGCTATCCTGAAAACTTTCTATTCAGGGGCCATAGAAAGCGTACTGACTCAGTGCATCTCAGTGTGGTATAAAAATGCCACAAACCAGGACTGCAAAGCTCTACAGAGAGTCGTGCGCTTAGCTGAGCGCATCTCAGGGTCTATTCTCCCCTCTCTGCAGGACATCTACCTCAAACGCTGCAAAGGCAGAGCCGCTAAAATCATCAAGGACTCGAATCACCCCAGTAACCACCTTTTCATTTTACTGCCATCTGGCAGGCGCTACAGGAGCATGTTGGCTAAAACTGAAAGACTGAGCAGGAGTTTCTTCCCCCAGGCCATCAGGCTCCTAAACTCAGTCTCATAACATCATAACATCCACAGGACTCAACTTAATAAACTGTAACACATCCATTATTCCCCATCATCCACACTGCTGCTATGTGTACATTCCCGGTACAACCTATTTGCACATTCTCTTGCACTGCACACTTTATCTCATTGCACATCTTACTCCTTATTTTATTTCATTATTTGTTTCTTACTTCATTCTCACCATATTTATATATATACACTCTCGTGTTTTGTTTCATAGTTTTTATTGCTTTTATGTTATTTTTATCCTATTATTATTTTTATTTTTTTGCACTTTCCATTGAGCGGACCTGTCCTGACTAACATTTCACTACTTATTATACCCTGTATGATTGTGTATGTGACAAATAATAAAGAACCTTGAAAGAACCTTGAAAAACATGTATAGCTTGAATGCTCTGTAAGTCGCGTTGGATAAAAGCGTCTGCTAAATGCATAAATGTAAATGTAAATGTAAAACTTTTCACTTTTAAAAATAGTTTAGCCTAATTGTTCTTTTAAACAAACAGATCCTAACCCCCTGGGAAAGTTTTTTTTTATTAAAGTTTTTTTTTTTCATTTCAACAATGTCACGGAAAAACTTCAAAACAAGAAGGTCCGAGTATAGCATTTATAAAAGAGTGCAAAAATAGATGACGTAAACCAAATAAGGGTCAAACAGCGTAATAGAAAACAATAAAACCAAAGACAAAGAAAACTAGGGTTTGAATGTGGATAAGCTAACAAAGGTTAACTTGGTTTATATTAAAAAAGTTTTAATATAAAGAAAATGCATCGACTATACGCGTAAAATGAGCAATGATTGTGTCTATTCTAGGGTTGTTTAAAATGGTTAAAGAAAATCAGAAGAAACACACATCTTACCACGGAGTAAAATACATAAATATGCCACCGTCTAAAAATAAATAAAACACCGTTAAGAAGATTCTTGTACCACGTCTTTTGAACTAATATTACAAGTTAGATAATTTGAATTGTCTTATCTTACCGCGGTGTAAAATAAAATAAAAATCAGATCCCTGAGCAAAAGTATAAGACATACAAAATAACAAACATTTAACCGTTGTCTAAAAAGAATCATACATTTAACTTATCCGTTGTCTAAAAAGAAGACAATATCAGAGGAGTTTGTTAAAACACCGCCGTTAAAAAGTCAAAAGATAGACTATAACAAATAGGTTATCATTAGCTTTCGCTGAACGGAAAAGTTAAACGAGAGAATAAGTCCTTATCACATTCGCGGTGTCTGTATAGATGTCCGCATGTGTCCGTCTCAAAACTTAGAATGGCGAGACATCCGGTCCTCAGACAGGCCGCGCCAGAGAGACTAATAGTATGCTTTGTGTCACATAAAAATGATTTATTACCCTCATAAAAAATCCCCCCAAACTGGACACCTGTTTGTACAGCCCCCACCCTTCCGTCTCCCCCACGTGGGGATCTTAGCAGGGTAATACCACGTGGGTTTTTAGACCACGTGGGTTATCTGATACGGGGGATGTGTTGTGACATGTTTTTGTGTGTTTAAACAATAAAATGTGAAACTGTGTAAAATAGGAAGAAAGGGTAGTTTTTCATACACATACATGTGAAGGTACCGTATATACACGTAAAATGAGCGATATCTATTTTTCCAGAGTGTATTAAGATACAGTTAAAAATCTAGGTTTAGTCTTATCTTACAAATGAGAAAATAAAAAAAATGCGTCAGACGCGTTTGTTAAAACTTAGTGATATTTTAATTCAAAAAGCAGTTAGTTCGACAGAGTTAAAGAAACAATACGAAATCAATGTAAATAGACAGAAGCGTGTTACAAGGAAAGCGGGTAAAACGAAGGTAAAAAAGCTTCATACATTTACCGAGAATCTAAAACAAGACAATCTCACAGACGTTTGTTAAAACGGCCCGCAGTCAAAAGCTAGTCTCGGGGTCGTTGTACGGAAAGTTAAACAAAGAGAGTAAGTGTGGGTCAGGTCCGTGGAGAGGTCCGTACGCATCGACGGTCAAACTCGAAATGAGGTCCCGAGCACAGCGGGGGTAGACCACGCCTACGTCCCACCCCTAGATCCGGAGGAGGAGGAGGCAGCAAAACGGTGATTTAAAGGAATTAAACCATCATATGTTTAAAAAATGTTAGAAGTTATTTTTAATAAGTATTTTAACATGTCTTAATTAATTAACCCATTCAATATATTTCACCTAAAACATGCATAACTTGAATCGCTATCGTAAGTCACCTCGGATAAAAGTGTCTGCTAAATGCATAAATAAATGCAAATCCTTCCTTTAAAATAGTTTAGCCTAATTGCTCTTTTAAAAAAAACGGTCCTAAGTCGCGGAAAAAAGTTGTTTTATTTGTTTTAACAACACATGTTCCTTTATTTACTAGTTGTTTTTTGTCAATATTACAAAACGTTATAACGTTTAAAATGTACGATCTGATATAAATTAAATGGTTGACAGTCTCAGTGAGACGCGTTTGTCAGTAGAGACAGATGCGTAAGTTTACAACAGAGACAGACAAATACCAGAGCATCTCTGATGTTAATATTTGAATGTGAATATTTGTTTTTTACATATTATCATTATCTACAGATGTTTTTGAGAATATCGAATTTGACGACGATTTGGAAGATATCCTTGAGGCGATATGTAAGTGTTTATACTTTTATGTCGTATGGTTTAATGTCTAAAACAATAATAACAATGTTTTTCTACAATTTAATACAGTTGTTGAACCATTTCCGGTTGTATATGACGGGCCCGTCGAAGGTGTTGACGGTAAGATATACAGACGTTTTTGATATTCTACAACGTTTTTAAAAGTTTTCAGTAATTCAACAAAATATGTTTACTAAATTTAACAGCTGAACGCAATATTGGTGTCGGCTGTGTGATAATACAACCTACAGAGGTCGGTGTGCAAGAATCCTTAGACAGCACGGAAACGTGTCATGACCCAGAAAACGTCACAGGAGGCGTCTCCTCCCGAGGGACGACGTGGAGCATTCTGTTCACACGGCTGAAGACAGAGCAAGCGAGAGCATATCCGTAGGTAAATACATCCACGGAACGTGCGCCTACGCAGTACGGGGTTGGCGCTTATGAAAAACGCATCAGAATACCCGAGCAGGACGCAGACGATGCACCGTCCACAAGTCGTTTAAGAACTTCGGAGAATCACGGTAAGCGTTAAAACCTATCTATTAAGTTTTATGTTTGACTTTTATATAATAAAATAATAAAACGGTTATTGTTATTCTTTTTACAGAGCAAGGTTACGACGAACAGGCTCTAACGGCGTGGAACGACTCCATGGTCCACGTGTCGGACCAGGCTGGCTTCAGCGATTCGGAATACGCGGGAGACTCTGGTTTGCTGCATGAAATTCCACAGCCAGTGTTCAGAGATCGTGATTTAAACAGAAGTCTGGATTACGATATTTTGAACCAGGTTAACAGGTATTTTGAAAGATTGTTTGACCTCGCAGATCAACGTTTAATTTACAGACAGGTCGAAGAAGCGACGGTTAACGCACAAGCTGATGTATTTGCTATTTTAACAAATATAATAGAATGTCAGCAACACCACACGCAGGCTTTACGTTATGCAGCGGATTTCTGGCGACAATGTCATAATGATCTGTATGGAGAATTTATTCAATTAGAGCAACGCATGAATGGGTTACCAGAAGATGTAAGATTGTTAATCACGGAGCAAAATCTTACGGTAAACGCGTTATCATTGATTTCAGAACGTCTAAATGTAATACAGAGAATGATGACTGAATATATGTTTAGGAGTGAATAATAATTATAATGAACACTGTTTTTATTCGTTTTTAATCTCACATTATTTGTATGTTAGTGGCATTCTATTAGCTTACATTTATTAGTGTTTTAGTCGTATAACGTTAAGGGGTGATTGTTTTTTAATTTCACATTATTTGTATGTTAGCGGACATTGTATTTGTCTACATTTATTCATATAAGGTTTGAATTGTTTGATTTAAGCCTTTTCATATATGCTGATTGTAACTGTTTTATTTTTGATTTAATTTTGCTGGTTGTTTATGATTTATGTTGTAAGGGTTTATAACGAGTTTGTGAAAAGCTGCGGCGTTTTCAAGAGTGCATGCGGTTGAGCGGTCTTTAAGGTTGAGCCATTTTGTATGTTAGCGGACATTGTATTTGTCTACATTTACTCATATAAGGTTTGAATTGTTGATTTAAACCTTTTCATATATGCTGATTTGTGACTGTTTATTGATTTATGTTGTAAGGGTTTTATTTTGTTTATACCAAGTTATGAAAAGGTGTGGTGTTTTCAAGAGCTCACGCGTTTGTCTTTAAGGTTGAACCATTTTTGTATTTTTCATTTTAAAATACATTTTCAAAAATGAGCGGTAAGAGGTGTCACGATGATGATTCACACAGCGGTGAGCCAGAACATGATCAGAGATCATCGAGGCCTAGACATGATTTTCAAAATAACAAACCAATTACACACACTTATTGATCAGCAGTTACAGAGGATACCAACAAATTCTCTTAATATGGTCGAAAGATTAAACGAAATCATAGACGAACAGAATGAATGGTTAGGTGCGTCTGTAAATAACGATGCCCAGGTCGGCAGAGGTCCGTCTAACGACGACGATTACGATCCGTCAGCTCCAGATATGGGTCTTACTAGCCATTTTATAGACAGATTAATAAGCGAATGAGGTCGTGTAGGTGATTTTACAATTATCCCAAGACAGAGATTTAATGGTTTAGAAATTCATAGAACTTTAAATTTCCGCGAAATAGCTGCAGATGATTATGCAGCATATCATATCTTTCTGCACGACATTTTGAACGAGATTATAGATTTTTCGCGGCTGATGGCAGGCGAAAACAGTTTTATGAATGTTTCTCTGCATGGTGAGAGTCTCCCCACAGACATCAACGCTGTTCTAACACCAGATAATAATCATGATGTTAATACATTCATAGATCAAATCGAACGAGCGGTTCAAAGCAACGCTGATGTGGGGTGTGATTCTGCTTTACAGTTATGTGTCTCAGTGGCTCGTAATAGACAAGGAGGCGTTCGTAGAAAATTATCCGATTTAGCTCACAATATGGTCATTCAAAAAAATAAAATGAATCTTTTCGTACCCGGAAATATAACAAACAATATGTGTTTTAGCATTTGTCTAGCACACTTTTTAAACCCACAGTCCCCCGATCAGGATCTGATCAGAATAGGCAGAGACATACACACAGAGCAGGGTTATGAACCGCAAGATAAAATTGCATTTCACGACGTATCTAAATTCGAGAAGGCCCTAGACTTGAAAATAGTTATCTTTCACAGAACATCTTTAGGTAAATTGAATGTGTATAAAAATACAGATGAAACACATCAGAACACCATACACTTATATCTACACGATGACCATTACTACATGATAAAAAATCTGAAGGGATTCTTAGGCTACGGCTATGTCTGCGAGTATTGCTATCAAGGATTTAACGACCGTAGTTTACATTATTGCAAATTTACGTGTAACGTATGCAATACATCACAGTGCCACACACACCCCAAGGAATGGATACAATGCAAGGATTGCGCGAGATATTGCAGATCTGAGTTCTGTTATGAAAAGCATAAACAACCGGAAAGTGACGACCCGAGGTCAAGATGTGACCTCGTGAAATATTGTGACAAGTGTTGCATACAGTATAGAACTAAATGGTCGGGTGATAAATTATTAGCACACACATGTACACCTTCCAAATGTCCGCATTGCAACGACAATCTGATAGACGAAGGAGATCACAGGTGTTATATTAAACCCCTAAAAGCTGAGGAACACAACGACAAGTATATTTATTTTGATTTTGAGACAATGTATGAACTTGAAAAACACACAGCAAATTACGTATGCGCCCTTACGCAAGAGGGTGAGGTGTTTACAGCTGAAGGGGTTGACTGTGTAGATCAAATGATAAAACATTTCAGACGTCCAAAATTTGCAGACTTTACATTTATAGCACACAATGCTGCGGGTTTCGATTCTTATATATTGCTCGAAATCAAGTCAGGGATTGACACCGAAAATTATACTCCAAGGATGCAGGCTCGTATATATGTACGATCAAGCGTTTAAACAGAGATACATAGACAGTTACAGTTTCTTGCCTATGAAATTGTCAAAAATGACCTCAGCCTTAAACCTCGACACCGACGAAAAAGGTTACTTTCCACATCATTTTAATCGTTTGCAAAATGCAGATTATGTCGGACCATATCCGTCTAAAGAACATTACGGATATCTTACAATGTCCGACCACGAGCGTGAAAAGTTTGACAGGTGGTACGAGAGCGTAGAAGGACAAATATTTGATTTCAAAAAACAACTCGCAATGTATTGCACAAATGACGTTGTGTTGTTGCGAGAGGGGTGTATAAAATACAGAAAGGAGTTTATCGAATGTACAGACGTGGATCCATTCGGTTGTGTGACGCTTGCAGGTTGTGCTATGAAAGTGTATAAAACCCTTTTTTTAACCAAAGACACAATAGCCCTAACGCCCAAAAACGCATATCTTAATCAATACAAGGCATATTCCACACCGTCAATACAGTGGTTGGAATATATTAAAGCAACCAAAAACGTCGATGTACATCACGCATTAAATCACGGCGAAGTCAAATTCGGTCCTTATCATGTGGATGGATATTACGAGTTTAACGACGACAGAATAGCTTTGGAATTTCTGGGGTGTTTCTGGCACGGCTGTAACTGTCGCTTTAACCCTAGCGAATTAAATCCAGTGTCAAAAATACCTTTCGGTGTACTCAGAAGACAGTCTGATAACAAACTGAACGTTTTGCGTAACACTTACAATCTCAAAGTGGTTACTATCTGGGAATGCATGTGGGAGAAAGCCAAACAAAACGACACCGATGTTATGGCTTTTATGAGTAATTACAGCGCACCTGAACGACTTAATCCTAGGGATTCGCTTTTTGACGGTCGTACCAACGCTCTGAAACTTTACCATAAGACTGCTGAAGATGAGAGTTTATCATATTTGGACTTTACGTCGCTGTACCCTTTCGTACAGTCACGTAAAACTTATCCGATTGGACATCCCGAAATCATTTTAAAAGATTTCGATCCGGTCGAGTCGTATTTTGGGGTTATTAAATGCACTGTATTACCGCCTCGCGCTCTGTTGCATCCGCTCATCCCGTTCAAATCCCCGCAGGGAAAGCTGTTGTTTGCGCTGTGTCGTACATGCGCAGAAAAACAACAACAGGAGTGGTGTCAACACAGCGATGAAGAAAGATCAATTTCAGGGGTTTGGACATCTGTGGAACTCTCGCACGCTATCGTTAAAGGTTATACAGTTGTCATAATTGTGGAAGTCTGGCACTTTCCACATACATCAGACACATTGTTTGGAGATTATGTAAAGACGTTTCTCAAATTCAAACAAGAGGCTTCGGGTTTCCCCTCGCACATAGTGACAGACGCAGAAAAACAATCTTACATCAAAGATTATTTCGAGAAAGAGGGGATTCAGCTCGACATTGACAAAATATCTCTCAACCCCGCACGCAGGTCTATAAATAAATTTCTTTTAAATTCTCTTTGGGGAAGGTTCGGGCTTAGATGTAATTTGCCTACTGCGGAACTTTTAACGGAGCCTGAAGATTTCGCCCGTTATATATTCGGAAATAGCCGTGTACTTAAACACTTTGCATTCATGTCAGACTCTGTGGCGCTAGTTCAGTGGTGTTATGCAGAGACGGACCCCACCCCCGCATGCAACGTTAATGTGTTTATCGCTTCATTCACTACCGCGTATGGTCGCTTGGAATTATACAAACTTATGGATAAATTAGGGCCACGCGTTTTTTACGTAGATACGGACAGTCTTATCTTCTCATCGAAAAAAGGTGATTGGATGCCTCAAACAGGCTCATATCTCGGCGAGCTGACAAACGAGCTTGAGTCAGACGATAACATAACGGAATTTACGGCAACCGGTCCAAAATCATACGGTTTTAAAACTGCTAAAAACAAAGTCACTCTTAAAGCGAAGGGTATCACACTCAATTCTTCAAACGCTCAAATAGTTACATTAGAAAGCATGGTCTGTCTGGTCCACAATTATGTGACATCACGTGACACAACTCATCTGCTCACACGTACAGACACTATTGTACGTAATAAAAAGAAGTTCACATTACATAATAGATCAGTTTTGAAAAGGTTCAAAGTGGTTTATGACAAACGCGTGCTCTTGTCTGACTACACAACATTACCATACGGATATTAACAATATGTCCAGATCGCATGATGTGTATGCTGAAGAAGGTTTTGACTTCCGTTTGCAATTCCCCTTCTCAGCTGTGATCTCCGGACTTTCAAGCAGCGGGAAGACTGTCTTTGTGAAAAAATTATTGTGTAATGCTGATAAGATGATCAATGTAAAAATTGATAACATTGTTTTTTTATATAGTTGCTGGCAACCTTTGTATGACGAACTCTCTTCATTGTTTGATATTAAATTTATCGAAGGTATACCAAAATCGTTAACGGATGAAAATGTATTACCACCCAATAAGAAATCTATTTTAATTTGCGATGATTTGATGGAAGTAGCCTATTCGAGCAGCGAACTCACACGGCGTTCACAAAATATGTACACCATAAATCATTTTCCATTATATTGATAACTCAGAATCAGTTTTTTCAAGGTAAAACCAGTAGAACTATTACGTTGAACACCCAATATATTATTTTGTACAAGAGTCCGAGAGATGCGATGCAAATAATGGTTTTAGGACGTCAGATTTTTCCCGGCAACACTAAATATTTCATGGAATGTTATCAGGATGCGACCAATCAACCTTTTGGATTCCTATTGATTGACTTTAAAGCTAAAACGCCGGAGCGTTTTCGTCTCAGATCGGGTTTGTTTTCAGATCATCAGGTGGTGTACGTACAGAAAAAATAAGAAAAAATGAGTGATAGGTAAAAACCTACCTCTTTTAAAATTGCTATATAAGGCTTCGTCGAAGCAACGGCGTGTTATTTTGGAATCGGCGTCAGATCAGTTGATTCTAACCTTATGCGAAATAGCTCTTAACGTACTCCGTGGGACCATAACTCTAAACAACGCACAATTCCGAAGATTAAAAAAGAGAAAAGAGGAAATCAAATACGCTGCAAGTAAAAAGATAAACGTTGAAAGAAAAAAACGCATGATTAATCAAAGAGGTGGTTTTCTACTCCCTCTGTTAAGCGTGGCCATCCCGTTTATCACCAGTTTAATAACCTCCAGACAACAATAGAAATGGAATATGCTGAAAAGCATTATGCAATTCCTCAGAATCAGATGAATAAATTGAGAGCTGGTAATACACGTGAGACAATTCAAGAAGTTGTGGAGAGCAATTTGGACGTGTCTATAAGAAACATATTACAGAGGTCTGATTTAGATACGTACGGGAAAGCTAAACTTTATTCCAACGTCTTGCAGCGATTTTTAACAATAGTAAAACAGGGTGATTTGGCAAGTGACACTTTAACTCTTACACTCCCGAAACCGGACGTCATTCATACCGATGGTGATACAAATGTTAATGCCCCCATTCCAACGTCTAATAATGTTGTAGATGTACAAGATCAAATCGTCGATGAAATCTTACACAATGTACCGCAAAGGAGTTTAAAAAATGTCAAATTCATCTTGAATAAAATGTCTAATGCCAAACATTTGTCTACATGGACAAATACTGGAGAATTTGTTTTTAAAGGACGTGTAATTAATGGATCACACATGCTGGACTTGGTTAAAAGTATAACTGCGCCTCATACGATCCGTGATGAATACAGACCTCGAGGTTGGAGCGAATTTCTGGATGCTTTTGCTGTTTTAAATATACCCTTTTCAACCATAAACAATCCCCAAGTTAAACGCGCTGTCGAGGGTCTCAAAGGGAAATCAATCACACAGACCCAGCAGATGTCGCCAGAGATACCATCCCCTTTGAAAAAACGGAGAGGTAAAAGGATCATGGCTACGTCACATCTTATCACCCCCGTCGGAAACACATTTAATTCACCGACTCTTGATGCCATTGCGTGGTTATCTTTTTAATATTGTTTGTAAACATGTTTGTAAAATTTGAAATGTTTGAAAGATTTGTATTAACGTGTGTGTGTTGTTAATAATAATAAAAAAAATGTCTGATTGTTTATTGTCTTTTATTCATACGGTACATACATTGAGACTTTTTTGTGATTACAACACCTTTTATTAAACACACATTATAGACTTGTTCTAGCTGCATTACAGTGATTTACATATTTGCACACACTGAATACAATTAAAGGTATCACAGAGACGAGGTTTCAATCTTTTTACAAATCGAACGACCATGCCATCATTTTTAATCAGATCATCGTAATACTTTTTAACAATATCATCATAAATATGTCCTTTTGACATGTGATACAGAAAAAACACGCAATGTTGACCACAAGTATCTGATGTGAAATCTTGGACCTGCTTTTTAGAGTATTCCACACTTGTAGAATTGCTTTTTTAAAAATCACACAGGTTCTTCGGAAAACGTGGATCTGTAGGAGCTCCTCCAAAGCTGTCGAAAAAACAAATAACGCCATCGCTGTTTATGTAGACGGCCACCCAGTGTTGCCCCAGTTCTGTGGATGGGTCGGTGTTAAAAATAACCATGGCCGGTAAATTCTTTAATGGAGTTTTGGGCAGGTAATCGCATGGAAGAACACCCAAAAAATGTGTGTTATATGTAATTTTATCCATAACAGCCGTTAGTTGGACGGTATTCATCTCAGTAATAATCGACCAGCACCTGTCTTCGATTGGATATTTCAATGATCGAATCAAAAATAGCGTATACGATAATGGTTATGGACCTTGTGAGAGGTTGTCTTAAAACGGGCTTCTAATCTAATGTTCCCTGACCGTGTTAACGATACGTGATTCGAACAATCTTCGTCGGGTGATAAATTAAATCCGTAGAGAGTATACCCGTTGAGAAAATCCTGCCGATCTATTGCCAGAGCCTGATTTTGAGATGTCTTCCGGTAGAATACGAGCTGATAAAAGTCCTCACGGCAGATCCGTTCTCATATTCCGGCTGAAACGGTTTGGAAGGGATTTGAACTCCATCACGATATAAAGCCAGAAATTCCAGATTAAAATGTTTAAAGGCAAAGGGGTTTTTATCGTAAGCCCCTGAAAAAGCTGCATTTTCTGTCATTGCCAAAATTATAGATTTTGGTAACGTCCCAAGAAAAAGATTTTCTTGATTAGACACGCGAGATCCTGGAGGGATAGAAAAATTTTTAGACACACGCGTTCTATGGGATATTTAGCTGTGGTTGATAGAAGAGCCTGCGCGTGTCCTAACCGAACACCCGGCAAAACCGAGACTTTTTTCACAAAAAGAGATGCGGATACTATATTGAGTTTATAAGCTATAGCATCATCACGCATCAGACAGAACTCGTCTTTACCCCTCGTCATTCGTATTCACCGTTCAACATTAATTTTTCTTGAAAGAAAATGTCACTATGAATAGGGGCTAATAATTCTACGACATTGCTAGCGGTTGTAAACGCTGCTCGTTTCATTAACCCTACGTTTGGTCCCGCGGGGTCTGTGGTATCCATGTGTCCCACCGTGTCTCTGTAAAACAAACCTGCCGAAAAGACGCGTGTCTCTGCGAAATTGATCAGAGCTTCGATCAAACACCTGTAAGGGTATGTGCTGGAGCTCTGTGTTATCAGACGGTCGCCTAGAGAAACATCCACCTGCGAGAATATACACGCTCCGGGGTAGTTTATTAATCCGACAGGTGCACCATCCGCTATCACCCCCGTTCGGTCTGGTTATTTTGATTCTTGTGTACAGCAAGGTGTTATTTAGATCGATGTAATCTTCTCCTGTCCCCACAATAAAAAATTATATCGGTGACGAATCCGTTATCGCTGATAGAGGGGGTATCTCGACGTAGGTATTTTTTTCAATAGACGTCTGGGTCATAGGGACTGTAAATAAATCTAGCTCAGATTTAATACATTCCTCCGACATATTGTGGAATAGAGCCATGGTTTAGAAAATAGTATTCAGGTGTCTTTTGACACGGAGGATTTTCTTTACACATTTCTTTACATGTCTCGTACGGGAACGTTGTGAACGTTTTGCGACCGTGCGTCTCTTACTAGTACGTTTAACTTTCTTCACACGGTCACTCCCCCTACATATTCGTGCGCCGGGCGGTTTAAAAGAACCGCGCGACATAACCATTAATCCGTTGCCGTTTTGACCGTTGTTGTTGTTGTTGTTAGCGTCGTTATAAGATCTTGATAGGGCACTGGTTACAACGTCACTGGCTATGTTTCTCGCTGTGGTTTTTAGATGTGGCTTTACTATACTAAAACCTCTTTTCAACAGAGGTAGCGCAGTTCTGAAAAGCGCTTTGAAAATCCCTCCTATACCACCCCCGTACATAACAGGCCCACCGGCATACCCGGGTAACCCGTTACCGGCTTGGCTACGGTAGTATGCAACGTGATAGTCTGTTGTAGTTTGTGGTAGTGATAGTTTGTTAAAACCTATTTCACAGGTCTGAAGTGTAGTTTGGCCACAACTTTACCGTAAGTGAAACGGACGTGTTTGTTCTGATCGTCTTTGACTTCGATGCAAATGTCCGTAATATTAGATTTATTCACAGGCGCGTAATGCGGCTTATCAAACCTGACACTGACGAAGTCGTTAGATGCTCCCTCTATATGTACAGTTCTCAGTAGCAGCACATACGAATCACCGACTGATTGATATTCGATCATGTCTGTGTATATGTACATGCTATAAAACGCACCTCTTATATCGGCCTGGTGAGGGGCGTGCGTCACGACAGGTGCGTCGCCAGAATGGTCTTTACGACTTTGATTTACAGACCCTAGAGGAACTCCTGGTTTTAAGCCTAAAATAACAGCTAATTTTCCGTGAAATATCAGAGATGTATTCAGCGGTGCTTTAAGAAATGTCCTGTTTTTGACGTGATCGTAACCGATGGTCACTCTAGGAGGTAGATTTGTATTTATTTCTCTAACCAGAAACAGTACATCCTCGTAATATCCTGGTTTTAATGCATTGCATACTTTAGATATGTTTTTAAGTTTTTTTTCTTTAATATACATAATCACACCCTCGACCTCTTTGGGGTATTTCTCATCATATCCCAGTATAGAGGGGTCCGTGTTGATAATAAATGTTGCATCCTCATCGTTAAACGTGTACCAGGTATTCGGATAATGAAATTCGATCAAACCCACTTCCCACGGTCCCTTGAGATTAATGTTCCTGGCGAGTCTTGTTTTGTAATTAGAAATACGATTGTCAGGGTATATGTTCATCGATGCGTTGCAAGGTAGCGTGACGTAAAACCCTCCTTCGCCCATGTTGTAGATTTTTTCACGAATGATGGTTATGATAGACTCGTCGTTACTTTAAGGGATTCTGTATGTCTAAGATATCCCGTTCTGGCAACCATGACGAGAATTTAGGAGGCCAACCATGCCATTTCACAAGACAGAGCATCTGTTTTCCTCTCTTTTTTCGATCTAAAATCTTTTCTATTTTAAATGTCTTATCTTGGTTTACTATAATCTTTTGTAATTCTTTTTCATAAAAACAGCCATCGATAATATCGCCATCGTAGTCTTGCAACCTGTACACCGGAGGGTTTCGTGGTACGCAGGCCGCTATTGTGAAAAACTCTTCAGTGTAATTCTGTTCATAGCCCTTAGAAAACACGTTTCTGACTTTAGACACCCTAACCACATCACCTATTTTATATCTAAAAACGGGTATGTCTTTAGACATCCTTCCATACAGATTATTAAACACATCCGCTTCGTTTTCTTTATGTACGTCCAGGGGTCGCATTTTAATACTTTTGTGATAACTAGCGTTGTACCCATCTATAAGATCTTGTAAGATATCATAATAACGTTTTGAGTTGACAGCCGTTAAAAACCGTGAGGATCTGTCCCGAAGAGTCCTATTAAAACGCTCGATTACAGATGCTTTGACGTCACTCGCTGTAGCAAAATGATGTATGTTATACTTTTTCATCAGTTGCTGAAAATGTTTGTTAAAAAATTCGGTGCCCTTATCAGTCTGTAATTTTTGTGGCACTCGGTTTTCTTTGAGTATGGAATTGAATGCTTTCGTGACCTCCTTTCCTGTCTTATTTTTCAACGGACGAGCCCAAGCATACTTACTGAAAACATCTATACAAGTCAGTAAAAATGTTATATTATCGTTTTCTTTCGAATGTGCAGACATGTCAACCAGATCTGCTTGAAACTGCACATCTTTCCCGTACACCACTACTCTGTTACGTTTGTATTTGACAGGTGCAGTTCTGTGTAATGTATAGGTGTCCTGAGCTGCTAACCAATCCGTTACGTCTTTATCCTTCAGAGCTACTCCGTATTCCTGTAACACACCTTGTTTTAACCGTTCTTTACCTCCCAAAGATCCTGGATCTGCAGGATTGTAGTACACATTTTTCATTAAATCAGACATCTTACTCTGATGTTTTTCAGAAAATAATGACTGCTATGTTAGTGTCGAAGGTTTTTATTTACAATGGCTGTAAAAACATTGAATACGATTGGTCACACAACATCTAGATACTGTAGGAATTTCACACACATTACAATATTTTTCTCAATCACATAATCAACTAATACATCAATAATTTTAAACACATCCATCAATTTGTTTCTTGCCTGTTTCATCACACATACATCGGTTACATAAGTACAAAGACATAAAATGTTACCTATTTTAAGACTTTCTTCAGTTTCAGACAAAAGTTCAATAATGTTTTTAACCACAGTCTGGGTTTCACATCCCTTTACGACACATTGATTTGTCATGACACTCCACTCAGTCGACATACCCCGTACAACAGACATTAGATTTTTTAATTTCATTAAACGTTTATTACCGCCATCATCATCATCGTTGATAATCTTATATAATAAATGTATTATTTCGCTCTTAATTTGATCTTTAATTAAGAATTTTGTCAGACAATTACAGATATTCCCCATGACTCTTCACTTTTAGACAGAATCTGTAGGTTCGCTTTCCTTCCAGCTGTCAACAGCGTCGTATACAGCTTGTTCACAGGTTTCATCCACAAGTTTCGTCCTGAGTTCAGCCAATCCGCCCACTATAAACATCTCATCTCTGAGCTCGCACAGAACAGCGTCGACAACACCCTGAATCCTTTGGAGGTGCGGCGATAAGCCAAACAGTTTCAAGGTTCGGGCCAGAATGAGTTTTAGAGAAGGTTTACACACTTTAGCTCGCAGTTCTTCAAAATAGCAGAGAAAATAGTATGCACGGGCCTCGTAGAGACAGGAATGTTGTGTTTATGAAGGATGATCGACTTTCGCAATTTTCTTCAGATGTCTGTCCACGAGATGTTCCAGAATGATACCGACAACTGATTTAATGATTTTATGACCCGTCACACCGATGCATCCGTCGACCGCATCCGAGACGCCCTCGGTGCCTGCTGTATCAGTCGGGGCGGCTTGAGATGTTTTGTACTTTGCCAAGAATGCAAGATTGTGGTATACAAGTTCTGTACAAATTTTGTCCAAGCATACATTGTTGTCCGTAGACGATCCCGTAGCGGTTACGCCGTCATCGCATACAAGACTAGGACTCGCTGAGGTATTTTCTTGGGACATGTTGCCGACGTTAACGGTCGAGGTTTATATCCTCTGAGAGTCCTGACTTCTGTATTTAATGATTATAGAATGTAGGCGGAGCCACGTGAACGCCTCTCCGACTGGTCACACACCATTCCGGATGAAACAATCTTACTTTTATGTGGTTGTATCTGTCAAACGCCTCGCACCATTTAAACAATTTGTCGATCTTTCCGAATATATCTTCTAACGCAGGTACATCTTTCCATCGAAACAAGAATTTGATGCTATAGTATTTGAGGTGTTCTTCCTCAGATATTGGCCATACGCGTTCAGGCAGACCCTCTGTGTGTTCGCTGGAAAGAATGTAAATGTAATCATCCACATGTTTGTTGACGTGATCCCCCAACACTCTGTATCGCATTCCGGGTGTAACTCCGTTCCATTCACCTATGAATAGAGGATCGTCGCACCTGTCTTTTAAATCACGCCAAACATAGTTGTAAAAATAAACACCAGTCTTTTACGGTAAAAAATAAGTCGGGTTCGTTGCAGGTGTCGTAGGTAATTCTTTCATCACTGTCCGTGGTGTTCAACCTGACCTCTCTGTTGGTTTTGTCAAAGTTGTAACCGCAAATACGATTACCGGATAAATGAAACTCACGTTTAACATTATCCATAGGCTCGTGTAGGAAGGTAGCCAGACACGGTCCGTGTTTCATCTTCCTAGGTGCTAGAGTGAGATCAGCCATAGCAAGCTCAACAATCTTCTCGGGGGTTTTAGGCGATGTTTCTTCTGCCATTATTGTAGAATAATACCTGTTTTTTCAAACTCACAAAGTCCCTTTTGTATTTTTGGTCTAGGCTAAGATGTTGTATACGCAACACTCCCTTTTTTTAAACATATGATGGTTTAATTCCTTTAAATTACCGTTTTGCTGCCTCCTCCTTCTCCGGATCTAGGGGTGGGACGTAGGCGTGGTCTGCCCCCGCTGTGCTCGGGACCTCATTTCGAGCTTGACCATCGATGCGTACAGACCTCTCCACGGACCTGACCCGCACTTACTCTCTTTGTTTAACTTTCCGTACAACGACCCCGAGACTATCTTTTGACTGTGGGCCGTTTTAACAAACGTCTGTGAGATTGTCTTGTTTTAGATTCTCGGTAAATGTATGAAGCTTTTTTACCTTCGTTTTACCCGCTTTCCTTGTAACACGCTTCTGTCTATTTACATTGATTTCGTATTGTTTCTTTAACTCTGTCGAACTAACTGCTTTTTGAATTACAATATCACTAAGTTTTAACAAACGCGTCTGACGCATTTTTATTTATTTTCTCATTTGTAAGATAAGACTAAACCTAGATTTTTAACTGTATCTTAATACACTCTGGAAAAATAGATATCGCTCATTTTACGTGTATATATATAGTGCCTTCACATGTATGTGTATGAAAAACTTGAATAAAAACTACCCTTTCTTCCTATTTTACACAGTTTCACATTTTATTGTTTAAACACACAAAAACATGTCACAACACATCCCCCGTATCAGATAACCCACGTGGTCTAAAAACCCACGTGGTATTACCCTGCTAAGATCCCCACGTGGGGGAGACGGAAGGGTGGGGGCTGTACAAACAGGTGTCCAGTTTGGGGGGATTTTTTATGAGGGTAATAAATCATTTTTATGTGACACAAAGCATACTATTAGTCTCTCTCGCGCCTACATCCCACTCCTCTTACACCGGAGGAGGAGGGACCCAAAGGGGGATGAAACGATATGTTTAAAAAAGGAGTGTTGAGGATACATTAGAAGTTATTGTAGTAAGTCTTTTACATTTCTTAATTAATTAAACCATTCAACCTAAATCTATGTATAATCTATTCAACAATCAACCTAAAACATGTATAGCTTGAATGCTCTGTAAGTCGCTTTGGATAAAAGCGTCTGCTAAATGCATAAATGTAAATGTAAATGTAAATCTTTTCACTTTTAAAAATAGTTTAACCTAGTTTATCTTTTAAACAAACAGATCCTAAGTCGTGGAAAAAGTTGTTTTATTTAACCTGCGGTTTTGTCCAGATTAAGACTTCTGTACTGTTATATAACCCCAGAATTTCTTCACTTAAATTATGTGACACACGTTTTCTTCTAAACAATCGCCTCTAAACCATATTTTTGTTTTATTTACACTTAATTCACCTATTCCTTTATTTACTCTTTGCTTTTTGTCAATCTTACGAAACACACACACACACACACACACACGCGCTGGAATGGTTCACCGTCCGGTCAGAGGACGCATGCCCTATTGAACCTTGTTTTATGACAAACATCTGCTGAATTTAAAAATTAGGTTAAGTTTTAGAAAATAAAATACATTTACTAACGGAGTCATGTTTACAGAACTGGTGAATGTGACTTCAAGTTGAAATTCAAGATAAGACGAGTCAGATAAATAATGAGATGATACACAAACTTAAATAAATAGAGAAAGTTGTTTATTTTAATAAAAAGGCTCTGATGTAGGAAATTGATGTTAAATTTGACTTAATTTAGTATCTTGTTTTGTTATTTATTTTTCACTCATATATATTTTTACCCCCTCTCGTCGCAAACATAAGCTGTAAATGTAAACAGGTACGCACACACACACACACACACACACACACACACACACACACACACACACACACACACACACACACACACACAAACAAACACTCAAATAAACAAACATTCAACACAAACATGGACATAAACAACCCTTCAGTTAAACATTTAGACTTTTATGATGTCTCATACAAACCTTTTACAAATAAAAAAAAACTTATTAGAATCACACTGGTATCTCTAAAACAAAGATTAAAAGCAGTATGATTAAACAATGATATAACTAATGTTTTAACAAATAACCTTCTAACAAAATGTCAAACCTGAAAACATGAACCTCTAAAGCGAGGATTAGGAGCAGTCAAATGAGCCTCTGATGAATACAAGGTGGTTACAGAGATACTCTATGAATTAGAGCCAAATTAAACAAAACAAAAAATAATTGCCATAAGATTGCTTGCAACAGAAATGATTCCTAAACAAGTTGGTGCATATGTCTCACAGAATCTTTACATCAGATTAGACTTTCTTTCTCGCACACACACACACACACGCACACGCACACGTGCGCACACACACACACACACACACACACACACATGTTGGTTTTTATGGTTTACGGGGACTCTCCATAGGCGTAATGGTTTTTATACTGTACAAACTTTATGTGCTATTGCCCTACACCTACCCTACACCTAAACTTAGCCCTCACAGGAGACGGTGCATTTCAACTTTCCCCCCAAAAACTTACTCTGTATGATGTATAAGCATTTTAAATTATGGGGACACTGAAAATGTCCTCATAAATCACCTTCTCCTTGTAATACCTATGTTTATGTCCTCATAAACCGCATAAACATGCCCACACACACACACACACACACACACACACAAACAACCCTACAGTTAAACATTTAGACTTTTATGATGTCTCAGAAAACTTTTACAAATAAAAAAAAAACTTCTTAGAATCACGCTGAATATCTCTACGCTATGATGAAAATAAGTATAATTAAAAGATGATATAACTATTGTTTTAGCAAATAACCTTCTAACAAAATGTAAAACCTAAAACCATGAATCTCTAACTAATCTTTAAAACAGATTAGACTTTCTTTCTCACTTAATAAACTGTATTATTAACCGTAAGGGGTTAAATGCAGCATGTTTTAATGTATTAAAATAAAAACAATTGGTCTATATAGGTTTATTCGACTAAGGTTTGACAAAATAACTGGTATAAGAAACATTCAAATATTCGACAAGCCCATCTTATCAAACTGATGCGTCTGATGGTTTGTGATGACGTGCATATCTCACTGATACACTATGATCTCACTATGTTAAGATGTTAAGTGTCTGTAAAAATTAGTCTAAATAGTCATCTTTTTAACTTTCACATAGGAGCCATGTCCACACTCAACGGTTTTGTGTAACAGAGTCCTGAGACAAATGAAAAATAGAATGTGTGAAAGACCGATGACAGGAAGAGCGACAGACTAAAAGCTTCAGATTTATTAAAACAATAGAGGGTGTGCATTTTTCTATTGAATATGTATACAGTAATCAGCGAGTATACGAATCTGTATAATACATAACCGTATAATTCAGTGATTCTATCAAATAAACCAAGAATTTTAAATACATTTTATTTAAAGTCAGATTTGATTTCTCGTCAAAACACAATAAAACTTTCTTACGACTTTTTAATTCTGTTGAACGTAGCGAATGTTAAATATAGGGTTATGTTTTTAGTTCGGGATGTTTGCACGTTAATCACGTCTTTAACCTAAAACATTTTTCATCCAAACTCTCTCATGCGCGCACACGGCTTTCTCAGACAAAATTTTAACAAATATTTTAGTTTTTACAAAGATACAAACGCTGTCGTACAAATGTCGCAGGCCTTTCAGGTCAGAGATCTACAATACCCAGCATTAACCTCAGACTACAAGCATGGTTGCCATGGATCCATATACAACACGGTCTATACGCGAAAGATCTCTAAATCGTCAGACTTTTGGTTATACGTACGTTCGGATACCCTATATAGAGAGACTCGTATTACCAACGCTTTTTACGAAGTATACGCTTTGCGATGTTATATTGTGTTATTTTACTTTATAGTATGTTATTTACTCAATATAGTATTATTTTGCTCAAAATACATTCTTGATGTATGTTCAAGAATGTAATCCATAAACTGATCAATATGTTGAATTATTCCAATCTATTGGACAGTACTAGTGCTTTACAATGGAGTGTATTAGTGAACTTGAATAACCCTATGAACTTTGGGTAAATGCCCAGAATATGACAAAAACATGTAAACAGGTTTGATGTGTGTCTCATGGGACCACCGCCAACCAAGTAGGCAGCGGAATAAAGGAGTTTTATCTCATGGGACCACTGCCAACCGATAGGGACAGCGTGATGAACGATTTTTAAAAAGGGCTGATTCAGCCAAATACCACCATTAAAGATGGACCAGGTGTGCTAGTAACCAGATAAGCATAGCCAATCAAAAACCGGAACTCCCAAGTTTGGGTAGTGAAAAAGGTATAAAATGGATGCACGGGCAGACAGAGGGTCAGATGCGGTAGCTGCAGTGACCGTATCTCGGCTTTGTTACTGGTTAATAAAGTCTTATTTTGACATCTGGAACTTTGCTTCTCGAGCCTCATTGACTAAATGGAAGGAATCCATCTCTTGCTCTAATGGGCCACGACAGTTACAAACCCGATGATTTGGCTTAACAACTTTAAAACACAATCCGCACGAACGATAAATCAGACGCTCTTAAAATCGATAGTGCACAAAAACGTGTGTAAAAGGACGGATGATAACAGGAAATCACAGGAAAACAACTGTCAAACTTTTATTTTTGTGCAATTCAAGTGTGCTACACACAGGTGAGTGGGCCTGCACAAGCCACCTATAGTAACACACTCTCCTCTACTCGCACTAGACACTTTCACACACTACTGTGTGCACATAATCCCACAAGAGACTGATTGTAATATATGACTGATATATGTATGTTTACAGGCCCATGCACCGCAAATCACCCTACACTGTTCCCCAGCCAGCTGCTTGAATGTCAAAGCTGACAGTAGGTTAATTGTGTATAGGTTTATACTGTTTTATTTTGTGTTGTTTATCTGTATTCATGTAGCACTGTGTTCCAGTGTGGCACGACATCTCATCCCACTGTATGTCCACAGATGTAGCGGGATGACAATAAAGATAGGGTGTATGTCAGTGTATGTCAAGACAGTGACATACACTTGACTTGACGACACATTAACGTGATATTTTGGGTCGTGTCTTACACAATTGTGTGTTACTTAACGTTTTTATTCAGTTTTAATATAAAAGATTATAGTCTGTTAGCAATTTAGATGTATTTATTATGAAATCACACAAAGAACCACTGAAGAACGTACTGTTTGCTAACACGGAATTAATTAAAATAATACTCTGTGCTCATTTAACTGGTTTATTTACAGTATGTTTAACGTAATACAGTTAAACAGGAGCATTAAAACATTAAAAACCTGTTAAACGGACGCTTCACTACAAACATCATTTATCAAATACTATTAAACTAATGCATTTTGCACACCTTAAAACACTTTATTCAATCAAAAACCTGCCCCAAAAGACAGACGGACAAATCTTCAATGATAGCTGAGACGGACGGAGTTTATGCAAAAGACAAAAATAATTATTCTTCGTCACAATAACATAACCGTTCCGATACATTTGATGACCTTACTGTAGATCTCTCAATATTCTTTGTCCTAGTTATTATTTTCCTCTTATTCATGAACCCACAAGAGTTAAATAAAATTCAACAGCTTACAAATTCTCTAAGTGAATACATTAAATCTGATGTTTTATATACAGACTTGTCTGATCATTTTCTGATATATCGTTATTCTATAATTAGGGTTAACAGGATTGAACTTTGTAAAAGAAGATCCTATGTTTAAACTACATTACAGAGGACACATGATCGGTCTGATACGTAAGATCATTTTGGCGGCATGCGAACCAAATCATGATTGTACGGGGGATACCAAACGTGAAACAAATCTCAAGAACGAAATGAAAGTTGTAAGAAGCCTGAAATATACATGGCCTGATTTGACTAGTATGTTTCTCACCAGCCGAGAGTCAACCTGTCTAACTGCTAGAAAAATTCTGGATGTGATGTCTGAATGCGAGGATGAGATGGACAGATCTCAAACACAGATCTATGTGTTTTGTTGGTGTTACGCCCCAGGCTCGGACATAATAAAAACTCTAAATAGGGCATAACCAAACTGGGTTGTGGTAATGGAATGCCAAATGTTCAAACCACTCCGGTCGATAATCAAACAATTGCTCACCATTAGTAGTCGTTTAAGGTGTGATAAGGTTTATTTAAATATAAACACCAAGTAAAACAGAGAGCATTCCTTCGGGGTGTCCAAAGGCCAAAATAACAAACAAAACCAATCTAGAAAGAAAAGAGGAAATATTAAATACCCTAATTGATGTAAAGAAAAATACACTTCACTTCCCTAACTACCTAACGAAAAACAAAGCCCAAACAAGTCAATCAAAATAAACAAGCAGGACACCCCTACGCTCCATGTTCTTAAAACATAATGTTTTTAGAACAGCTGGTAATAATCGATAGTCTTCACAATTAACTTAAGTTTGATCATCGGCCGGAGGAGGGATCCAGGAGCTCTCAACCCAGACGCGACCGAACCAAGAATGAGCTCTCCGTTGAATATCGGCAGTGTCCTTATAAAGATCCCGCCTCATCCGAACCACCAATGACGAACCTGCATCACATCATTGGACAACCTATTAAAGACCAGAAAATAAAGAGAGGGAAAAGATAACAAAACACATGACACAATACAGCAAATACCCAAAGACACAAACCGTAACAGTTGGTTTCAAAAAATTGTGATTACATGACACATGAAATTGTTGCATCGCTGATTGATTTTATATTTGAGAAAAACATGTTTGTCTGCAGAGATTTTCTTTTCTGGCTAGACCACCAATTTAATATCGTTACTAGTAGTAGTAGTAGTAGTAGTAGCCCTTTATTGTCACTAGTACAAGTACCAGCGAAATTAGCCATCAACCTGTCCATACATACACAACATACATATGACAACGGGGTAGACAGAACAGGAGACAGGGTATTTTGAAAAATACAGCTTTTACATGAGGAGAGAGAGGAGGAAAAAAAATTTTAACCCCCAGACTATGCTCCATTTGGAGTACAGTCTGAGAACAGAAAAAAAACACCTCAGCACAAAAGCACATATACCATAAACACATGACTTGCAACAGGGGGAACATATCCAGCTCTGGCAAGCAGCCATCCGGTCCAGTGCCATTTGTTTCGGCGCCGGTCAACAGACCTGCTCGCCCTAGTGGCGGTGCAAAGCGTTTACAGAGGCAGTTGAATGGGGGAGGGGAGTAATGTCTGTAGACGGGGGGAGGGAGGAAGAGATTCCCACTCCATCGCTCTCCAAATCCATAATTTTCTAGTTTGGAGAGCCGTGCAGAAGGAGTAGTACATACTACTGTTTGTAAATTTGATGTATACTCAAATGTATACTCATTGTTGAAATAAAAGATTGTCTCAACTTAATAGTCTCCGACTTCATTAAAAATGTATTTAATTTTGATGGCTAATGTTGATGGCTAAGCGGTGTGAAGAGTCCCATTGCAAAAACTAGTTTTTTGTTTGTTATCAACTTAATAATTATTAACATTTAATAAGAAACGATCTTGTATCTTATATCCTATACAATATAATAATGTCTCGAATGAAGATGAGATTTAAAGCGACGTTTTTTTAAATCAACCAAATTTGCAGAAATATTGACTTATATGAACAAAGAGGCTCCCGTTAACGAGACGCCAAAAAACTAGGAGACTTCGTTTTTAAAAGCCTGTAACGCCAAGGCCTAACAATTACAATTAGGTGGGAAAATAAGATAAGGATGGTGAAAGTACCATACGCAAAATCAAACAGAAAGAGCGAGCAAAGTCACGGAAACATGTAAAACTGTTCTGGTTTCAAAGTGTAAGGTAATGAAAAACTTTTGCTGTTTATATTATCTCACGATGGCGTGACGAGACCTAGAATGGTAGCGCGTTAAAGATGCAACTAAGTTAAAAATATAAACATGTAAGTAGTTTAAAAATATAAACTAGAATGCAGCTCTGATGTGACTTCTCAGTAATAAACAGTTGCGTTTGCTAACAAACTATCGGAATTCACGACGTGTTAAAACATGTCGGTATACCGCAGCTGAGGACAAAAACTACCTGCCGCTTGTTTTCATAAAAAGAAGAACAAAATATTAAGACGTCTGTTTTCTGGGTCAGGCCTAAAAGACAGTCGGTGCCAGAGCCTTGGTGTGGACGGAATAAAAATACATGATTCCGTCCCACCTTTTCCCCTAAAAATGACGTAACAACCGCAAGTCATTTACCTAACCGTTGTTTAGAGACATACGCATAAGAAAATGCGTATCTATGTACGCGTTGTGAAATGGGGTCGCTTTAAGTGTAATAGTTATAAAAGTCTGAAGCGTACTAGTTGTAAAGGCAACAGAAAAAACACAAACACCCACTTTTCATGTGTGGTTTGTCTTCTGAACGCATGTATCGTAGTCAGACCGGAAAGACGTCCCGAAATAAATGTCATTTGTTTAGTCTTAACCAGTGTCATGTAGAGGAGCCGTCATTTAATTGATCGATAAAAACTGTTATTTTGCCGTATTTCTTTTGAGAGTTCAATCCTGTTAACCCTAATTATAGAATAACGATATATTGGAAAATGATCAGACAAGTCTGTATATAAAACATCAGATTTAATGTATTCACTTAGAGAATTTGTAAGCTGTTGAATTTTATTTAACTCTTGTGGGTTTATGAATAAGAGGAAAACAATAACTAGGACAAAGAATATTGAGAGATCTACAGTAAGGTTATCAAATGTATCGGAACGGGTATGTATGGAAGCCCGTTTCCGCCACTGAATAAAAAATTAAACAAGGTAATTGTGACTTTTTATCTCACAATTCTGACTTTTTTTCTCGCAATTCTGATTTATAAACTCGCAATTCTGACTTATAAACTCGCAATTCTGAGATATAAACTCGCAATTCTGACATATAAACTTGCAATTCTGACTTGTAAGAGTCAGAATTGGGTGAGCTGGTCCCGTCCAGCTCACCCTTGCCTCCGCTGGTCCCGTCCAGCTCATCTTCATCTCCGCTGGTCCCGTCCAGCTCATCTTCGTCTCCGCTGGTCCTGCCCAGCGCATCTTCGTCTCCGCTGGTCCTGCCCAGCTCATCTTCGCTGGTCCCGCCCAGCTCGTCTTCGTCTCCGCTGGTTCCGCCCACTTCCGCGCTACCCGGCGCCCCAAGTACCCTGGGCTTGTTAGTGAATTATGAGTGGATGGTTTTGGAGCCCAGCCCAGAACTACTGCTCCTCACCAGCTCCCTCCGGTGCCTGCTCCTCGCCAGTGCCCTCCGGTGCCTGCTCCTCGCCAGCGCCCTCCGGTGCCTGCTCCTGCGCCAAGCGCCGGTGCCGACTCCTGCATAAGTGCTCTCAAGTTCCTCCGCTGGTCCTGCCCAGCTCATCTTAAATCGCCGCTGGTTCGTCCAGCTCTCCAGAGCACCCACGAGTCAGAGCCGCCCGGCGCCCGCAGTCAGAGCCGCCGGCGCCCACGGTCAGCGCTTCAAGGCGCCCTCAAGAGTTGGTCCTGTCCAGCTCACCTTTGCCTCCGCTGGTCCCGTCCAGCTCACACTTGCCTCCGCTGGTCCCGTCCAGCTCACCTTTGCCTCCGCTGGTCCCGTCCAGCTCACCTGGGCCTCCGCTGGTCCCGTCCAGCTCACCTTTGCCTCCGCTGGTCCCGTCCAGCTCACCTTGGCCACGCTGGTCCGTCCAGCTCACCTGGGCCCTGCTGGTCCCGTCCAGCTCACCTTTGCCTCCGCTGGTCCCGTCCAGCTCACCTTGGCCCACGCTGGTCCCGTCCAGCTCACCTGGGCCCCTGCTGGTCCCGTCCAGCTCACCTTTGCCTCCGCTGGTCCCGTCCAGCTCACCTTGGCCCACGCTGGTCCCGTCCAGCTCACCTGGGCCCCCGCTGGTCCCGTCCAGCTCACCTTTGCCTCCGCTGGTCCCGTCCAGCTCACCTTCGTCTCCGCTGGCCCTGTCCAGCTCTCCTTCCACGCCTCCAGAGCGCCCCCTGGCGTCCGCGCCTCCTGAGCGCCCCCCAGAGATGATGAGCTTCCCCAAGAAAATGTTGGGAGGGCTACCCACTATGGCCCATGGAGACCCCGGACTCGCCATGGCCCACGGAAGATTTGCCATGGCCGCCCGAGTCCCCTGATCCGCCATGGCCGCCTGATCCGCCATGGTCACCTAAGTCCCCCGATCCGCCATGGCCGCCTGATCCGCTCAAGGATGCCGGACTCCCCGGATTCGCCATGGATGCCCGAGGCACCTGATCCGCCATGGACGCCCAAGGCACCTGATCCGCCATGGCCACCCGATCTCCCGGCTCCACCGTGGGTCCCGGAACGGACACTGCCCTGGAGGCCACCTGTCCGGGCTCAAGGTCCCGTGAGGCCTCCAGAGTGCCCAGCCGCCCTCCCCTTTCGATGTTATACGGCGTGGGACGCACCTATTGGGAGGGAATGTCAGACTTTGTCTTCCTTTTCCTTGTGTTTCCAAACCCATATATGGTCCTTCCTGTTTCCTGTCATTAGTTCATTCATCCCCATCTGTGTTTGATTTGCTCCTCACCTGATGCTGTTTCCCTTGATTATGTTATGTGTTCATAAGCCCTGAGTTTTCCCTGAGTCTTGGTCCGTCAACTCGTCTATGTAGTTGTGTATCCTGTGTTCCGTCATTAAAATCCCTTTATTCCTTTTACCTCTCATCTCCCGTGTCCTTCCCGCAACACGACTGTGACATTAACTCATGACAATCATGTAATTAATCATAATTAAATATTTTAATCGATTGACAGCCATAAGTTAAAATGACTCAAATTAAATGTAGGCTTACGCTGGTAACTTATAAGTGGACTTTCCTCGTTAATATAGGCTATATTTTTTTAAACACTTTTCTCATTTTTGCTAATTCAAGTTTTTATATGAAAGAACCTCTGAAGGGAATTGTCTTCTCTGATTGTCTTCAGAAAAATTTCGATGGCATTCTCATTTTACCTGATAAAGTATAATTTATGAGCTGAGCTCAGCTTTGTTTACAGCCATTACCGGGGAAATCACTATATTTCTGATGTTCCAAAAGCACCTCCTACTGGCAGAGAATGAATGTGCATTTTAATAATTCAGTCTGCAGTTTTTGTTCAGACCCATGCGAAAATCCACCTACCTAAACCCATTTTAAATATAATAATTTATACTTCTCTTTTCTTAAAAAATGGTTTAAAGGTTCAATTGTGAGGTTTATCAGCTTATCATTTATTTAGTTTTTTTTTTTTAAACTTGTACCTCAACGGTGAATTAATTGCTATTTCGTGGTCTACAACATGAAATAATAAAAGTGTCTGCTAGATGAATAAATGTAAATGAAAATGAAAGAATCCCATTATAACATGTACTTGAAAACATTTAGAAATATTGGACTCAACTACGGGGCACCATTGTGCACCATTGTGCAGCAGCAAGCTCAAAAAAACCTCAAGGTTGATCTAGGTAAATGAGTGCAAATGTATAGGGCCCCATTCCTATATTTGCCTTGGGCCCCCAATTCTCTAAATCTGCCTCTGCCGATACCTCAAGGTGTGTTGACCTGATCATGACTTTTTTGTGTTACACACAATCTACTAAATATAGACAAATTTTATGTAAAGAAAAACAACAAATGAATGCATATATAATTATAATATAATGACAAAAATACTATTATAAACTAGGTTATTAGATAATTCAGTAGCAAAAGTTACTCTAGAAAATCATGAGTGCACAATTTTATCAAATCTAAAATTAGTGGGGAAAAAACATTTAGTGGTGAATAAATAAAAGTGAATAAGTGTAGGACTAAATCTAAAATTATAATGTAAAATGATATACATTGTTCTTTGTATTGTTTTAAAGTACATTCATGAAAACCAATTCATATATTTATATATAAATATATACACTGTCAAAGACATTTATTTTAAATGTTTAGCACAGTAATGAGGCAGAAGCGCTCCGCAAGTCCACAAAGAAAGGTTCAAAGCACAAAGTGAAGAGATATTCATGCTAGTGTATTAAATCTGTGGGATAGTTTGAGCCTTTTCTTTTAACCATTTTAAATTTCAGTTACTGTGCTCGTTAAGAACATAGCCCTCTCTAGTCCAGTATTGTGAACCCACAACCTTTTGCGCTGCTAACGCAATGCTCTACCACTGAGCCACAGGAACATAATATTAGGAACATTTAATAATCTTGCAGAGAGTTTCATTGTCTTGACTCATAACCGAGCGCGGCACGCATTTGAACGCTGAATGGAGGATGACAGACAACTGCCGCGTAGAAAAGAGTTTATGTGAACTTGACTTAAATATTCATCTGTACCTCACATTAACCCTTTACGATTCCTGTAAAATTTGCCTAAAACGCCTAAAAAAGGTATACCCAAAGTAAATTGCATGCTGTTCTTGGGCCATTTGGATAATATGCATGGTGTTGGTCTCCTTTGAAAGGTGACACTCTGAGGTTTGTTTCTCAACAGTCAGAATCACTGTAAGTCTTACTGATATTGAGTAATAGCACTTTGAATACACTAAAAAAAGAAAAAAAATATTCTGCCTGCATTTTGTTTTGTAAATAGAAGCCTGCAAATGACTATAGCTGGGAGGTATGAACTGGAAAATACATTGGGATCACAGAATGAAGCCTTACCAAGCCAAATTCCGCATTTGATAAACAATATATTAGAAAATTAGTGTTTTACACATGTTTATCTAATTTTGTGTCTAGACGCTTCCAAAAGAAGTACACTTGGGAGACTCCAAACGACCCTTTGTAACCAACGACACATACAATGCTGAAATTCTTGAATGCTTTAATTTAAAGTCATCATTTTGGGCTCTAATGAAAGGTTACACTTAGAGCTATTTAATTTCTCATCCAGATTCACTGTCAATAATTGCTGACACATAGTAACTGAAGCATAAACACATTATAGTGACATTTATTTATAGAATCCAAAATGTGTACACTTTTAAAATTACATATATATTTATAATTTAAATCAAATTTTTTCCTATATTTCTATTTCTGTACATAGTACATTATTTAATTTGTGGGGTTTTTCTTATATTGGTGTTATATTGCATCCCTACTGTGTTATTCCTATGTATGTCTGTACTATCATGCATGTCTGCATTATGTCAACAAAAAGTGGTCTGATAAAGACACTGATTGTACATGCTGTGTTTATTGTATCTTAAAATGTAGTTAAAAATTGTTGAAATCACAAGAATCTCAGCTTTCCATGGATATATGACATGTTCAACTTTTTTTTTTTTTTTTGTGTCTGACGACTTTACCCTGCCACCACTAGGCGTCCTGCCGGTGGTACACTGGATTCTTAAAGGTTAAACTATGTAACGGCTTCAGAACACTTGATGGTGTTTTATAATGTGTTTGTGGCTTTTGTGGGGCTTAACAATAACACAATAGTATATACACAATATCGGATTTGGATCGGTCTCGTCTGACCAATACCCTGATCCGGCAGAAAATGCCAGTATCGGAGCAATACCGATACTGAATATCGGATTGACGCACCCCTAATTGTGCCCTTAAAGAGGTATTAATGGAACTGAGATGTCCCAGGAGTTACATAAAAATAGCCCATGATTCTTCTGTAGCAAGGCATGTATGTTCAAAATTAAGCTCCCAAATGAATGAGAGCATTCACACTGATATTTGTATTAACTTGCCCATACAGACTGCATTGAACTGAAAGATGTGTGTAATGGAAACTGTTACAATTGTGATATACCAGGATACATTTCAGAATAAGTCTTATTCATCACATGAACTTATGAATTTATCATGTTAACCATAAGGGCAATTTACAGTTTAACCTCTTATAATATTTGACCGGGATAATCAGATGTGTTTTCAGTGTTTTCTTCGAAAACTGGGTGTGAAGAAAACAGTGTGTTTACACAACCACCTTATAATGATAAAGATCCACCCAATGGTTTCGAGCATTCGAGTACCGGCATTTCTTGTGAAGCGGGAGCAACCAGCCGTCAGAGGATTCCGCTTGGTCTTAAAGCCTCCCTCGTACAGCTATGTTCACAAATCAAACACTTGTCCAAAAATAATTATTAATTCTCAATTTAGGGTTTGTTATTCATATGGTCCAGGTGGTCATACAGCATATGCCTTAAATATGGGACAAACTGTGTTGTGTATGGCTTTCATATGGAATGCTTCTTTGATGCCTTAAATATGGGACAGTTCCGTATTATATGAAAAAGTTGGCAACCCCAAAATGTAGATTGCCTAATACCTTTAAGTTGGTTACCTACTGCTTGCTCCTGACAAAAAGTGTAGTTTATTTAGTCTTTTCCCATAAAACTTGCTTTCAGTTTGCTCTATCCTGGCCATATATTTGAGGTAACATCAGCCTCCACATGATCTACTTGTCATAATGATTTCAGGAGAGTTTAGAATAAAACATATATAATTTTATTTGTCAATTAAAAATGTATTATGCCAAAGTTGAAGGGGTGGGGGGTCAGCCTGTCAGTGCTCAGACCATACGTCGCACACTGCATCAAATTGGTCTGCATGGCTGTCATTCCAGAAGTAAGCCTCTTCTAAAGTTGATGCACAAGACAAACAGTTTGCTGAAGACAAGCAGACTAAGGACATGGATTACTGGAACCATGTCCTGTTGTCTGATTAGACCAAGATAAACTTATTTGGTTCAGATGGTGTCAAGCGTGTGTGGCGGCAACCAGGTGGGGAGTACAAAGACAGGTGTGTCTTGCTTACAGTCAAGCATGCTGCCGGCACTGGGGAGCAACAGTTCCTTGAGGGAACCATGAATGCCAACATGTACTGTGACATACTGAAGCAGAGCACGAACCCCTCCCTTCGGAATTTAATAAGATTATGTGATATGAGATCACCGAGCTAGGTCGTTCCTTAACTCCCCAACCAGACCTCACCGGACAATGGCGCCTTTACACCCAGCATCACTACCCCCTCCTACCCTGCAAATTTCAAGCCCCAGGATGCTTAAAACAAAGCGATAGAGTAAAATCTTCCCCTGCGCTGCACTGAGACAGCTCACGGGAGAGCTTGTGAGTGATTCCTGTTTATATTATTAAGCAGAGTTTCAAACTCCGGTCCGAACACCACTAGCCACGATCTTTAGGCTCTGTTCTCATGGAGAATATTGATTTATATAGCATATATTTTTTTAGATCAACTAGAAACAATGTTTAATTTATAAAGTTTTATTTTAAAATGTAAGTCAATAACAATTGGCTGAAGCCAATGCTGAAAGTCTATGCAAGAAGAGATCCCGCCCCATTTTGGAGGTTCTGCCCACTTTTGGAGTTCACGCTACATTTGGGAGATCTCCGGTCTGCGGTTATATCTACTTGCAGATTAACAAATATGTGGATCCACATTCACTCTTACTCATACACACACAAATCCCACTGAAACCCACCCCGTTGCAGGTCTGATTCGAGGCTAGTGATCGTTGTGGCCAGAAATAAACAAAGGCCCCTTCGCTCAGCCAAGTTAACAAAATAAAGTCTGTGTTACCTCAATGATGCGATGTGAGTAAATTGTTTGTGTAGGTGCAAGTTGTTTCAGTCTACGGTGGAACCTTGATGCCAGAGGACCTGATGAGCTCACGGTACTCGCATGGCTGTCTGGTGATGTCCTCAATCCATCGTGTCGATATACTTCAAACAATTATATTTCAGTTCACTGTTACTCAAATGGATTTTCCAAAAAATGAAGTCCCGAGTCCGAAGTTGATCTCACAACATATGTTGACTCACATGGCATAAAACATAAACAGCATACGCAATCACAAATCTTTGTAATATTCCTCACTTCTTTCTCTCTAGCAGCATGAGTAGTACCTCTAGATTAACGGGAACATAAATATCGATAGAAATATAAAAGATCTGATGGACTAAAATCCTGAGTTTCTCCGGTTGTCATCACTCTCTTCTCTCATTCACTCTATAAAGGCAAGGGTAGCACCTCTATGTTGACTAAGTGCTGACTGTTCTTAAGAAACTTTTAGGTTTTATGGCCTAAAACCCTGTGTAACAAATCTATGAAGCAATTTTTTCAGCCTGAGGAATTATTAGCTTACAGATAAAATATTGCTTGATTAAAGTAATATTAATCTTTGACTTATGATTTATACTGTATTAATGATTCGTCCAGCGATCAATAACATCAGTATATCTTTATCAATTTAGTTTATTTTGCTCTCGTGGCCAACGATAAACAAAATAAAGGGTTTTATACCATTTGAGCGAGGTAACGCTGTCTTTTTGGCAATAAGTTTGAAATACTTGAAAATCACATCCCAAGAGACAATTCATTATAAATGAAACAAGATTTATTTACTAACTGCTATTCTACGGTACATGATCTAAACTAATAAAAACACATAACATACACACACACACACACACATTCAGAGCTCTACGGTTTAACGTTAGAAGAAGAGTTAAGGCAGCACTCTTTGCTATTTCATAACTGAAGCCACATCTCACCTAACCACGAAAGAGATGTCACCCTTTTCTGCATTCAGATCAATTACCAGTTCAGTTAGAAAAAAAACTTAGTTTGGGTTACATGCGTTCATGTAAAATTTGCCAAAGATCTTTCCGTCCCACGTCGTTTACTCGTGTTTCCACGAAAGTCTCCGATGCTCTGTTTCGGATGCCATGTGTTTCCTTCCTGTTTTCACGGAAATCTCCGATGGTTGAGTTTCGGAGCACGTGGTTCCTTCGTGTTTCTTTGGTGGCTTTGTTGCTACTGCGTGACGTCACTGGAAAGCCCTCTCTTGCGATTGGCGGTCTTTGTTCTGTGTTAGAGCGCGGAAGCTGTTTGTTCCTCGTTGGTATTACTTCGACGTCGTGTTGGATGCTTTTGGATGGTCTCTCCAGCCGATGGTGAGGCGAGAGATCCGCGTCCAGCTTCTGGATCGTCAGTGAGCAAGCAAGTTGAAGCGCGAGGATGAAAGAGAGCAATTTTAGAACTGGTGACCAGTTTTAAACAGACGGATTTAAGCACGCCCCCGGCGGCTGAACCAATCAAATTGTTCTTGTGGGGCGGAGCCTCGCCCCGCATGGCTTTGGGGCATACCATTTTAAACATGTGACGGAAAATAAGAGTTTAAATATTTATGCAACGTGTTATCACATGTTTACCCATTTATAATATCACCACCATATCTGTCACATCACTGATTCATAATTTTTCACGACCGTCCATATAAATCTAAACACACTATAACATTACAGGGAAAAGTAATACGTCACAGGTGAAGAAAATACCATCGGTTCCATTACACAGCAGTCTTATATAAGACAGAGTACAACATTAATATATATTGTTTCTTGTGGTACATTGTTTTAAAAGTGATGGAATAAATGAATGTCTTTTTGCATACAGGAACATGCGAGTTTCTGTGTTCCCTGTGAGAAGAGAAACAGAAAAGTAATTTCCTTTGTTCTGTCCCAGAACAAAGAAAAGCGCGCTTGGATTTCTCGTGGGGGAGTGGATTTTAAATCAAACAATAGTCAGTGATGTAGCTTGGCTTCATCTGGATTTCATTCTGTGCGATGATTCTCTACACCTGTCTTGCATTTTACTTTGAGATAATTGCTGGAAACATTTAGGATTTTATGGCCTTAAATCCCAACTTAACCAGATGATATCCTACTTCTCTCACGTCTCTCTCGACTGACTTTCAATTGTTTTTTTCTAAGTCCTTTCCCTCCTGATTGGAGGCATACACTTAGCCACTCTAATTTAACCAAGGTGATAACAGCAACACACAAACTTGCTATTAAGCACATGTTCTAACAAGTGCATTACAACCCAACTCCCTGTGTAGCGAGTCTCTTAAAGAAACAAAACATATTACAAAATGCATGTATTTATTCACACACCAAAAAAAAACATGCTTTCTAGTAACTGTTACACTTATATTCCCAGACCATAACAAAGAGATCTTCAAATTAGTTGTAACAACATGAAAGATTAGTCAGGAACTGACCCGAGGGTCACGCCTGGCCCTGGGATGGGAAAACATTCTCACCATAGACCCTGAGGAGGATACACCCCTTCAGCATTACAACATTCTTCTAAATTTTAAATCTTTCTCACAATATAAGTGACTGCTGTGAAGTTGAGATTATTTCAGCAATAACACTGAAGCATTTAAAATGATAAATGACAAAACATGAAAGGATAGAAACAACAGATTCACCAAATACATCATATGTGGTATATAGACCTTCTTGAGCTTAGAGGGGAGTAGAGTGAGAGGGGCTGATTTGGGTTTGGGGGGGGAGGGGTTGTTTGGAAAGGACATACAGTAAATAAGCAAGGAGAGAAGTTTGGGCAAGGTGGTGTTCTAGTTCTTTCTTTTATTAGATCTTCTCTCCAGATTACTGAGTTTTATTGTTGTTGTTTTTTGCATGGCCCGGTCTTACAAGTAAAATTATGCCTTGTCCATATTTTTTAAATTGGTCAGAAATTGCCACAGGGAGATCTTATTTTTATGTAATAATTAACACACCAAATTGCTACTAAAGAGCACACACACATAAATACACTACTTGACCACACCATTTTGCCAGTTAACATGCATAATTTGTGTAATAACTTTCACATAGTGTCCATAATGAATAGTTAAAATTACAGTGTTACATTGTAAAATTACAAAAGTTAAAATTACATTGTAAATGTGTTGATATCAGCACTTTTTTCTCTCACCATTGTAGTCATCATAAACGCACAGGACAGGTGATATTTATACCCAGGAACATCACAAAGGCTGGTTTTACAGACATTTTAATTTGACTGTTAGTTCTTTTGATGTGTAGAAATTATAGCCCTGTGTATCCTACTTCCTCCTGATTACCTCACTGTAACTAAGCAGGCCAAGTCTTCGGCATGGATAGGTATCTTTGATGTGCAGTGTTGGGGAAAGTTACTTTTAGAAGTAATGCATTACAATATTGCGTTACTCCATAAAAAGTAACGTTTTATGGAAAGTAATGCGTTACATTACTTTTGCGTTACATTATTTATTTTTTAATACAAGAAGTTCTATTTATAGCAAATGTAAAAGCCCTTTCGCACCAAAAAGTGTTATGAATAAACCTCAGGCTGAAGGAAAAGTAAATCACGTCTGTACAGTAGAACACAGGAGAAGAAGGTTCAACAATCTTCAGCAATAAAAAACAATGAAGCACAATTGTTAGTTTATCTAAAGTCATTTATGCTTATTAGTATGTTTGAACTGCATCATCAAAGGTCAGCAGCAAAGATATTGGTTAATAAAATGGGATTAGATACATTGTTTTGCATATTTAATTATTGCAGATTTGCGTCATATTCTGAGTTTGCATTTCACTGTTGTAATTCATTTGGATGAATACTGAATCAGATTTTTGTGAGTGGGATGAATTAAAACACATTCACATTTAGTCTAGAACTACAGTAAGATCATGTTCATAGCACACTGTATTTTTTTTTTAATAACTCCAATATTTTATTTTAAATTAAAAAGTAATGCATTACTTTACTAGTTACTTGAAAAAATTTATAATATTACATAACTCGCATTACTTGTAATGCGTTACGCCCAACACTGTTGATGTGTACGTTTTTAGTGGTGTGTTAATGCATTTGATAATTTGAATTAAAGTTCAAATGAGCTTTTTGTAGTTATTGCTACAATTGTTTCAATTATTGCTGAATAAGGGTCCAAAGGAGACACAAACAGAAGACCAGACCAGTGCAACTTTCACTGCTGAAAGACTTTGTCTTAGACGGTGTGTTATATTCCATAACAATGTTCTTGCTGGTTATATATTTCTCAAGTTGAGGTACCCAGTAAGAACAGTTATATGTTTTCCAGTTTGATCTGTTATTGAGAGAACTAACCACTGTATATGATCCATCAGCAGCAGGATATATGACCTGGGTTGATTGGCTTGTTAGATTGACAGTTCCATGAAACCAGTGGATACGTCCATTATGCTTTGAACTCTCAACCCTGCAGGTCACCCTGTTTTTTCCATCTTCATTTATATGGACAATTTTCTGAGGACACTCTGCAGGAAGAATAAAGAGAGCCTATCATAGATGTTAATCTGTGAAGCTAAAATGCTTAATTAAGGCTTTAAACAAGGTTAATGGGGTTTGCTAAATTTACCCTTAACCGCAAACAAACAAACAAATTAAATAAATAAAAATAGTGAATAAAAGAGTTCTATTTTCATGATGAAGGATTTTCTGTCTTCAAATGCACAGTTATATTTTATCACCAGGACCCCAATTGTGTATTAATTTTTATTTTAACCCTTTGATGCACAACATGGGTCTAAAGTGACCTGACTGGGTTTATTTTTTCTATATCCTTGCAATAAATTAATTTCATCATTCAAAGTTCCAGGAATTTCTCAGTTAACTTGTTTTTGATAATCAAAAATCCTTATTTTTTATTTCTTACTTTTTTAATAAAAATCATTTTTGTGTCACTACCTCTCAAATGCATTACAAGGGTCTAAAATGGCCCGTATTCATTCCCTATGTTATTTTAGTTATGGATGAGTGTTTCTTTGCTAAATCTCTGAAATTAATGTTTTTATATTATTTATTATTCAAGATAGTCTTTAAATATGTTGTTTTTGACTTCCACACATCATTTTGTTTACTTTTTATTCCTTACTTTATAAACAAACACAGTTTTTGTATTTCTACATAAATTTTACACACATGGGACTAAAATGACCCATATTCATTTTCTGTTATTTCAATCATGCCTGGGTGATTCTTTGCCATGTTCTTCATTAATAAAATTAAAACCATCAGTGCATAACGTTCCACACCACAATCTGTCAAGCACATCTTACCAGCAAACATACAAATTCACATCCTTTTCTTCACTTTCTGAGAAGTCTCCAAACTTCTAATCATCCTACTACTTTTCCGCTTGATCCTTTTCCATCTCATCTTCTTCAAGACATTTCTCCTGCAGTTGTACCTGCACTCACTAATACCATTAAAGGGGTCATCGGATGCGACACATGGTGAAAACAGTGTGTTTCTTTTTTTTGTTATCTCGTTAAATCGTTACCCTTTTCTCAAATTGAGCTGATCTAAGATGCCTGTCTGTGTGCCGTCATACAGACAGGCCCCTCCCATGATTGTTTGATTGACAGTAGCATTTCAGCACAGACTGGACTGGTGTCGTACCTTGAACCCGCCATGAGTGAGCTGTCATCAGGCCACCATTGTTTCACTGTCGGAGCAAATGTAGACAAGAATGGCTCATAAGTAACTGAAGTGTTTTGTTGTTGGATGTAATAATAAACATAGCAGTCGTCATTTACTCCCGACATCTGAGCCGCTGAAGAAGCAGTGGATTACATTTGTTTCTGAAGGGAATGTGCCCCCGATCTAACTACATGCGTCTATCTTCACACGAATCATTCGTGATTCAGCTTCACCTGCTGAATAATTGAGTGTAAGGTTTTTTAATGAATCTTTGCAAAGCGCCTTTCCTAATAATGTCCTAATTAGCAAGTTTCTTGATGAATGCGGCTAAAGTTTATCGTCTCTCAGAGAGCGGCTCGGAAGAGAGGGGTGGGTGAGTAGAGCGCTCATATGCATTTAAAGCGGCATGCAAGAATACAGCTTGCGTTAGACAGAGCTGTTTTTAACAGGGTAAAAACTGTGTTGTTTTACACTGCCATTGAGACATTTTAAGCAAATTATGTTACAGACTTTTCTCCTTTCTCCTTTCCCTTCAAATAATCTCCTTTCTGGTACTGGAGGGACCCACTGTCGACATCATCCTGGGATGCCCCTGGCTCGCGCAACATTCACCAGAGGTCAGATGGGATTCCAGCGAGATCCTGCGATGGAGTGAATCCTGTTTCCAGAACTGTATTTCTAACATTCCAGTACCTCCGGCACTTCCTTTCAGTCTCCAAGTTAACTCCACCCTTGTTGAGAGCTCCAAACCCCTCAAGACACATCTGACTATGCGGCATTCCAGGATGTGCTCCGCAAACAGGCAGCAACTCACTTACCCCCTTACCGGCCATGGGACTGCGTTATAGACCTGCTGCCTGGGGCCACACTCCCCAAGGGTCGAGTGCACCCTTTGTCCATCCCGGAGCGCAATGCAACTACATCAATGAGGCTCTCCAACAAGGATTCATCCGCCCTTCCACCTCGCTGGCTGCCTCGATCTTCTTCTTCGTGGGCAAGAAAGACGGAGGCCTGCGGCCCTGCATCGATTACCGGACCCTCAATGATCACACCGTCAAACTCCCGTATCCATTTCCTCTGGTCCTGGCCGCCCTCGAGGAACTCTGTGGTGCCTGCATCTTTTCGAAGCTGGAACTGTGGAGTGCTTACAACCTTATTCGTATCCGGGAAGGTGACGAGTGGAAGACGGCGTTCATAACCCCATCAGGCAACTATGAATAGCACGTTATGCTGTATGGCCTTTCGAACTCACCTTCCGTCTTCCAGGGGTTTATGAACGAGGTGTTCCGGGAGTTTCTCCACGGATTTGTCATAGTGTACATCGACGACATCCTGATTTACTTCCGGTAACTGGCCGAACATCGCCACCATGTCACGCGGGTCCTGGAACAACTCAAGAAACACCATCTCTACCTGAAGCTCGAGAAGTGTGAGTTCCACCGCCCCATGGTGCAGTTCCTCAGGTACATCCTCAGTGCCAATGGCATCCAAATGGACCAGAGGAAGGCCCGCTAACACAGCTAATACCCGATTTACACACATTTACCATTGTAAATGTGTTTCACTGTTTCATTGTAAATGTTTCACTGTTACTTGCTTTAATGGCGAATTTGTGTCTACCTTTGAGTGCAGGTGAGGACACGTTCGAGCTGCATTCGGTGCAGCTGGAGCTGGAGGCCGTGGAGAGACAGATCCACAAGCTGCTTGGGAAGCAGGCCCAGCTGAGAGAGCGGAGAGCAACGCTGGAAACTGCGGGCTGACGCCCACAAGTCCGGGGTAAGTATGCAGCCCGCTGCTAACACTTCCACCACCTCTACTCCGTGTGGACGTTAGACGTATGGCGTTGCGTTTACTGACCTAATAAACTCTTTTGGAGTCAAGCAAAATATCACCGGGCCCACACTCTTCGTTTTAATAATACGCTAGATTGAATTATATTGCATGGAATTGATACTGATATAGATATCGTACCTCAAAGTGATGATGTTACTGACCATTTCCTTGTATTGTGCATGCTGCATATTACTGATATTAACTATATGGCTCCGCATTATTGTCCAGGCAGAACTATTGTTCCAGCCACTAAAGACAGATAGTCTTAATAACCTGCCTGATTTATCTCAACTGCTCTATGTACCCATAAATACAGATGAACTAGACAAAATTACTAGTAACATGGGAACTATCTTCTCTAATACGTTAGAAACTGTTGCCCCCATCAAATAAAAAAAATATTAGAGAAAAACATGCTGTGCGATGGTACAACAGTTATACCCATTCTCTCAAGAAAGAAACTCATAATCTTGAGCGCAAATAGAGAAAAACTAACTTGGAAGTCTTTAAAATTGTTTGGAAAAAAAGTATGTCTAGCTATGGACAGGCTCTAAAAGCTGCCAGGACTGAGCATGTCTGCAAACTTAAAGATAATAACCAAAACAATCCATGGTTTTTATTTAGCACAGTGGCTAGATTAACAAATAAACAGATGTCACCAGATCTAAATATTACCTCACAGTTTAATAGTAATAACTTTATGAATTTCTTCACTGATAAAATATATAACATCAGAAATACAATAACAAATGTAGATTCTACAGCGTCTAGTACAGAGGTGTCAAACTCATTTTCACTGAGGGCCACTTCGACATTATAGCTGCCATCAAAGGGCCGGTTGTATGTATGTACAAACGTTACCACTCCTTAACCTATTGTTAAATAACTGCATCTTTATTTTATTATTAGCTACTTATTTAAGTTACAAATATTTTATATGCATTTGCATATATGTAAAAATGTATGTTATTACTCTGTGTTATTTTAACAAATACTTTTCATCTACCAGGTTAAGAAATCCACATTACTCCATACATCAAAGTAAATAACAAAGACAAATATCATCAAACACAAGTCATTAAATAAACTTTGTTAAAAACATTTTTGTTACATTTTTGCTACAATAAATAATTGTGCGCTGCTAAAAACGTGTGACAGATGGCATTTAAGATAGAACAAATAAGCCCGGTCTCATGAAAATGCATATCAATAGCACAATTTTATGTTTCTATTTGGCATGCGATTTATACGCAGAAATGGACTTTGGCGTGCATATGATATGCATGAATTTGGCGTAAATATGATTCGCATGAATTTGGCGTACATATAATAAGCAATCAATGCTTAAAGTAGAAAAAGATCGCTGCCACATTGTTTATTTAAATGGGGAGTCATCTCAATTATCACCAGTAAAGTATGGAGTACCACAAGGATCTGTCCTAGGTCCTCTGCTATTTTCAATATATATGTTGCCCCTTGGTAATATTATTAGAAAATATGGGATTCATTTTCATTGTTATGCTGATGATACTCAACTATATATCTCAACAAGACCAGATGAAACTTCTAAATTATCTAAGCTAACTGCTTATTTTAAAAATGTAAAAGATTGGATGACCAAAAATGTTCTTCTTTTAAACTCCGATAAGACAGAGGTATTAGAATTGTAAGAATTGTAAGTCGCTTTGGATAAAAGCGTCTGCTAAATGATCTTCCGGTGGCGCTGCTGAGTTCAGTCGCCTGTGAATTAGCTCCGCTCAGAATTGTACTTTTAAGTGTTTTTTTTACCTATTTTTACTTCTCTTTTTATATGTGTAACGTCTGCAATGATTATGTACGACAAAAGAACACTTTTGGACATTGGACAGCGCTACACTAACCTGATTCAGGACACTTTATCCACGGACCCAGCGTGGCCATTGGAGATACTTTGGAACACCGAGTTGAACAATGACTACCTGAATAATCCCAGGAGACGAAGGAAACACAGCGGGAGACACGCTGGAATTCGTAACAGACTGAGGAAAAGGGCTCACAGTCCTCCTCTACCGAGTATTCTGCTCGCTAATGACCAATCCTTGGAGAATAAGATGGACGATCTTAGAGCCAGGATAAGTTTCCAACGGGACATTAAGGACTGTAACATCCTTTGTTTGACCGAAACATGGCTCACGCCGACGGTCCCAGACACCGCTGTAACGCTGTCTGATAACTTTTCTGTTTTACGGATGGACAGAACAGCCGAGGCCGGAAAAACCAAAGGTGGTGGAGTGTGTTTCATGATTAACAAGAAATGGTGTGACCCCAGAAATATCTCCATTCTGTCGTGTTCCTGCTCGCCTCATCTAGAACATCTCTCCATTATCTGCCGCCCATTCTATCTGCCCCGGGAATTTTCATCAATCGTCGTTACTGCTGTCTACATTCCACCACAGGCAGATACTAGCTTGGCTTTGTCCAAACTCCACGATGTGCTCAGCGGATATATTAACAAACATCCTGACGCTGCCTCCATCATCGCCGGGGACTTTAACAAAGCCAACCTCAAGAAGGTCATGCCAAACTTTTATCAGCATATATCCTGTCCAACCAGAGGACTGAATACACTCGATCATTGCTACACTCCGCTCAAAAATGCCTACAAAGCCCACTCACTGCCGGCTTTTGGGAAATTGGACCATGCCGCCATTTTCCTCACACCGGAATACAAACAACGGATCGTCCAGGACCCCCCGGTGGAGTGGAAAGTGACGCGCTGGTCCTCCCACTCTGAAGCTACGCTACAGGCGGCTCTTGATGACGTCGACTGGGACATGTTCCGGGCGAGTTCATCTGACGTCAGCGAATTCACGGAGGTAGCATTGAGCTTTGTCAACACACTAACCGAACAGGCCACTGAAACGGTAACAATAAGGACATTCTCAAATCAAAAACCTTGAGTGGACAGAACAATCCATGATGCGGTTAACCATCGAACTGCCGCATACAACGCCGGTATTTTGTCAGGAAACATGAGTGAGTACAAAGCTTCGTGCTACACTCTCCGACGGGCAGTTAGAGCCGCTAAACGCCGGTAGAGAATTGAGTCACATTTCCTGCTCAATGACTCTCGACGCATGTGGCAGGGACTGAAGACCATCTGTTCCTCTGGAAACAACTCCTCCACAGAGGTGAGAGCAGATCCATTGCTGGCCGAAGAGCTAAACACCTTCTACGGCCGCTTTGAATGCAGTGGCGGCGGTGTGACTCTGCCGATCAGCGCGTCAGGAAGCAGCAGACAGAGCAGCGATCATGTATTCACCGTGTCGGAGGATGAGGTTCGGAGGGAACTAAAGAGAGTGAACGTCAGAAAAGCAGCAGGACCTGATGGGATTACTGGCCGCATTCTGAGGTCCTGTGCTGATAAGCTTGCTGGTTTGTTTACATCCATATTTAATGAGTCCCTCGCTACCTCTGCTGTTCCCACCTCCTTTAAAAAATCTATCATAATCCTTGTGCCTAAGAACAGTAAACCCTCTTGCCTGAATGACTATCGTCCAGTTGCCCTCACATCAACAGTCATGAAGGTTTTTGAGAGACTTTTAAAGAAACACATTTGCTCCTCCATTCCTATTACTTTGGACCCTCTTCAGTTTGCCTATCGGCCAAATAAGTCTACTGATGATGCCATCTCCCAGGTCCTGCACTCGTCCCTCACACACATTGACAGCAAAAATGGCAACTATGTAAGGCTGCTTTTCATCGACTATAGCTCCGCTTTTAATACTATAGTCCCCACCAAGCTGGCTGGTAAATTCTCAGACCTCGGCATAACCTCTTCACTTTTTTGTGACTGGATTTAAGATTTCCTCACCGCCAGACCACAAGTGGTGAAAGTCGGCCAGTTCACCTCCAACTCCATCACCCTGAACGTAGGAGCCCCACAGGGCTGTGTCCTGAGCCCCCTGCTCTACTCTCTATACACCCACGACTGCATGTCCTCTCACAGCTCCACTTCTATCATTAAATTTGCTGATGATACTGTGGATCTGGGCCTCATTAACAACAATGATGAGGCCGCATACTTGGATGACGTGGAGAGACTCACATCATGGTGCCAGGACAACTGTCTCTCTCTGAACGTGAGCAAAACTAAAGAGCTGATCGTGGACTTCAGGAAGAGACAGCAGCGGCCCTACAACCCTCTTATGATCAGTGGGACCCCTGTGGAGAGGGTGAGCAGATTCAAGTACCTCGGTGTAAACATCTCCGAGGACCTGACATGGACTACACACATTCAGACTCAGGTTAAGAAAGCCAGGCAAAGACTGTACCATCTGCGACAGCTGAGGAAATTCAGGGTCTCAACAACATTCCTGAAAACTTTCTACTCAGAGGCCATAGAAAGTGTACTGACTCAGTGCATCTCAGTGTGGTATGGTAACTCATCAAATCAGGACTGCAAAGCTCTACAGAGAGTCGTGCGCTTAGCTGAGCGCATCTCAGGGTCTGCTCTCCCCTCTCTGCAGGACATCTACCTCAAACGCTGCAAAAGCAGGGCTGCTAAAATCCTCAAAGACTCAACTCACCCCGGTAACCATCTTTTCTGTTTACTGCCATCTAGCAAGCGCTTCAGGAGCATGATGGCAAAAACTGAGGGATTGAGGAGGAGCTTCTTCCCTCAGGCCATCAGGCTCCTTAACACAAACCCAGTTTCATAAACATTTACAAGACTCATTATTAACTGTAAAACATTCATATTTTGCTGCTATGTGTACATACGGTAACCCGTTTGCACATCCCTCTTGCACATCCCTCTTGTTCATATTACTATTTATTAAGTCCCAATATACTGTTTTTACACATCTTATTTGTTTTGCACTTTTTATTCTATTGCACATTTTACTCTTTATTTCTCTTTTTTTACCTACATATATATGATCTTGTGTTGTGTTACTTTTATAGAATTTTTATTTTTATTCTTTTGCACTGTCCACTGAGCGGACCTGATTTTATTTACATTTCACTTCTGATTATACCATGTATAATTTATTATGTGACGAATAAAGAAACCTTGACCTTGACCTTGATTACTTATTGGAATAAAAAACAGTACACAGAATCTCTTGGATCACAATTTGCAACTAGACGGATGTCCTGTTCCTTCCTCTACAGTAAAAAATCTGGGTGTTGTATTAGACAGCAACTTATCTTTTGAAAATCATATTTCCCATGTGATAAAAAGAGCATTCTTCCATCTTAGAAACATTGCCAAGTAACGGAACATGTTAAGTGTTTCTGATGCAGAAAAGCTAGTTCATGCATTCATGACCTCTAGACTGGACTATTATAATGCACTGCTAGGTGGTTGTCCTGCATCTTCAATAAACAAGCTACAGATAGTACAAAATGCTGCGGATAGTGTCCTTACCAGGTCAAGAAAATATGATCATATTACTCCAATTTTACAGTCTCTGCACTGACTACTTATTAAGTGTTGTATCAGTTGCAAAATATTATTACTTACCTATAAGGCCCTAAATGGTTTAGCTCCTGCGTACCTAACTAATCTACTATCACGTTAAAATCCAACCCGCACATTATTATGCTTTAGCTTGGGTTGAACAAATAATTTTTGCTTGGATGGAACAACAGCTACTCTAATTATGTCTCTATTTGTTTCTCTGTTTCTGCCATGGGATTAACATCCTAGGAATGACACGAGCTTCAGTCGGGATCCAACCCTTAAATGATCCGAGATGACCAAACACCCGAGAATAGAAAATTGAAGGTCCAAGCCATCCAGGACTGGCCCCAACCACATTCAATCAAGGAACTCCAACTCCAATCCTAGGATTCGCCAACTTCTACCGCAGATTCATCCAAGGCTTCAGTCTTGTCTCGACCCCCCTCACTTTCGTTCTCCGTAAAAGCCCAAGTCTCTGTCTCAGAACCCCGAAGCTCGAGCGGCCTTCAAGAAGCTTCAGGAGGCCTTCTGCACTGCTACCATCCTCACCCATCTAGATCCCCAACTCTTGTTCATTGTGGAAGTGGATGCCTCCACCACCGGTGTGGGAGCAGTGCTGTCCCAACTCCACAGAGAGCCTCCTCATCTCCACCCTTGTGCCTACTACTCCAGGAAGCTTTCCCACGGCGGAGCATAACTACGACATTGGAAACCGGGAACTGCTCGCCATCAAGTTGGCTTTGGGGGAGTGGTGACATTGGCTGAAGGGAGCACAACACCCATTTTCCGTGATTACGGATCACAAGAACCTGGAGTATATCAGGAGTGCCAAAAGTCTAAACCCTCGCCAGGCCTGTTGGGCTCTCTTCTTTACTTGATTTAAATTTACCATCACCTATGGACTGGGAGACAAGAATATCAAGGCAGACTCCCTCTCCCTTATTCACGCTCCTGAGGAGCCCTCCACTCCAGAACCAATTCTTCCTCCAGCCATCCTCGTAATCCCATCCTGTGAGCCCTGAAAGAACAGATCCGTGTTGCCACTCTCAGCGAGCCTGCTCCTTCATGCTTCCCCGGGCTCTGGACACCCAGACAGCCAGCGTACTCTCTCGCTCCTCCAAGCTCGGTACTGGTGGCCCAGTATGGCCTGGGATGTCTTCCAATTTGTCCGTGGATGCTCAGTCTGTGCCATCTCCACATCACCTCCCGACCGGAAAATTGGTACCCCTACCAATCCCCCGTCGACCGTGGTCCCATGTCGGAGTCAACTTTGCCACTGATCTTCCCAACTCCGAGGGATTCACCCATATTCTAGTTGTGGTGGATCGATTCTCTAAAGCTTGCAAGCTAATTCCCCTCAGAGGCCTCCCCACAGCCCTATAAACAGCTGAAGCCCTGTTTCACCACATCTTCCGCAACTATGGTATCCCGGTATCTCCTCTCGAGGTGGTACTGCCGGTACCTAATTCAAGAGGAACCCTCCATCTACTAAGTATGAGAGATCTTGGCCCAGTCGCCATCGTGGGGCATCAGGAGCCGCCCCTGGAAGAGGGTACTGTCAGGAGTCACAGTCACCTCAGTCACCACCAAGTACACACACCAGTTTCAACTCACCTGATTACTGATCACCGCCACTTGTCACCAGTCATCAAGAGCACTATATCAACGCACTCCTCCCGAACAGTCACTGTCTGGTCTCAAACATTCCACGTTGACTCACCTGACCCTCTTACCTTTTGTCTACAGTCTCATCGCTCCTGTGCTCCACCGTCTCCAAGCTCCATTGCTGTCTGTTTCAGATCATCAGGTGGTGTATGTACAGAAAAGAGCGGTAAACTTTAGTGAAAAGAAGAAAAATGAGCAATAGGCTTTGTAAAAACCTGCATATTTTAAAGTTGTTATATAATGCTTCTTCTACGGGTATTTAGCGGTGGTTGATAGAAGAGCCTCTGGCGTGACCCAACCGAATGCCGGTGAAACAGAAACTTTTTTCACAAAAAGAGTTACTGATACAATATTGAGTTTATACCCAACAGCGTCATCTCGCATCAGACAGAGCTCGTCTTTAGCTCATGTCATCCATATTTTTATATCTACACCGTTCAACGTAATTTTTTTCTTGAAAGAAAATGTCACTATGAATGGGGGCTAATAAATTCTATGATGTTACTATTATTGGTGAACGCCGTTTGCTTCATTAATCCTGTATTTTCTCCTATGGGGTTGGTAGCATCCATGTGACCCGGCGTGTCTCCGTAAAACAATCCTGTTGAAAAGACACTTTCAAGGGTGTCTTTTCCAAAATTGTTCAGAGCTTCAATCAAACATTTGTAAGGATATGTACTAGAACTCTGCGTTATGAGACGATCGTCTAGAGAAACATCCACCTGTAAGAATATACATGCTCTGGGATAATTTATTAAACTGACAGGTGCGCCGTCCGCTATATTGGTACCGTCCGGCCTGGTTATTTTGATCTGTGTATAACAGAGTTTTATTTAGATCTATGTAATCTTCACCCGTCCCCGGTATAAATTCTAGCGGCGATGAATCCGTTATTGCAGATGTATAGCTTGAATGCACTGTAAGTCGCTTTGGATAAAAGCGTCTGCTAAATGCATAAATGTAAATGTAAATGCAGATAGCGGAGGTATTTCGACGTAGGAGTTTTTTTCAATAGATGTCTGGGTCATAGAAACAGTAAATAAATCTAGCTCTGATTTAATACACTCCTCCACCATATTGTCGAATAGAGCCATGGTTTAGAAAATGGCGTTCAGTGGTCTTTTTTTACGTTTACATGGTGCATCTTGAGCGTTTTGCGACGCACGCTTCTTACTAACGAGTTTAGCCTTTTTCATGTGGCCACTCCTCCAAAAATTCACACTCAGGCGGTTTAAATGATCCGTGTGACATAACATTAGCCCTTTACCATTTTGACAGTTGTTATTATTATTATCATTATACGATCTCGACAGGGCTGTGGTTACAACATCACAAGCTATATATCTTGCAGCAGCTTTTAGATGTGGTTTTGCTATACTAAAATTCCTTTTAAACAGAGGTAGAGCTGTTCTGAAAAGCGCTTTGAAAATCCCACCTATCCCACCTCGATGCAGATGTCTGTAATATTAGTTTTATTAACAGGTACGTAATGTGGCTTATCGAATCTAACACTGACGACATCATTAGACATTTACATTTACATTTATGCATTTAGCAGATGCTTTTATCCAAAGCGACTAACAGTGCATTCAGGCTATACATTTTTTGTATGTATATTTTGTATTTTGTAGACGATTCCGCTATATGTACAGTTCTCAGTAGCGGTATATACGAATTGCCGACTGATTGATATTCGATCATGTCCGTTTATATATACATGCTATAAAAGGCCCCTCTGATGTCGGCCTGATGCGGGGCATACGTCACAACAGTTGCGGCATCAGAATGATCTTTGCAAGGCTGATTTACAGACCCTAGTTTACAGACACGCCCAGTTTTAACCCTAAAATAATAGCCAACTTCCCGTAAAATATCAAAGATGTGTTCGTTGGTGCTTTTAGAAATATACAGTTTTTGATGTGTGATTCTTCTGTGTAATTCTGTTCATATCCCTTAGAAAACACATACCTGACTTTAGACACCCTAACAACATCAACAATTTTATACCTAAAGACAGGTGTGTCTTTACGTATCCTTCCATACAAGTTATTAAACACATCCGCCTCATTTTCTTTATGAACGTCCAGGGATCTCATTATAAAGCTTTTATGATAGCTTGCGTTATACCCATCTATAAGATCTTGTAAGATGTCGAAGTAACGCTTTGAATTGATTGCTGTTAAAAATCGAGATGATCTGTCACGAAGCATACGGTTAAAGCGTTCCATTACTGATGCGTTTACGTCTCTTGCTGTTGCAAAATGATGTATGTTATACTTTTTCATCAGTTGTTGAAAATGTTTGTTAAATAATTCAGTGCCTTTATCAGTCTGTAATTTTTGCGGTACATGCTTTTCTTTGAGTATAGATTTGAATGCTTTCGTAACCTCCTTCCCCGTCTTGTTCTTCAGTGGGTGTGCCCAAGCGTACTTGCTGAAAGCATCTATACAAGTCAGTAAAAATGTGATATTATCGTTTTCTTTTGAATAAGCAGACATGTCGACCAGGTCTGCTTGAAACTGTACGTCTTTCTTGCACATCATCACTCTATTCCGTTTGTATTTGATAGGTGCGTTTTCTGTGTAATGTATACGCATCCTGAGCGGCTAACCAATCTGCTACTTCTTTATCCTTCAGAGCTACCCCATGTTCATGTAACATGGCACTTTTCTTTACCACCCCAAATATTTTTTATTTCATTAAACGTTTATTATCCACAAAATAATCACTCTCATCATCGATAATCGTATACAATAAATACATTATTTCTCACTAAATTCGTTGTTTAAATAAGAGTCTTGTTAGACAGGTTGTGTTGCAGAGGCTTCCCATCTCCCCAAGTTTGTCAGAATCCGCAGTGCATTTTTCTTCCAGCTGTCAACGGCGTCATAAACAGTCTGTTCGCAGGTTTCATCCACAAGCTTTGTCCTAAGTTCGGCCAATCCTCCCACCATGTACATCTCATCTCTGAGATCGCACAGAACAGCATCGACAACACCTCGAATCCTTTGGAGGTGCGGTGAGAAACTGAACAGTTTCAAGGTTCAGGCCAGAATGAGTTTTAGATAAGATTTACACACTTTACCCCTCAGTTCTTCAAAACATCCGAGAAAATAGTACGCGGGGGCCTCATAGAGACATGAATGTTGTGTTTGCGAGGGATGGTGGACCTCGCAACCGTAGCAATTTTTCTTTAGCTGTCTTTCCACCAGATGTTCCAGAATGATCCAGACAATGGCTTTAATGATTTTATGACCAGTTACACCGATGTACCCGTCGACTGTATCCGAGAATGTATCATCAGTTGGTGCAGCTTGAGGCAATCTGTACTTTGCCAGGAAAGCGAGGTTATGGTATCCGAGCTCTGTACAAAATGTGTTTAGCCAGGTAATGTTGTCCGTAGACGACCCCACTGCGGATGCGGTGTTGAGGTATTTTCTTGGGTCATGTTGTCGACGTTAGTGTTTGAAGCATATGAAGAGCTCTTTTCCAAAGCGCTATAAATCCATTTAATAGTTTTCATGAAAATTACATTTTTACCTAGACCCATACATTTTGTTAATATTCAATTTATCCTGTTAAAATGGTCTGTTGGCTCAGTCTGAACATGTTAAACAATGATTGTTAAATGAAACAACAATATTGTCGATTATAAATGCAAAGAGTTTTTTTTTTTTTTTTTACGCTACAAATCCATCCTTTTTATGTTGGTTTATGTCTTAAAAAAAGAGAACATGCAACATATGACATCAGGGACTCATACTATAAACCGGTCGCACCAGCCTTGTGTTGATGTAACCCCCCCGGGTCCGCACCATCACACCGAGCGGGTCTCGAACCCGGGTTTCCGGTGCGGGATGCGGGCGCTCTAACAAGGAACGCCAAAGGCTACAGCCTCTAGCGTCAATCGGTTAAACACCACCTTTTATTTTTTGTGATTTTCTTTGTCCAGTCTGCGTTTTCTACCCCCAGGTGTAGGTCTCACTGGCTCATCCAGGCCATCAAAAGTGTTATTAGAGTTTAAAGCACTCATTTTGAAGACTGAGCACAAACAAAGCGCTTCAAAGCGTCGTCAGGTTGGATTGCATCGAGCAATTCTGATTGGTCGAGAGGATATATCGCATTTAGGCTAAAAACAGGTTCGGCGCTTATAGCAGTTTGGAAAAGAACTGCATCTTGCAGTACATTTTAAACAAGGAAATATAGCGATTTGGCATGAAACATTGATGGAGCAGTGAATAGGTTCAGTACACAGCAAAATGGCATGACGAACTCATTTTTTTAAATTTGGCGTTTATCGCGTTTTGGAAAAGAGCTCTTCATATATCCTCTGAGAGTCCTGTTGGTCTGTATTTAATGATTATAGAACATAGGCGGAGCTACACATACGCCTCCGGCTGGACACACACCATTCAGGGTGAAACAATTTCACTTTTATGTTGTTGTATCTGTCAAATGCCTCTCACCACTTAAACAATTTGTCAATCTTTCCAAATATGTCTTCTAATGCAGACGCATATTTCCATTGAAACAATTTAATTATATAGTATTTGAGGTGATCCTCTTCAGATTTCGGCCAAGCACGCTCAGGTAAACCTTCAGTGTGGTCGCAAACATGGACAGTGTTTCATCTTCCTAGGCGAAAGAGTAATATCATCCATAGCACCCTCAACGGTCTTCTCGGGAGTTTTAGGTGATAATGCCTCAGCCATTGCTGCAGAATAATTTTCTGTTTTTCAAATTCGCAAAATCTCCATTTGTACTTTGTGTGTAGATAAGTCATCCTCAATACCCCTTTTTAAACATAGCGTCACAACAAGAGGGGCTGCGTGACCACCACTACTTGGGGGCGGGTTAGCAGGCGTGGTCTGATTGCAGCTTTCGTAAGCTCATTCTGAGATTTGATACCGCATTGTGAGGATATAGCAACGCAAGATGATCAGGACTTTTTCTTTTGTTTAACTTTCTGTCAGTATAGCTAATGGTAGGGTACAACATAGATTTTGACAAGTATCTTATGCGTTTGCTTTAAACGATCGCCGTGAGATACACATTTAGTTTTCTTTTGTTTACCGTTGTGACAACTACTTTTAAATTGTGATGTTACAAGATTTGACAACTATCTTATGGTATTGTTTCAACGGCCTGATTCTTTTTGTTTTACATCATGGTAAGTCGGACACCTATTTTATTTAACTTTGTATCTGTTATAAACTCTAGCCTACCTTTTTTAAAATGTATCTTATTGTTTTAACCTACGTGCTCATCTCTACTTCTTTTTATTTAACTTGTAACAAACTCTAACTAGTTTTAAATTGTTTTAATACCACTAGCCCATGTTGACATGTTTTACAGGGGAAAAAAGTAATTGCTCATTTTACGTTTATGTTTGAAATGTTTTCTTGATATGTGTGGGAAAATACTTTAATAAAATCTTCCCTTGGTACCATTTAACACCGCTTCACAATTTAAAGTTTAAAGCACATAACAGTTTTAAAACGGCCCACACATTTCCCAAAACCACCATAAATTCCTTGTAATCACTGGGGTGGATAAACCAGATGGCCGGTTAGACGGGTGGGGGTGTACACGAGCAAGTGTCCAGTTATCGTGGGAGGGATAACTGGACACCCCCCATCAATCAAATTTTGGACACCAAGTATCCTATGGTCTCTCTCAGGTGGCCTATGGTGCTATGGTGCAATGTACTGGATGTTGAAACTAGGGCTGTGCAATTAATAATATGTGATTAATTGCACAACCCTAGTTGACTCCCTCATTGTCTACACCAGGGGTGGCCAATGTTGGTCCTGGAGAGCCGCAGTCCTGCTTCAACCCTAATCAAACATATCTGAACAAGCTAATCAGTGTCTAAGGGTTACTAGAAAGCTACAGGCAGGTAAGCTTTTTTAAGGTTGGAGCAAAACTCTGCTGGACTGGGGCTCTCCTGGACAGATGTTGGCCAGGGGCTGACAACATGGGTGGTGTTACCAATGCATGATGGCTATTCATCAAGGAGCTGGTCAAAGACGCTTGGAGGGCACACCCCACCTATTGATTTTAAAAGATAAGATTAAACAAAAAAATGCCCAGATAAGTATTAAATAACATAGGAAATAAGAATAGGTCATTTTAGTCTCATGTTGTGCTTTTTTATAGCTTGTGCATCAAAGGCTATGCTATATTTTAGCTGCATTTTTACTATGAAATTTTAACAGTGGGAAATCAAGTTTCATTATAGATTAACGTTTAGAGTAACAACCCCTTTTACATTCAAATCGGGTTATATGTTTCATTTATAATGTACATTCCTATATAAGTTTATTCTTGTTTATTATCCACTCTCAATCATAACATTTCAGCCTACATACCCAATGTCACATTGGTATTAGCACTTGTATGTCCATGGGAGGATCGGAGTTTGCAGATATAGCGTCCAATGTCATCTGATTTTGGGTTGGCAATAGTCAGTACCAGCTGTTTGTTTGACATGTATTGGCAGTGGATGGAACCTTTCATTACTGTCTTGCTTTCTGAACATATTGTTTTATTTGATTCTTTAACCCAACTCAGATGAGTAACCTGGAATTCACGGTCCTTTCCATCGGATAGAGAAACATTGCAGTGCAGAGTGATAGCCTGGTGGCAGTAGGAAACCACAGGTTTGGTAACTTGTACACTCATCATGCCTGTGTAAGCAGAAAGACAGTAATTCAGATGGATAAAAAACCTGCAATATCCTCTTTAAATGCCTCATTTTATTTAGTCCATGGCCACACTGTAGATAATAAAATAAGATAAAAGGCACATGGGAGTTAATCAATAACTTTCCTGGGTAATGATTCATAAAAAATATAATGCCAATGTGAAAGTTTATTTTAACACAGTTAATAAACAAAAATACATGCAAATATTTGACTAGATAATATCGATATGACAAAAATATATGACTAGAATACCATAGTAACAAGCTAATACTGGCAGAATTAGGGTCTTTGGTGATTTTACTACATATCCAACTATGATGAGGAGGAATATCTCACCAATGAGAAAATAACTCACCAACTACTGCTGAAACAGATGAGATGAAGAGAAGAACAGGACATTGCATACTGAAGATATTTCAGCTTTAGTAGCTTGGAAAAAAACAAAACAAATTATATTAACCCTTAAATACATAGAACATTTTTGGGGCACCTGACACGCTTGCAATGTTTTATTTATTTTTAAGACCTATTATAGCAGTCAGCATCAAGTGCCATATATTCTTATAAACAGGAGAACTAGAAATTACAGTCTAGCTAATTTAAAGTCCCAATTTTCCTTTTGTTTCCCCTAAGAGTTAATGCATTTTAAGAGTTTTAAGAAAAATGCAAGCAACAATTGGGTGTGTTTTTTTACTCCATACTCAAACTTTAGAAAGTTTCTTTAGAAAGTTGTATCTGGGTGTTTAACACTTCCAAATAAAATGTTGTCTATATATCTGTAACAAAGGGTCTGAGGCACGGGGATCCATTTGCAGCTTTTATTAAAGACAACGTTAAACAGGCACAGATCGGATACCAGCGACAGGGATGATAGAGACAGGTTCGAACTCATAAACGTTTACCAAGCTTAGGTCGAGGCAGGCGGCAGACAGGAGAAGTAGTAGACAGTCCAGATATCAAATCACAAGGGCAGGCGGCAGAGAATCACAGGGTCAGATAAACAGTCCTAGGTCATACACAGAAGATCAGTAATAACAGGATGAATGCTCAGAAATGTTAGCCGGGGCAGAAACAAGACTTCGCAATGGATGCCTAATAGGTGGCAGCTTAAATGGGTCACAGAGATGAGGAACACCTGTGCAGTAATCAGTCTCAGGTACAGGGCATTGTGGGAGATGAAGTTCAAGGGTTAATACTCTGGTGACGGTGCCCTCCGGTGGTGTTCGGGAAGGGCCACAGAGACAGAGTTTGTGACAGAGCCCCCCTCCTGCGAGCGGCTCCTGAAGCGAGGGGCGAGTCTACGCCGAGGCCTTCCACGGGGTCTGTTGGGGTGATCGCGATGGAATTCATCCGTGAGCGTAGAGTCCAGGATGTCCGGGGCATTGATCCAGGACCTTTCCTCAGGTCCGTACCCCTCCCAGTCTATGAGGTACTGTAACACCCTGCCTCGGCGTCGGGAGTCCAAGATCTCCCTGACTCGGTACGCCTCCTCGCCATCCACCATGATGGGAGGGGTGCTCTCCTCAGCGGTCTCCTCCTGGTCCCCCTCCCCTCTCGGACCACCGGCGGGCTTGAGCAAAGAAATATGGAAAGTGGGTGAGATCCGGTAATTGGCAGGAAGTGCTAAACGATATGAAACTGGTGTAATTTGACAAACTATTTTGAATGGACCCACGTACCTGGGACTGAGCTTCTTGCACGGGAGACGAAGACGAAGATCTCTGGTGGACAACCACACCCACTGGCCCGGAGCGTAGGGAGGACCTGGTCTCCGATGGCGGTTGGCCTGTTCTCTAACCCGGCGTACAGCATGTTGGAGATGAACGTGAGCGGTATTCCAGGTTTCTTCACTGCGGTGTAATCAGTCATTGACGGCGGGTAGATCCGAGGGTTCCCCTGACCAGGGAAAAAGCGGAGGTTGGAAACCAAGGACACACTGGAACGGTGTAAGACCAGTGGACGGCTTGCGTAAAGAGTTTTGCGCATATTCAGCCCAAAGCAGATAACGACTCCAGTCGTTTTGGTTGTTGTGGCAGTAGGATCTTAGAAATCGTATTAGTTCTTGATTAAGCCGTTCTACTTGACCATTGGATTCGGGGTGATAGCCTGAGGTTAGACTGACGTTTATGTTGAGCTGCTGACAGAAAGCAGACCAGACTCTGGAGGTGAACTGAGGTCCACGGTCTGAGACTATGTCTTCGGGTAGTCCATAGAACCTGAACACCTGTTCCATCAATGCCTCTGCTGTTTCAAAGGCTGTGGGGAGCTTCGTGAGAGGAATGAGGCGGCAAGCTTTCGAGAATCGATCGATGACTGTAAGTATGGTGGTATGATTTCTTGAACGGGGAAGATCAGTTACAAAGTCAATGGCGATGTGAGACCAGGGGCGTTGAGGTATGGGTAGAGGTTGAAGTAACCCAGCTGGGGATTGATGAGATGGTTTGGTAATACTGCAAGTGGCACAGTGCTGGATAAACGTGGTAACATCCTTTTGTAACGAAGGCCACCAGAACCGGTTGGTAACGAGATGAGCCGTGGTTGTGATGCCCGGATGACCAGAACTGGGAGAATCATGAATCATCCGAAGGATGCGTTAATGAAAATCTGCGGGAACATAGGTTAAGTTCGGTGGGCAGTCAGGTGGTGTGGGGTCATTGGCTTGTGCCTCAGTAATCTCAGTTATGATGTCCCATTGTACAGGAGCGAGAATAAGAGATGTGGGAATGACTGGTTCATTGGGGACCTCCGGGGACGTTGTGAAGTCGAATTGCCTTGAGAGGGCATCTCAGCTGCAGGCGGAGCTGCAATGTTACACAGAGCCTGGAGTGTTTTGCTTAGCTCCTCTGTGAGGGAAGTGAGGCGCTGCAGTTGTTGGTGATGTGCTGCTAGCATAGATGCTTGGGCTGAGACCTCGGTGGTGAGCTGGGAAACAGCTGCTGGATCCTGAGTTGGCGAAGTCTTCTGTAACAAAGGGTCTGAGGCACGGGGATCCATTTGCAGCTTTTATTAAAGACAACGTTAAACAGGCACAGATCGGATACCAGCGACAGGGATGATAGAGACAGGTTCAAACTCATAAACGTTTACCAGGCTTAGGTCGAGGCAGGCGGCAGACAGGAGAAGTAGTAGACAGTCCAGATATCAAATCACAAGGGCAGGCGGCAGAGAATCACAGGGTCAGATAAACAGTCCTAGGTCGTACACAGAAGATCAGTAATAACAGGATGAATGCTCAGAAATGTTAGCCGGGGCAGAAACAAGACTTCGCAATGGATGCCTAATAGGTGGCAGCTTAAATAGGTCACAGAGATGAGGAACACCTGTGCAGTAATCAGTCTCAGGTACAGGGCATTGTGGGAGATGAAGTTCAAGGGTTAATACTCTGGTGACGGTGCCCTCCAGTGGTGTTCGGGAAGGGCCACAGAGACCGAAGTTGTGACAATATAACATTCCCCAAGCAAATTGTAGGCATTTGTTACAATATTGTTATAAGTGATTTTCAGTGAAAAAACAGGTCTATATAGTTTGAAAATCACTGCTGTAGAGGGTGTGTCATCTCCCAGTGTCTTTCATGCAAATTACCTTCTGTCCCAAAAGGTGGACTGGACCTTAACCGGACTTGATTAATGCAAATTCAAATTGTTAGTTCCTGTCTATATTTTGGAAAATGTTTGTCTCTGTCTGGGTATTTAAATGAAAACTGCAAAAAAGCTCAGCACAAATCTGTAGTCAGATGTCCATAGCGTGGAGTGTGTCTCTACACTTTGGTGTAGAGGTGCATTGTTGGCACGTTGTTATTTTGAGGCAACTGAAATAGACCTATACGTTAACTGAAATTGACATTGACTAATGAAAACCTGGTCTAAAGCCAATGGCGCAGTATTTTTTGTTATTTAAAGAGCGTGTTAGTAACATGTGCCTATAGGTGGGTCCACAACGCACATACACTCTGCTTAGTACACACACAGGAATGCGCAGCAGCAAACAAACATTCCAAATATAAAAAATTACAGGATTACAATATAAAAGGTTATTATTGTGTAGGCCCAAATATAAAAATGCCCAAATGTCATAATGGATAGTCATTGCATGTATCAGAATTAGGCTACCTATTTGCTTGTGCATGAGCAGCTCCGTTTCCTCTCTGGAGACGCGTTCAGTCTTTGCGCTTGCCATGTAAATAGCACATCTGCCATAGCATGAGTGCAACTGGCTCTTAAAGAGAATAGGAGATGAGACTCTGATTGGTTTATTGCACGTTATGCCCAAAACACACTCATTACTCATTAAGTGAATAGGGACAACCCTTTTAGACCATGCACCAGGTGAGCCCGACAATTTTTCCCGTCAATAAACTAGCAAAAGTGGATTCGGACACTCCCTAAGTGCACCTGCACCTTGCGCTTTAAACCATGCGCTTAGATCGTTAAAATAGGGCCCTATGTATTTTTTGTAAAGTCAGGTATGCATCTTACTCTTAGATTTATCTTTGAGAATTTGATGTCTTGTATTGATCCGATATCTTAAGATTGGCTATGTACTTGGCATAATACATATTTGCCTGACTGATAATTAATCTTAATCTTAATTGCTACATTTAAATTTATTCTGACTTACTCTGAGATCATTGACTTTAAATAATTGTGTTAAGTCGAGCAGGCTGGGCGCTGCAACCGGCGGACGGGTGGAGGCAGCAGCTGCCCGCCAAGCCAGAAAGTGTTAGATCACCTCAGTCAGCTCCTGTGCAGCCAGGAACTGCTGGGCCATGTTACCGGTTGCGTCGCCGAAGAGGCCAGTCTGGGATACAGGAACCTTGAGGAACCAAACTTTGTCGGCGTCCCTATGTCAACCAGACACAGCCAGAGGTGGCGCTCCTGGACCACAAGTGTGGACATCGCACAACCCAGAGACCGCGCCATAACCTTCGTCGCTCGTGGCGCGAGAACTTTCAGAACTTCCGGATCGTGACCACCCCGTGCATGTCCCTCAGTGCTTTTAGCCTGAAGAACCTGCAGTAACGCCGTAGCGTTAGGTGGAGGCAGCATCTCCACAGGCCACATAAGCCTCGCCGGATGAGACCAGACTAGTACCTACAGGCCCGGAAGAGGAGGCACGGTTTGCCCTGCCGGGTGGAGACAGTATAAGGACACACTTGCATCGCAACTAACCGCTCCACCGGGGGACCCCTAGCTGCACCACCGAGGGTGGTGAGGGAGGAGGAGTTAGCAGGTTGGTTTCTGGCAGTAAAAGGTGCCGTCCACGACCTGTAAGCTCCTCATGCATGTCCGGGAGAGAGGCACCCGGGGCAGGGCGCTGAGAACCGGCACAAGCTACCCCGAGAAACCAGTCATCCAACCTCGAGGGTTCGGGACACGGTGGCTTTCTCCACTCGAGCCCTACACTTTCGGCGGCTCGGGAAAGCATAGCCGTCACTTCCAGATCCGACTCAGGCATTGCTACCGCCGGAGCAGCACCGCAGCCTAATCTTCCTCTCCAGAAGCTCCGGCTCACCATCCGATGCAGTTATTGACATCTGGTCATCGGGAGGAGTCCCAAGGATACTGCTGGTACGCTCCTTTTAGAGGGCCCAGCACGTTCCATTGGCAGCTCAACTGGTTGCGGAGCGCAAGAGGAGCGATGGTCCCTTGAGGGTTTGTCACCACTGTGATCCTCAGACCAGCCGTGCTACCGCCTGAAGTAGACCTCGCCTGATTTATTGGTACTGTACTTGTATTTCACATGCTCGTAGTTTCTGCGCTTTAGTGAAGTGATATACAGCGTGGTGCTGCGTTTACGAGTGCTATAGAAGAGTACGCGCTAGTGGCACTACAAGCACATTATAACATCTGACAGGACAGTTATTTTTTATGAGGTGAGAGACTTTTTATTTCATAAGTTATGAAAATAACGATAGAATAATGACACTGACATTAAACCTGGCAACATCTCATCTGAATGCAGATACTGAATCGGGACAGCAAGTTTTTTTATGTCGTTTCTTTGGCTGTATACAATCTGCGAGCTTGTCAGAACGGTCTCGCGACCCACTTTTGGGCTGCATACCAAACGCTTTTGACCCACCAGTTGAGAAACACTGTGATAGATTGTGTTTAACACACAGAAGAGTGATGATCAGATCAACACAGAGAAGTATAGAAATTCTACATTGATTGAACAAATTTATAAAATCGGCGCTGGTATCGGATTGGATCGGTATCGGACAATCCTCAGATTTTTCAGTATCGGATCAGATTGGTTCTGAAAAAATTGTATCGTTGTATCCCTAAACACAAGACACACATGACAGAAGGCTGACAGTATCATTCCATTGTATTACACATAACTTAATTTCTGAACTTATTTGTTCTGAACTTATTACTTGGGTTGTTACCAATATCTGGTAAAAATGTCAAATCAACAGCACCTTTAGAAATATATTTACTGAGAAAAATGGTGGCGCATTCAATACTTTTTATCCGCTGCATACAGTATTTCAACACCATGACACAGCGTCTTGTTCCAATCTCAGGGAACCAAGTTACATTCATAAACCTAAGAAGTTTATCACAAGGTTGTATTAGTTTTGCATTTTTAATATAGTTATTTCTATTTCATTTTTTTACATTTGTATCTCCAGTTTAGTGTAGTTTACGTTTACTATACACACACACACATATATTATATATATATATATATATATATATACTGAACAAAATTATAACACTTTTTCCCCATTTTCATGAGCTGAACTCAAAGATCTAAGACTTTTTCTATGTACACAAAAGGCCTATTTCTCTCATAGTTTGTTCACAAATCTGTCTAAATCTGTGTTAGTGAGCACTTCTTTGTCGAGATAGTCCATCCACCTCACGGGTGTGGTATATCAAGATGCTGATTAGACAGCATGATTATTGCACCGGTGTGCTTTAGGCTGGCCACAATAAATGGCCACTCTAAAATGTGCAGTTTTACTGTATTGGGGGGTTTGGGGGTTCCAAAAACCAGTCAGTATCTGGGACCACCATTTGCCTCACGCAGTGTAACACATCTCCTTTGCATAGAGCTGATCAGGTTGTTGATTGTGGCCTGTGGAATGTTGGTCCACCCCTCTTCAGTGGCTGTGCGAAGTTGCTGGATATTGGCAGGAACTGGACCACTCTGTCGTATACGGCGATTCATTGCATCCTAAACCTGCTCAATGGGTGACATGTCCGGTGAGTATGCTGGCCATGCAAGAACTAGGATGTTTTCAGCTTCCAGGAATTGTGTACAGATCCTTGCAACATAGGGCCATGCATTATCATGCTGCAACATGAGGTGATGGTCATGGATGAATGGCACAACAATGGGCCTCAGGATCTCGTCACGGTATCTCTGTGCATTCAAAATTCCATCAATAAAATGCACCTGTGTTCGTTGTCCATAACATATGCTTGCTCATACCATAACCCCACCGCTACCATGGGCCACTCGATCCACAATGTTGACATCATCAAACCGCTAACCCACATGATGCCATACACGCTGTCTGCCATCTGCCCTGTACAGTGAAAACTGGGATTCATCCATGAAGAGAACACCTCTCCAAAGTGCCAGACGCAATCGAATGTGAGCATTTGCCCACTCAAGTCGGTTACGATGATGAACTGCAGTCAAGTCGAGACCCCGATGAGGACGACAAGCATGCAGATGAGCTTCCCTGAGACATTTTCTGAAAGTTTGTGCAGAAATTATTTGGTTATGCAAACCGATTGTTGCAGCAGCTACCAGGTGGCTGGTCTCAGATGATCTTGGAGGTGAAGATGCTGGATGTGGAGGTCCTTGGCTGGTGTGGTTACATGTAGTCTGCGGTTGTGAGGCCGGGTGGATGTACTGCCAAATTCTCTGAAACACCTTTGGAGATGGCTTATGGTAGAGAAATTAACATTAAATTCATGGGCATCAGCTCTGGTGGACATTCCTCCAGTCAGCATGCCAATTGCACAATCCCTCAAAACTATCACATTTTAGAGTGGCCTTTTATTGTGGGCAGCCTAAGGCACACCTGTGCAATAATCATGCTGTCTAATCAGCATCTTGATATGCCACACCTGTTAGGTAGATGGATTATATTGGCAAAGGAGAAGTGCTCACCAACACAGATTTAGACAGATTTGTGAACAATACTTGAGAGAAATAGGCCTTTTGTGTACATAGAAAAAGTATTAGATCTTTGAGTTCAGCTCATGAAAAATGGGGGCAAAAACAAAAGTGTTGCATTTATAATGTTGTTCAGTGTTTATATATATACATATATATATATATATATATATATATAGCATCGAATTTAGAAACAAAAAAGCATGATCATATGTTAAACAATTTCTTATTATTCTGAAGCTGGTAAGATTTGCCTTGACATGACTTTTAAAATTTAACTGAGAATCTAAAATCAAACCAAGATATATTTCTTCTAATACTTGTTCTACAATCTCATCTTTAATTCTAATGTTTAATGTTTCTCTTACCGGTAATTTTCTTATTACATATGGACTTTGTCTTTTTAGTATTTAAAGTTTAACAAGAGGCATCAAGCCAAGTTTCTTGATAACTTTCCTTCAGTTTCCACACAATTCTTAACAGATACATAGATGACGTGTCATCAGCAAACATTTGAAGACTTGCATCTTTCAGAACACACTTCTGAAAGATCATTAATATAAATACTAAAAAGAATCAGTCCCAAAATTATTCCCTGAGGAATTCCAATATTCCCCAACTCATCATCTGTTTGATCAATTTGTTTTATTAACATCTGGGAGACTATTTTCAATGCCTAGAGCAAAGACAAATATCTATAAAATATATTTAGTACCTGCTGCAGTCAGATTTCTTAACCAAAAGGTGTGATGTTTTTCTATGTGTTTTGTAGTATTATGTGTTTGTATGTGTATTTGGTTTTCGCTGGTGTGTTCAAAGACAAATTTCAACCATTATTGACAAATAAAGATGTATTGTATTGTATATCAATATTATGAGGAACTGACTTAATATTATTAATGACAACACTTTGTTAATTACTTTTTAAATATTAATCAAACCATAAAAGAGATCGTTTTGAAATTTTATACTTTGTTATTTTTTATATTAAAATGTTAAGATGTACGTATCGAATGCTTTTTTCAGATCCAGGAATACTGCACAAACTTTGAATCCTTTATCAAGTGACCGCTTAATATTTTATAATAATAAGGTCCTAATGCTTAGTAAGAAGGAGAGTTTGAGTGGCAAAAGACTCTCCAAGGACCACAGCTGGAGAATTGCAGAATATAGTTGAGTCTCGGGTCAGAAAACCTTAAAAATAATTAAAACAGCACCTACATGTTGTTTGGGAGGGTTTCAAGAAAATATTCCTTGCTCATCCAAAACTAATTCCAGCATATTCAGTTATCAGACATGTCTGGAACTTAGAAAATGGGACTGGCTTCATTGGTCAGATGTAACTAAAACATGACAGAGAGTGATTTTTCATTATATTACTTATAAGGTAAAAATAATTATAAAGAATATGTAGGGTCTTATCTTAATCTTCTATCACGCTACAATCCAACCGCCCCTAAGGTCGCAAAACTCTGGACTCTTGGTAGTACCTAGGATAGCAAATTCCACTAAAGGAGGTAGAACTTTTTCATATTTGGCTCCCAAACTCTGGAATAGCCTTCCTGAAATTACGCTCTCTCTATTTAAATCTAGATTAAAGACACATCTCTTTAGCCAAGCATTCATATAATGCATAATATCACAATCTTATACTGCAGGTATATCTAATCAAATGCACATTATTATGCTTTAGCTTGGGTTGAACAGATAATTTCATCCAGGGTTGTTCCTGGATGGAACAACTGCTACGTTTATTGTCTTTATTTGTTTCTCTGATTTACATCCCGTGGTAAATAGGAATTACACAAGCTTCAGTCTGGATCCAACCCTTAAATGATCTGAGATGACCGAACACCTGAGAAGAGATGATGACAACCCCTCGGAGGACCTTAGAGGAAGCCAAGCATCAACGATTATACTGAATTAAACAAATTTTGCCATAAGTTAATTATATTGAGTTTCTACAATATAAATCTTTTAGAAACTTAATTTCCTGTGAAGTTGCTTTGCAACGATTGTATCGTAAAAAGCGCTATACAAATAATCTTGAATTGAATTATCAAGAGAGAAATTACCTAAATACACTTCAGAACAAAGCAGTCCTTATACGAACCCAAGTAACTTTCTCTCAGCCATCTGGGGTCATGCAAATATATAAATTATCACACAGGCTGTCTAGTTTCCTTCCATGTTTTCCTTATCTCCCACAAGGCCCATAAAATAAACACAGAATAAAGGAACTTCTTATTTGGAGATAGGACAGCGACCACACTCCCGGAATCTTGTGACCATTAACGCATAATTCAATGTTTTTTAAATCAATAAGGGAAGACAGTTTTACGATGGGACTCTGAGTTATGAAAATCACCAGATCTCCACAAACGTGACATTCTCATGACACCGGACAGCTCCTCTTTCATCCTCCCTGCATGCCAAAGGAATGCACTTCTTTGTGTCTCTTCTCGTGCAAGTAACATACACATTTTTATTGACTTTCTCCCGAAAGACATTAATTTATTCCATCACTATTAGAACAAATATATCCATGAAGGACGTGCTTAATATCGTTCATATGCTTGGTGTGGATGAAAGTTGACCTTTAGCATCATAATGTATGATTAAAACAAGTACAGAAGTCTGCAAGGAAATTTACTTCATGTGATAAATTGACTATCAGATAATGTATGCACAGAAAGAAGCAGTGTGAGACGGTGCCTTGCTGCAAGAAGCACGGCTCTGATCGAACATCTCCGGGGGTCCTCACGGTGAGAGGAACACCGTTTGATGAACAGGTTCCACTTCAGTGCATAGGTCTTGTGGACGGTGCTCGTTAGGTGAAGCGATTGTAAGAGCTTCCTCCTGGGGTAGGTCACCTAGAACCTCCACATCCCGTCCAGGGACCACACATGGAGTTTCCATAAGTCTGGACGTGGGTACCAAAGGGAGCCTCATCTCTGAAAAAGCAGATCTTTCCTCAGAGGAATCGGCCAGAGAGAGGCTGCGGGAACCAGATCCTGCTGGGCCAATATGGAGCCACTAATAGGACATGCTCCTTGTCCTCCCTAATCTTGCACAGTGTCTCTGCTAGTAGGCTCACTGGGGGAACGCATTTTTGTGCAGGCCCTGGGGCCAGCTGTGTGCCAGTGCATCCGTGTCGAGCGTTGCCTCGAAAGGGGAGTAGGCCTCGAAGGCGCTCTCTGAGGCGGCTCGGGGCCAGGAGTACTGCTAGCAACTCGAGGCAATAGGTATGCCAATGCAGATGGCTGACTGAATTTAACTCCATGCCGAGAAAAGAGATCCTCTGCATTGGCACGAGTTTTATCTTTCCTCTATTGACCCGAAACCCAACTGGCTGAGGTGCCGAAGCCAGGAGCTTGTACGGACACACCTGACCGAACGTGAATCGCAGGGATGCCCTGCCACGGGAGGATCGAGACATGAAAGCGCATCCTTCAGGTCAATCACTGCAAACCAATTTAGGGACGGACGAACTCAAAATGCGTTTATGCATCAATATCTTGAACGACAGCTCAAGGTCAAGCTTGTGAAGCACACGGATCAAAACTCGCAGATCCAAGATTGGTCGAACCCACCGCTTTTTACAATGAAGTAAGGGCTGACAAACCCTGACCTCTTATCGGCTGACAGGGGCATGGACCACCTTGATTTAAATGAACCGGATGCCCTTGAACTTGGGGGAACGCAGAGTGAACTGAATCGCATAGGTCTGATGGTCCGCAGGAGCCACCGAGGAGGACTGGGGAGCGCTAGTTTTACCAGACTCCAAGAGACCGTGCCAGCGGGACCAACATCACGTTATACCTGCGGAGGGGCAGCAAGGTGGAACACAGGGACCCAGCCCGGGGCCTGTGATGGCAGGGGGTGGGGTCTGGGTGTGCAGCATATCACTTTCCTATACGCGCACTCGTGCTGGAGGAACAGAGGAACCCGGCTTGAAGCTTGTGACAGCCCGGCGTGTGATGACTTAAAGCGGGGAGTGCTACAGCCCTTACCTGGTTCCACGAATGGGCAGGAGGAGTGCTCTTGGGCAACCTACTGCTGCCTGCTGGCGAGAGAGAGGAGAAAGCGATCCCGTGATGCATTGGTTCACCACTGTCCTCCTCTTGAACAAAACAAAACAACAAGATTCTCCACCCGGTCCTCCTCCGGGAGGGAGAGTTGACTTACCATCGCCGACAAGCAGTCTCCTCGATCTCTAGGTAGCCCGTCTCAGGGCCTCTTGTACTGCGCTTACCACCAGGTTTGGTGGGGGCCTGGACGGGCTGGGCATCCTGCCTGCGACCAGCTCTACAATGCTGCCTGGTGGAAGGCTGTGGCAGCGTGGGAAGAGGGCAGCCGCAGGGGCGCCCAGTGACGAGCAGGCTGAGGGGCTGCAGCCGGGTAGGAAGCAGAAGGTTTCCTATGGCGCACGATGTGTCTGATCGCCTCAGTCTGCCTCTGTGCTGCCGAGAGCTGCTGGGCAAAGCTCTCGACAGCGTCGCCGCAGAGGCCGGTCTGTGACACGGGAGCATTCAGGGACTGTACCTCCTCCTGCTCTATGTCAGTGAGACACAGCCAGAGATGGCACTCCTGGACCACTAGCGAGGAAATCGCACGACCCACATGTGGTCACCTTCGTGAGGTCCATCACAGCAAGCAGTTAATGTAGAGCCGCCAGGTTGTGACCACCCTCGTGCAGGTCTTTCAGGGCTTTAGCCTTGTGGACCTGCAGTAACGCCTTGGCGCAGTGGGCAGAAGCCGCCTCCCCACAGGCTCTATAAGCACTGCCAGTTAGACCTGACGAGCACAAACAGGCCTTTGAGGGGAGACACGGATCACCCCGAAGAGTGGTAGTGGCTGTTGTACTCAATTGCATGGCCACAGACCGCTCCACCGAGGGGATGCCCGTGTACCCCAAAGCGGCTCCACCATCGAGGGTGGTGAGGGGGGAGGAGCTCCAAGATTTGTTTCTGGCAGCGAAAGTTGCCTTCCACGATCTTGTAAGCTCCTCGTGCACTTCCGAGAGAATAGCATCGGAGGGGGGCACTGAGAACCAGCGCGACCTCCATCGAGAAACCACTCATCCAGCCTCAAAGAAGAATTCCACATGAGCCCGACATTCTCAGCAGCCCGGGAAAGCATAGCCATCATCTCTGGGTCTGGCTCGGACAACGCTACCACACCCGAAGCGGGCAACGCAGCCGAGTCGTCATCCCCGGAGAGAGCAAGCTTCGCCCAACAGTTCTCCACTGCACAGAAGCAGACTGAGGCAATCAGGCACATCCTGCCCTCCGATGTAGCGATCGACATCCGGTCGTCAGGGGGAGCACTAAAGGAAACGCATGGTGTACCCCACTCTGCAGAGGTCCCAGTCCGATCCAACGGCACCCCCGCCGGCTGCGGAGTGCTTGAGGGGTGAGGATCTCCACTTGGGGAAGCCTTCACCGTAATCCTCAAATCATCTTTGGCTTTTTTTATTTTTTTTTTGGACGAAGTGCTTCCCCGGGTGCCGGGAAGAATGCCAGATCATGGCAGAGGCAGAGGGATCCCGCCATGTTTGACATCGCGGGGTCTATTATGCAACTCAAAAATGGCATTTCCCCACAAGAAGAACATGAACCATCCACGAAAGCTTCCTCGGTGTGCTGAATGTTGATAATGCGCATTGTTGTGTTTCCACATGCACTTCAGACACTGGTCATGCTTAAAGCGTTCCCCAAAGTGTCCTCTAGGGGATGCAGTGTCTCGTTCTCCTTCTCAGGGAACCTTGGTTCCTTATCAGTCGGTCACTCTCGACATTACGTCAGAGGACCGACGAAGTGGGATCTCGCTTAGAGAGACCTATCCACTTCGAGTGTAAACTAAACGAGCCAATGCACATTGGCATGTGATTATTGCATCCAGCTGCCGCTGATCACAGCGTGAGTATAAGTAGGCAGCAGGTGCAGCGCATATTCAGCTTTTCGCTTCGAAGCCAAGCGGTGTTATCATTCTGTTTCTGACCTGTCTTCTTCAGTGCCTCAAGAGAGACTCTGGTGTTGGTGGTACGGCGCTTCAGCGGTGGTGGTCTTCCCGTGTCGAGTGGGTTGCACCCATCAGGCTGCACTACCCTCTGTTTGTGTTGCTGGCGGCCATCTCCCCTGTGGACTTCAGCACGCTGAAAGAGTGAATTTTCTCTAAAAGGGCGTGCGCATTATCAACTACCTCGACAACTGGCTCATACTGGCTCAGTCTCAGGATCAGTTATGCGAACACAGGGACTTGGTGCTCTCGCACCTCAGCAAGTTGGGCCTTTGGGTTAACTGGGAAAAGAGCAAACTCTCCCCGGTGCAGAGGATCTCTTTTCTCTGTATGAAGTTGGATTCGGTCAATCAGAGAGAGCGCCTCGCGCAGGAACGTGCTCAGCCGGTGTTGAACTGCTTGAATATGTTCAAGAGCAGGATGGCGGCACCACTGAAACAGTTTCAGAGGCTTCTGGGGCATATGGTGGCTGCGGCGGCAGTCACGCTGCAGGGGATGTTCCATATGAGACCGCTTCAACACTGGCTCCATGGCCGAGTCCCGAAGTGGGCATGGCAATGCGGCATGCTCCGGGTCCGAGTCACTCCTGCCTGCTGCCAAACCTTCACTCCGTGGTCAGAACTTTCGTTTCCTCGGGCAGGAGTGCCCCTGGAACAGGTCTCCAGGCATGCTGTGGTTTACACGGATGCCTCCGCCAAGGGCTTGGGGGCCACGTTCAACGGGCTTGCAGTGTGGGGGTTTGGACAGGTCCCCAATTGCACTGGCACATCAACTGCCTGGAGTTGCTGGCAGTACACCTGGCCTTGAACCATCTCAAGAGGCGCTTACGAGGCTCACGCGTACTGGTCCGCATAGACAACATTGCAACCATTGCGTACATTAACCGACAAGGTGGTCTACACTCCTGTTGCATGTCGCAACTCGCCCGCCACCTCCTCCTCTGGAGTCAGAAGCATCTGAGGTCGCTTCGCCAGGTCGATGAATCCGATGAATCCGTGAGAACCGGTAGAGGGCTGGGTTCAAGTTTCAAGGTTCTTTATTATTCGTCACATACACAATCATACAGAGTATAATCAGTAGTGAAATGCAAGTAGAATTTAAGAAAAATACAGCATGACATGAGGAAAGTGAGGAGAAAAAAAATAACCCCCAGACTATGCTCCTTGGGGAGTACAGTGTGAGAACAGGAAAAACACCTCAGCAACAGAAAAGCACATACACCATGACATAGCCACAGGGGAAGTGAATCCGGCCCAGCAAGCAGCCATCTGGTCCCGCAGCCTCTAATCCGGCGCTGGTCAGACCCGCTTGACAGGCTGGCGGATCAAAGCGAACGAAGGCGAGTGGTCGAGGGAGGGGCAATGTTTGTAATGTCTGTAGGGTGGGGGAGGAACGCAAGAGCGTTTCACTGCATTGCTCTCCCGGGGTAGATTGCAACAACAGCCTTGCCAAGGCCACTGTGAAGGGGAGCCAGAAAAAGATAAGATTGTTTTGTCTTTGGGGCGAGTAAACGCATTCCAATTTTGCAGGCTACTCTCTCTGTCCATTTTGGTCTCCATATAATTTTTCCTTTGTAAAGCCGTGAGCTTCTCCTTGATAGAATCCATATTGCGATTATAGTCTCAGTCTCAATGCTGACCGCTCTTCCCACAGCTTCAATCATACGGGCAGCCTTGTGGGGCTATGGACAGCTGTTCCCGTTTTCTGAATTCTTTGATAACCCAGGGCAAAGCCTAATCCAATCAGCAAAATACCTGTTATCATGGTTCCAAATAGGTAGATATCTTCAATGTCCTGCACGGAAAGAGCCACAAGACACACGATTTGCCACCTCTCCCACCCGTCCATCGTATAGCCGCTGCGAACGCGTTCCGTCGGGGCAGTCAGGTTCCCGAAACCCAAGTTTCGGATAGTGTCAATTGCATTAAGAGACCAGTTGATCAAATCCATAATCTTTTAGTTTGGAGAGCAGTGCAGAGAGTATCTCAACGAGACAAGGGAGCAAAGCAGGGAAGATAAGGGTGAGGACGGGAGAGAAAAATGACCGCCTCCGTTGAGAGCAAAAGAGAAAGATGTATCTACAAGATGTTCCATATGATGTTCCACGGTATAGCCTTAGAGCCCTTGTTTTCCCGGGCAGACTTCCTGCTACTTCCAAGAGGGTAACAATCACGCTTTGGTGGACACACGTTATTGAATATTGAATGTTCGCCATATGGCCTAATAGGTTTTTTTTTGCAAGTATGTAATATGCTGGAGCCAAACTTGAGAAAGTAGACCAGAATATTCCACTGTGTTCCTGGACACGAAATCTGCATAGCTGTAGTCATATGCGGGGATTATGCTAATTGTGAATGAGCATGCACGAGCGCTCTATTTACGAATGATTGGAATTCATTAACATACACATTTAACTATCAAATCGAATGTTTACAAAGCATTGTGAATCCAGAGGAGAGTTTTCTGGAAGTTCTGTTTTACATGCAAATTACTCAGAATTTACTCCTATATTTATGAATGTTTCATGAATGAGGCCCATTATGTGTATAAAACACATCACCAAATTATATTTGAATGGATTGTTATTGCTACTTCCATACATAGACATCAGTGTGTATTATACAAAATCTAAATGTACTGTTTTATTAGTACTTATTTGCATTTAACTTGGATGAAAACCCTGCATAGTTGTGATATGTTGCATAGTTCACAGTTCACAGCACACTGCACAGTTCAAACTGGACTACGCACACACACTGCACTAATACAACATCATATCTGCTACCACTGGATATCATCTAATGCACATCAATGAAATTGCGTATCCAGCGTATGTATAATCTGCTGCACCTTCACATATTATCGTTTGTATATTTGTGTACATAATGTAGAATGTGTACATACAGTGTATAATGTGTATTGATATCTGTAATTATGCCTAATAGTACACTGTGTGTACTGACTATATGTATGTGTATATTGCACATTGCCATCTGTATAAGTCTGTAAGTATGTACTGTCTATAAGTAAATTGTTTCTACACAACTGTCTGGAGCACGCTCTCAAGAATTTCACTCACCAAGGCACATGTGCTGTGGTGATGTGACAATAAAAGTAATTTGATTTGATTTGATTTGAAAAGACAAGTGCTGAGTTCATCTGTTTCTGGCTCAGCACCAGCCAAATCACGAAAGCACAGTTTGAATCTGGCAGTTATGTGACATCACAGAACATTCCATATACCATATGTGGGACCCCACATACGTAGGGAGTACCCCAGGGGCACAAAAAATAATAATCCCACATGTGGGACTGTACAGCTCAAGCTCTTATTCCTTCCTTTTTCGCCACTTCCACTTTTTTTCAGCACACATACAAATTAAACTGTTAATGTGTGATATATTTACTTGCACATGCTTTATTTACTTGCTTTACTTTATTTACTTTATTTTACTTGTGCATGCTGATGACGTTTTATTCTTATATAGTAATGTATGTTGTAGCGTACAGATCAATAGGTGTCATCATCGTGTAGTCTACACACATGTCATAGCCAATGACCATGCAATGATCTTATAGGATTGATAAAATTGTGCAGTGTGTATTGAGCTTTACAGACATGAAAACGTCTGGAGATGCCGTGGGGAGCATTATGCTGCCTGCAACATCATCCAGCATGACTGTTTTGGCAGTGGAAAACACTGTTTATGTACTTGCCTTCACCCTAAGCAAAAACTCCACTATACCACAGTGGTAACCCTGTGGAACACAGTAATTTCAAAATGTCTCCCAGTTAATCCCATGCAAAGCATGCTGGGAAATGTAATTTATCAACTTAAAAAAAAAAATAGACTGCACATAGAAAATTACATTAGTTAAAATCAATCAGTTTAGAATAGAAATACAATTTTGTCATGTAATCATATGTATGATAAAAAAATATATGTATGCAAACGTATGAAAATATCTATATTTTCTTTAGATATAAGTCAAAATTTATGATTATTTAATGTAGCCTACATCAATATATTATATTAGTAGAATTGTTCACTTTATATACAGTTGATCAATGTTTAGTTTACTTACTATAAAGACAACTTATTTTTTTTAATTGTGCATAATGTTTGTTATGTACTATAAAAAAATAAGTTAATAACAATCGTCATAATATTTATTGATTAGACCAACACAAAAATGTAATTTAAATAAATAATACGTTTTTTTTCAGTGTATACATTAAATGAAAGATAGCAAATGTTTTTAACACAATCTACACCTATCAGTTAATTTCAGAAGTTGCATTTTATAATGTTAAGTCAATAAAGAATACATGAGAAAGATCACAGAACTAATTGTTCCAATAACTGGTCTGAGGTAACAAAATATGTTATTTTTTACATTTTCAGAAAATCAATAAAAGTATCTTTAAAATTGCACATACCTTTTTTTAAAGATAATAATTCAGCTCCAGCTATTTTCAATGTTGCCGTTATAATACTTCTAAGCATAAACCTTCCAACAACCTCGTCAAGCTACTTATAATTGCATTGTACAGGAGTGTGCAGACACCTTTCCTGTTTCCTGAGTGAGCTTCCTGTACATTCCTTTACTTTACACATTTTAACATAAAAAGGAGGTCAGTCTGACAATAAAAGGCTGACCTAATAGTTTAAAGGTTAACACAACACTTTAAAGCAGTTTGTGAGCCATATTACAACTGACTAACAGTCATTGCAAGTACAATTACCCCCTCCTAAGCCAACTGCTCCTTATTTCATTGTTCATGACTTTTGCATTGGGGCTAGTCCAGGTAACCCTTATCTTCCTTATTTTGTTATCTGTTTGGCTGTTTGTCTTAGCACAGGATAAATATATAGTGTGAAAAAAAAAAAATTCACAGAATTATGACACATCATGATTTTACTGCAAAAAAGCCGGGACCATATTCCTTTAAAAATATCTAATTTATGGTATCCCTGTTCGACAAAACACAACAGCAACCCAACCCAAAACAATTTGATAAAATCGTTTTTTTTTTTTACCCTTTACGATTCCTGTAAAATTTGCCTAAAACGCCTAAAAAAGGCATACCCAAAGTAAATTGCATGGGCCATTTGGATGATATGCATGGTGTTGGTCTCCTTTGAAAGGTGACACTCTGAGGTTTGTTTCTCAACAGTCAGAATCACTGTAAGTCGTACTGATATTGAGTAATAGCACTTTGAATACACAAAAAAAGAAAAAAATAATTCCGCCTGCATTTTTTTGTAAATAGAAGCCTGCAGATGACTATAGCTGGGAGGTATGAACTGGAAAATAAATTGGGATCACAGAATGAAGCCTTACCAAGCCAAATTTTGCATTTAATAAACAATATATTAGACAATTAGTGTTTTACACATGTTTATCTAATTTTATGTCTAGATGCTTCCAAAATAAAATTACACTTGGGAGACTCCAAACGACCCTTTGTAACCAACAATGCTGTAATTCTTGAATGCTTTAATGTACAGTCATCATTGTGGGCTCTAATGAAAGGTTACACTTAGAATTCAATTTCTCATCCAGATTCACTGTCAATAATTGCTGACACATAGTAACTGAAGCATAAACACATTATAGTGACATTTATTTATAGAATCCAAAATGTGTACACTTTTTAAATTACATATATATTTATAATCTAAATACATTTTTCCTATATTTCTATTTCTGTACATAGTACATTATTTAAGTCCGGGCCCATGTAGAGGAAGAGGGCCTGGAGACAGAGGTAGACACGGGTGCCAGGGTGGTGCCGGTAAAGCAGGAGGACCGTGGCGCAGACACTGCCGCTACCTCACAAGCCTTGTGTGCAGACTTTGTAGGCTCCCGAATGGAGCGACTGCGTGCTCCCGGAACAGAGCAGGCTCTGAGCGGACTCTGTCGGCTCGGAACGGAGCGGGCTCTGAGCAGACTCTCTGGGCTCACGGGACGGAGCGGGCTCTGAGCGACCTCTGGGCTCCCGGAACGGAGCGGACTCTGGAGCGGACTCTGGAGCGGACTCTGAGCGGACTCTGAGCGGACTTCGCTCCCGGAACGGAGCGGGCTCTGAGCGGACTCTGTCGGCTCCCGAACGGAGCGGGCTCTGAGCGACTCTGTCGGCTCCCGGAACGGAGCGGCTCTGAGCGACTCTGTCGGCTCCCGGAACGGAGCGGGCTCTGGAGCGGACTCTGGAGCGGACTCTGGAGCGGACTCTGGAGCGGACTCTGGAGCGGACTCTGTACGCTCCCGGAACGGAGCGGGCTCTGGAGTGGACTCTGTCGGCTTACCTTTGGGGGCGGACACCGCCGCTTCGGATGCTGTGTGGGCGGGCATCGTTGTGTCTGGAGCTTCGGGAGCTGTGGGAGCGGGCACCGCCGCTTCGGAAGCTGTGTGGGCGGGCATCGCCGCGTTGGGAGCTTCGTGAGCTGTGTGGGCGTGTACCGCTGCTTCGGGAGCTTTGGGGGCAGACGCCGCCGCCTGGGAGGAATCGCGAACGGGCTCCGCAGCTGACTCCACCCCGAAGGCCGAGCCGCTCAGACGAAGAGCCAGATTAAGGTAGCCCTCCAGCGACTCCTCGGGGTTCCAGTACGGCATTCGGGCTCTGAGAGGCTCGGCTAGCCCCCCCCCTGAAGAAGACCAGGAGGCAGGTCTTCTCGGTCGCCGATCGCCGAGCGACTTCCCAAAAGCGCCCGGCGTACTCCTCAATGCTCCCGTCTCCCTGAAGGATGTTGATGAGCTTACCTGCTGGACCCATGCTTGCTGCCGAGATTCTGTCACGGCTGCCGAGATTCTGTCACGACGCAGCGTGGAAGCCCGTGGAAAAATGGAGATCTGGGTCCAAATGCAGGTAAGGTCACTTCTCTTTATTAAATCATGTATTGAGCTTTACAGACATGAAAACGTCTGGAGATGCCGTGGGGAGCATTATGCTGCCTGCAACATCATCCAGCATGACTGTTTTGGCAGTGGAAAACACTGTTTATGTACCTGCCTTCACCCTAAGCAAAAACTCCACTATACCACAGTGGTAACCCTGTGGAACACAGTAATTTCAAAATGTCTCCCAGTTAATCCCATGCAAAGCATGCTGGGAAATGTAATTTATCAACTTAAAAAAATAGACTGCACATAGAAAATTACATTAGTTAAAAGCAATCAGTTTAGAATGGAAATACAATTTGTCATGTAATCATATGTATGATAAAAAATATATGAATGCAAACGTATGAAAATATCTATATTTTCTTTAGATATAAGTCAAAATGTATGTATTATTTAATGTAGCCTACATCAATATATTATATTAGTAGAATTGTTCACTTTATATACAGTTGATCAATGTTTAGTTTACTTACTATAAAGACAACTTATTTTTTTTATTGTGCATAATGTTTGTTATGTACTATAAAAAAATAAGTTAATAACAATCGTCATAATATTTATTGATTAGACCAACACAAAAATGTAATTTAAATAAATAGTTTTTTTTCAGTGTATACATTAAATGAAAGATAGCAAATGTTTTTAACACAATCTACACCTATCAGTTAATTTCAGAAGTTGCATTTTATAATGTTAAGTCAATAAAGAATACATGAGAAAGATCACATAACTAATTGTTCCAATAACTGGTCTGAGGTAACAAAATATGTTATTTTTTACATTTTCAGAAAATCAATAAAAGTATCTTTAAAATTGCACATACCTTTTTTTAAAGATAATAATTCAGCTCCAGCTATTTTCAATGTTGCCGTTATAATACTTCTAAGCATAAACCTTCCAACAACCTCGTCAAGCTACTTATAATTGCATTGTACAGGAGTGTGCAGACACCTTTCCTGTTTCCTGAGTGAGCTTCCTGTACATTCCTTTACTTTACACATTTTAACATAAAAAGGAGGTCAGTCTGACAATAAAAGGCTGACCTAATAGTTTAAAGGTTAACACAACACTTTAAAGCAGTTTGTGAGCCATATTACAACTGACTAACAGACATTGCAAGTACAATTACCCCCTCCTAAGCCAACTGCTCCTTATTTCATTGTTCACGACTTTTGCATTAGGGCTAGTCCAGGTGACCCTTATCTTGCTTATTTTGTTATCTGTTTGGCTGTTTGTCTTAGCACAGAATAAATATATAGTGTGGAAAAAAAAATTGCACAGAATTAAGACACATCATGATTTTACTGCAAAAAAGCAGGGACCATATTCCTTTAAAAATATCTAATTTATGGTATCCCTGTTCGACAAAACACAACAGCAACCAACCCAAAACAATTTGATAAAATCGTTGTTTTTTTTTACACTTTACGATTCCTGTAAAATTTGCCTAAAACGCCTAAAAAAGGCATACCCAAAGTAAATTGCATGCTGTTCTTGGGCCATTTGGATGATATGCATGGTGTTGGTCTCCTTTGAAAGGTGACACTCTGAGGTTTGTTTCTCAACAGTCAGAATCACTGTAAGTCGTACTGATATTGAGTAATAGCACTTTGAATACACAAAAAAAAAGAAAAAAATAATTCCGGAACGGAGCGGGCTCTGGAGCGGACTCTGTCGGCTCCCGGAACGGAGCGGGCTCTGGAGCGGACTCTCTGGGCTCACGGGATGGAGCGGGCTCTGGAGCGGACCCTTTGGGCTCCCGGAACGGAGCGGGCTCTGTCGGCTCCCGGAACGGAGCGGGCTCTGGAGCGGACGCTGTCGGCTCACCTGTGGGGGCGGACACCGCCGCTTCGGATGCTGTGTGGGCGGGCATCGTTGTGTCTGGAGCTTCGGGAGCTGTGGGAGCGGGCACCGCCGCTTCGGAAGCTGTGTGGGCGGCCATCGCCGCGTTGGGAGCTTCGTGAGCTGTGTGGGCAGGTACTGCTGCTTCGGGAGCTTTGGGGGCAGACGCCGCCGCCTGGGAGGAATCGCGAACGGGCACCGCAGCTGACTCCACCCCGAAGGCCGAGCCGCTCAGACGAAGAGCCAGATTAAGGTAGCCCTCCAGCGACTCCTCGGGGTTCCAGTACGGCATTCGGGCTCTGAGAGGCTCGGCTAGCCCCCCCCCTGAAGAAGACCAGGAGGCAGGTCTTCTCGGTCGCCGATCGCTGAGCGACTTCCCAAAAGCGCCCGGCGTACTCCTCAATGCTCCCCTCTCCCTGAAGGATGTTGATGAGCTTACCTGCTGGACCCATGCTTGCTGCCGAGATTCTGTCACGGCTGCCGAGATTCTGTCACGACGCAGCGTGGAAGCCCGTGGAAAAATGGAGATCTGGGTCCAAATGCAGGTAAGGTCACTTCTCTTTATTAAATCAAAAGCCCCAGACGGCAACGTAGTGCTGGTGTCCCGAGTGCACGAAACCGAATGTAATCGGTCAAATTACAAACACAGTGATATACAACCATGCACATGTGAGTGCTGGTAGAAGTAATCTCGGCAGGCAGAGGGACGGGGCTGAGGTGCATAAATAGTCCACACATTGAGAACAGCTGAGAGTGATGAGTAGGTGCACAGGTGTGTGGAGTGAAGTGATGAGTGGGTGCACAGGTGTGTGGAGTGAAGTGATGAGTCCAGGAGGAGGCGCCCTCTGGCGGAGAGAGGGAGGACGCCGGGCTGGACTCCTGACAATATTGGTGTTATATTGCATCCCTACTGTGTTATTCCTATGTATGTCTGTACTATCATGCATGTCTGCATTATGTCAACAAAAAGTGGTCTGATAAAGACACTGACTGTACATGCTGTGTTTATTGTATCTTAAAATGTAGTTAAAAATTGTTGAAATCACAAGAATCTCAGCTTTCCATGGATATATGACATGTTCAACTTTTTTTTTATTTGAGTTTTTGTTTCTGACGACTTTATCCTGACACCACTAGGCGTCCCGCGGAGTCCCGCCGGCGGGACGCTGGATTCTTAAAAGGGTTTTAAGTAAAAAATTTAACAGTGTTGCACAAACTGCATTTGTTGTTTATCATTTCATAACAGTTTATAATGTTTGATTAGTTTACAGTGCACGTTTTGTGCAGTCGGCCCTGACTGAATGACTGCAGGCATTCTTTGTGTAATGTTCACAAAAATCAATCAATCAATCAGATTCCAAACTCTCAACCATGGCCAAGACCAAAGAGCTGTCCAAGGATGTCAGGGACAAGATTGTAGACCTACACAAGGCTGGAATGGGCTACAAGACCATGGCCAAGCAGCTTAGTGAGAAGGTGACAACAGTTGGTGCGATTATTCGCAAATGGAAGAAACACAAAATAACTGCCAGTCTACCTCAGACTGGGAGTCCATGCAAGATCTCACCTCATGGAGTTTCAATGATCATGAGAAGGGTAAGGAATCAGCCCAGAACTACACGGGAGGATATTGCCATTGATCTCAAGGCAGCTGGGACCATAGTCACCTAGAAAACAATTGGTAAAAACTACGCCTTGAAGGACCGAAATCCTGCAGCGCCAGCAAGGTCCCCCTGCTCAAGAAAGCACATATACAGGCCCGTCTGAAGTCTGCCAATGATTCAGAGGAGAACTGGGAGAAAGTGTTGTGGTCAGATGAGACCAAAATCAAGCTCTTTGGCATCAACTCAACTCGCTGTATTTGGAGGAGGAGGAGTGCTGCATGACCCCAAGAACAACATCCCCACCGTCAAACTGGGAGGTGGAAGCATTATGCTTTGGGGGTGTTTTTCTGCTAAGGGGACTGGACAACTGCACCGCATCAAAGGGACGATGGACGGGGCCATGTACTGTCAGGACCAGGGCATTGAAGCCAGCCAGGGAATTGAAAATGGGTCGTGGATGGGTATTCCAGCATGAAAATGACCCAAAACACACGGCCGAGGCAACAAAGGAGTGGCTCAAAAAGAAGCACATTAACGTTCTGAAGTGGCCTAGCCAGTCTCCAGACCTTAATCCCATAGAAAATATGTGGAGGGAGCATAAGGTTCGAGTTGCCAAACGTCAGCCTCAAAACTTTAATGACTTGGAGAAGATCTGCAAAGAAAAGTGGGACAAAATCCCCCCTGAGATGTGTGCAAACCTGGTAGCCAACTACAAGAAATGTCTGACCTCTCTGATTGGCAACAAGGGTTTTGCCACAAGTACCAAGTCATGCTTTGTGAAGGGGTCAAATACTTATTTCTCTCATTAAAATGCAAATAAATTTATAACTTTTTTGAAATGCGTTTTTATTTCTGGTTTTGTTTGTTGTTATTCTGTCTCTCACTGTTAAAATAAACATTAAAATTATAGTCTGATCATTTCTTTTTCAGTGGGCAAACGTACAAAATTGGCAGGGATCAAATACATTTTTACTTCACTGTACATACCCATATAAACTAACTGGGCTGCGTTTCCCAAAAGCATTGTAATCTTAAGTACATCCTAGATCCATTGAAACCAATGGAGCTACGATCAACTTAGGCTTATGTAAACCTAAGTTGATCGTAGCTCCATTGGTTTTGATAAACTTAGCCCTGGACAGAAACTTTGAAAGAGGACGCCACTTCATAACCCGATGACATGTCCATGCTCACTCAGCCCAACAACTAATGTCGATAATGAAGCAACTCATATTATGATCCTGTAGCTGTATGAAAGCCATATAATTTATGTATGTTGGGATTGTTTGTGTTGTATGTTGTCATATAATTTAAGTTAACAAGGCCGCTGTATGAGTTCTCATCTAAGACTATTGCAAAAGAGACAATATCACATTCTGTGTATTGACATTTTTGTTCCTTCACCCTTAAAAGTGTCTTAAGTATTTTAATAATGTGATTTTAACATCAGCCTAAATATAGGCTACAGTATGTTCAGTAAAGTGGGCTTGATAAGTCAGTCTCTCCTCACCTTATACTCTCATGAACTCTGAAATTCACCAACAAGTACAATTTCGCTGTACTTTTGCTAAACATCTGAACTCGGTAGAGTGCACACTTGTCAGACTTTGTCTTCCTTTTCCTTGTGTTTCCACACCCATATATGGTCCTTCCTGTTTCCTGTCATTAGTTAATTCATCCCCATCTGTGTTTGATTTGCTCCTCACCTGATGCTGTTTCCCTTGATTATGTTATGTGTTCATAAGCCCTGAGTTTTTCCTGAGTCTTTGTCCGTCAACTCATCTATGTAGTTGTGTATCCTGTGTTCTGTCATTAAAATCCCATTATTCCTTTTACCTCTCGTCTCCCGTGTCCTTCCCGCAACACGACTGTGACAGATTGACGAACCCAAAAAAGGATGGAGGAGCGCCGCCGCCGCCCGCAGCTGATCTTGGTCTGCCGTTCGCGGGGTTCCTTCGACGCCGCCCACGGCTCACCCAGCCCGCCGTTCGCGGGCAGTCAACGGCCGTTCGCGGCTCACGTAAGCCCGCCGTTCGCGGGAAGTCAGCAGCCATTCGCGGCTCACGTAAGTCCGCCAGCCACCGCAAGCCCACCTACCAATGCTCATGTGCCCCTGGGCTTGTTGGTGGCATATGAGGGGATGAGTTGGAGCCCAACCCCAGAATCTCCCTCACCTCCGCTGGCTCCATCCAGATCGGCATCTCCTCGCCGGCACTCTCAAGAGCCTGCTCCTCGCCAGCGCCTTCTGGTGCCTGCTCCTCGCCAGCACCCTCCGGTGCCTGCTCCTCGCCAGCGCCCTCCGGTGCCTGCTCCTCGCCAGAGCCCTCCGGTGCCTGCTCCTCGCAAGTGCTCTCAAGTTTGCTCTCCAGCTCTCCAGAGCACCCACGAGTCAGAGCCGTCAGAGCCGCCCGAGCGCCCACGAGAGTCAGCGCCACCCGAGCACCCACGAGAGTCAGCGCTACCCGAGCGCCCACGAGAGTCAGCGCTACCCGAGCGCCCACGAGAGTCAGCGCTACCCGAGCGCCCACGAGAGTCAGCGCTACCCGAGCGCCCACGAGAGTCAGCGCTTCCAGAGCGCCCCCAAGAGTTGGTCCCATCCAGCTCACCTTTGCCTCCGCTGGTCCCTGGTCAAAGATACACACAAATCCGCCATTAAAGCAAGTAACAGTGAAACAATGGTAAATGTGTGTGTGTGTGTGTGTGTGTGTGTGGATAACCATGGATCAGAAGATGATCAGAGAATGTCAAGACCTAGACATGATTTTCAAAATAACGGTGATCAGTTACGCGATCTGATTAATAACCAGTTACAGATGTTACAAACTGATTCGCTTAACATGATCGAAAGATTACACGAACTTGTAGACGAACAGCACGAATAGCTTAGTATGTCTATAAATGACGGTTAACAGATTGGCATGGGTCCGTCTAATGATGACGCCTCAGGTTATGATCCGTCAGCTCCAGATATGTGCCTCAGCCTAAATTTTATAGATAGGCTAATAAGCGAAGGGGGACGTGTGGGCAATTTTGCAATTATCCCAAGACACAGATTTAATGGTTTAGAAATTCATAGAACTTTACATTTCTGAGAAATTGCCGCTTATGATTATGCAGCGTATAATATCTTTTTGCAATTGTAGATTTTAAGAGATCGTAGATTTTTCTCGGATGATGGCTGGAGAAACCGGTTTTATGAATGTCTATCTGCAAGGCGAGAGTCTCCCCACAGACATCAATGCGGTTCTGACACCAGATAATAATCATGACGCTAGTACATTTATAGATCAAATCGAACGAGCGGTTCAAAGCAATGCAGATGTGGGTTGGTTCAAGGTTCAAGGTTTCTTTATTTGTCACATAATAAATTATACACGGTATAATCAAAAGTGAAATGTAGGTCAAATCAGGTCCGCTCAGTGGACAGTGCAAAGAATAAAAAAATTATATAAAAGTAACACCACACAAGAGCATATATATAGGTAAAAAAAGAAGTAAAATGTAAAATGTGTAGTAGAATAAAGAAAAGTGCAAAACAGTAGGATGTGCAAAAACAGTATATGGGACTTAATAAATAGTACTATAAACAGGAGGGCTGAGAGGGATGTGCAAACGACAGGAGGGATGAGAGGGATGTGCAAACGGCATTTTTTTTTTTATGTTTATGAAACTGAGTTTGTGTTAAGGAGCCTGATGGCCTGAGGGAAGAAGCTCCTCCTCAGTCTTTCAGTTTTTGCCATCATGCTCCTGAAGCGCTTGCCAGATGGCAGTAAACGGAAAAGATGGTTACCGGGGTGATTTGAGTCTTTGATGATTTTAGCAGCTCTGCTTTTACAGCGTTTGAGGTAGATGTCCTGCAGAGAGGGGAGAGTAGACCCTGAGATGCGCTCAGCTAAGCGCACGACTCTCTGTAGAGCTTTGCAGTCCTGGTTTGAGGAATTTCCATACCACACTGAGATGCACTGAGTCAGTACACTTTCTATGGCCCCTGAATAGAAAGTTTTCAGGATAGCTGGTGAGACCCTGAATTTCCTCAGCTGTCGCAGATGGTACAGCCTTTGCCTGGCTTTCTTAACCTGTGTTTGAATGTGTGTAGTCCATGTCAGGTCCTCAGAGATGTTTACACCGAGGTACTTGAAGCTGCTCACCCTCTCCACAGGGGTCCCGCTGATCATAAGAGGAGTGTAGGGCCGCTGCTGTCTCTTCCTGAAGTCCACGATCAGCTCTTTGGTTTTGCTCACGTTCAGAGAGAGACAGTTGTCCTGGCACCATGATGTAAGTCTCTCCACCTCATCCAAGTATGCGGCCTCGTCATCGTTGTTAATGAGGCCCAGGACCACAGTATCATCAGCAAATTTAATGATAGAAGTGGAGCTGTGAGAGGACACGCAGTCGTGTGTGTAGAGAGAGTAGAGCAGGGGGCTCAGGACACAGCCCTGTGGGGCTCCTATGTTCAGGGTTATGGAGTTGGAGGTGAACTGGCCGACTTTCACCACTTGTGGTCTGGCAGTGAGGAAATCTTGAATCCAGTCACAAAGTGAAGTGTTTAGGCCGAGGTCTGAGAGTTTAACAGCCAGCTTGGTGGGGACTATAGTATTGAAAGTGGAGCTATAGTCAATGCAGCCTTACATAGTTGCCATTTTGCTGTCGATGTGAGTGAGGGAGGAGTGCAGTACCTGGGAGATGGCATCATCAGTAGACCTATTTGGCCGATAGGCAAACTGAATAGGGTCCAAAGTAGCAGGATGGAGGAGCAAATGTGTTTCTTTAAAAGTCTCTCAAAACCTTCATGACTGTCGATGTGAGGGCAACTGGACGATAGTCATTCAAGCAAGAGGGTTTACTGTTCTTAGGCACAGGATAATGACAGATTTTTAAAGGGGTGGGAACCACAGAGGTAGCGAGGACTCATTAAATATGGATGTAAACAAACCAGCAAGCTGATCAGCACAGGACCTCAGAACGCGGCCAGTAATCCCATCAGGTCCTGCTGCTTTTCTGACGTTCACTCTCCTTAGTTCCCTCCGAACGTCATCCTCTGACACGGTGAATACATAATTGCTGCTCTGTCTGCTGCTTTCTGACGCGCTGTACGGCAGAGTCGCGCCGCCATTACGTTCAAAGCGGCCGCAGAAGGTGTTTAGCTCTTCGGCTAGCAACGGATCTGCTCTCACATCCACAGAGGAGTTGTTTCCAGAGGAACAGATGGTCTTTAGTCCCTGCCACATGTGTCGAGAGTCATTGAGCTGGAAATGTGACTCAATTCTCTCACTGTACCGGCGTTTAGCGGCTCTAACTGCACGACGGAGAGCATAACAAGATGCCTTGTACTCACTCATGTTTCCTGACAGAATACCGGCATTGTATGCAGCAGTTCGATGGTTAACCACGTCACGAATTGTTCTGTCCACCCACGGCTTCTGATTTGAGAAGGTCTTTATTGTAACCGCTTTCGGTGGCCTGTTCGGTTAGTGTGTTTACGGCTTAATGCTACCTCCGTGAATTCGCTGACGCCAGATGAACTCACCCGGAACATGTCCCAGTCGACGTCATCAAGAGACGCCTGTAGCGTAGCTGAGTGGGAGGACCAGCGGCACTTCCCTCTCCACCGGGGTTCTCGAACGATCCGTTGTTTATAATCCGTGTGAGGAAGATGGTGGCATGGTCTGATTTTCCAAACGCCGGCAGTGAGTGGGCTTTGTAGGCATTTTGAATTGGGTGTAGCAGTGATCGAGTGTATTCAGTCCTCTGGTTGGACAGGATATGTGCTGATGGAAGTTAGGGATGACCTTTTTGAGGTTAGCTTTGTTAAAGTCCCCAGCGATGATACATGCAGCGTCAGGATGTTTGTTGATATATCCGCTGAGTTCATCGTGTAGTTTGGACAAAGCCACGCTAGTATCTGCTTGTGGTGGGATATAAACGGCAGACACGAGGATCGATGTAAACTCCCGGGGCAGATAGAAGGGGCGGCAGATAATGGAGAGGTGTTCTAGATGAGGCGAGCAGGAACGCGACAAAATGGAGATATTCCTGGGATCACACCATTTCTTGTTAATAAAGAAACACACTCCACCACCTTTGGTTTTCCCGGCCTCAGCTGTTCTGTCCATCCGTAAAACAGAGAAGTTATCAGACGGCGTTACAGCGGTGTCCGGGACCGTCGGCGTGAGTCATATTTCGGTCAAACAAAGGATGTTACAGTCCCTAATGTCCCGTTGGAAACTAATCCTGGCTCTAAGGTCGTCCATCTTATTATCCAAGGATTGGACATTGGCGAGCAAAATACTCGGTAGAGGGGGACTGTGAGCCCTTTTCCTCAGTCTGTTGCGGATTCCAGCACGTTTCCCGCAGTGTTTCTTTCTCCTCCTGGTATTATTGAGGCGGCCTTTGTCAGCTTCGGTGCTCCGAAGAATCTCCAGTGGCCACGCTGGATCTGTGTATAAAGTGTCCTGGATCAGGTTAGTGTAACGCTGTCCAATGTCCAAAAGTGTTCTCTTGTCGACATAATCATTGCAGATGTTACACGTGTAAAAGAGAGGGTAAAATAGAAAAACACATAAAACACAATTTTGAGCGGAGCTAATTCGCAGGCGACTGAACTCAGCAGCGCCACCGGAAAGAGTTTGTGATTGTGAAGAGAGGTTGTGATTCTGCTTTACAGTTATGTGTGTTGGTGGCACTGAACAGGCAAGGTGGAGGCCCTAGAAAGTTAAGCGACCTAACGCACAATATGGTCATCCAAAAAATAAAATGAATATTTTCGCACCAAAAAATATAACAGACAATATGTGCTTTAGTATTTGTCTAGCTCATTTTTTAAACCCTCATTGTCACAATCAGGAATTGGTCAGACTAGCCAGCAACATACACACAGATATGGGTTATGGGCCACAAAATAAAATTGCATTTCACGATGTATCTTAATTCGAATTGCATCTAGACCTGAAAATAGTCATCTTTCACAGATCATGTTCAGGTAAATCGGAAGTGTATAAAAATACAGATGAAACACACCAGAACACCGTACATTTATATCTGCATGACGATCATTACTACATGATAAAAAAATTGAAGGCGTTACAAGGGTAAAGCTATGTTTGTGAGTACTGCTATCAAGGCTTTAAAGATCTTAGTTTACATTATTGCAAATTTACATGTAATGTGTGTAATAAGCCTCAGTGCCACGTGCATCCTAAGAAAGGGGTGCAGTGTGAGGACTGCATGAGATATTGCAGATCTGACTTCTGTTATGAAATGCATAAACAACCGCAAAGTGCTGGAGAGAAATCTAGGTGTGACCTCGTAAAATACTGTGACAGGTGTTGCAGACAGTATAGAGCAAAATGGACAAGTGATAAACTATTATCGCACAAATACGTACTGTCCAAATGCCCGCATTGCAGCAATGTTCTGATAGATGAAGGTCATCACAGTTGTTATATTCAACACCAAAAACTTGACGAACAAAGCGAGAATTATATTTTATTTTGATTTTGAGACGATGCACAAAAATGCAAAACATACAGCAAATTACATGTGTGCCATTTCACAAGATGGTGAAGAGTTTACAGCCCGAAGGGATTGATTTTGTTGACAAAATGGTCAAACATTTCAGATGTCAAAATTTTGCAGACTTTACATTTACAGCGCAAAATGCTTCAGGTTTCGATTCTTATATATAGCTTGAGTAGTTCACAAATCAGAGATTGGCACCAAAAATGATACTCCAAGGATGTAGACTTGTATATATGTACGGTCAAGCGTTTAAACAGAAATACATAGACAGCTACAGTTTCTTGCCTAGAAATTGTCAAAAATGACCTCCGCTTTAAACCTAAACACCGACTAAAAAGGTTGCTTTCCCCATAATTTTAATCATTTGCAAAATGCTAATTATGTCGGACTGTATCCGTCTAAAAAACATTACGCATACCGCACAATGTCTGACACTGATCAGGCAAAATTTGTCAGATGGTATGAGAGCGTAGCAGGCCAGGTTTTTGACTTCAAAAAACAACACGCAGTGTATTTCAAGAACAATGTTTTTTTGTTGCCGGAGGGTTTTATAAAATACAGGAAGGAGTTTATCGAATGTACAAACGTGGATCCCTTCGGATTTGTACGCTTGCGGGATGAGCTATGAAGGTGTTTAAAACACTTTTTTTATCCAAAGACACAATAGCCCTAATGCACAATAACTTAATCAGTACAAAGCTTATTCTACCCCTTCCATCCAGTGGCTGGAATATATTAAAGCAAGCGAAAATGTCCACGTAAATCACGCGTTAAATCACGGCAAAGTCAAATTCTGAGCTTATTATGTGGATGGATATTATGACTTTAACGGTGATAGAATAGCTTTGGAATTCCTGGGATGTTTCTGGCACGGGCATTGTTGTCGTTTTAATCCTAACAAATTAAATCTTGTGTAAAAAACATCTTTCGGCATGCTCAGAAGACAGTCTGATAATAAGCTAGAAGTTTTGCGTAACGCTTACAATCTCAAAGTGCTTACTATTTGGGAGTGTCAATGGGAGAAAGCCAAACAAAACAATCCTGATGTTAGGGCTTTTAGGAGTAATTACGCAGCACCTGAACAATTGAATCCTAGGGAATCACTTTTCGGTGGCCGAACGAATGCCCTGAAGCTTTACCATAAAGTTACCGAGGGCAAACTTGTATCATATCTGGACATTACGTTGCTGTACCCTTTCGTGCAGTCAAGTAAAACTTATCCAATCGGTCATCCTGAAATAATTAAAAAAGATTTTGAACTGGTCGAGTCATATTTTTGGCTTATTAAATGCACCGTGCTACCGCCACGCAAACTACTTCCGCTTATTCCTTTCAAATCGCTGCAGGGAAAGCTATTGTTCGCTCTGTGTTGCACCTGCCCAGAACGCTACAGGAACACTGTCAGCACAGCGATAAAGAAAGGGCCATTTCAGGGTTTGAAATCTATTGAACTCTCACGCGCCGTAGTTAAAGGGTACACAGTTGTCAGAATTGTGGAAGTATGGCACTTTCCTCAGATGTCAGATAAATTATTCGCCCGAATATGTTAAGATGTTTCTCAAATTCAAGCAAGAGGCTTCAGGTTTCCCCATGCGTAGTGACAGGCTGAAAAGCAGTCTTACGTCAAAGGGTATTTTGAGAAGGAGGGGGTTCAACTCGACATTAACAAAATCGCTCTCAACCCCGCTTGTAGATCTATAAATACATTTTTATTGAATACCCTTTGGGGAAGATTCGGTCTTAGATGTAATTTACATACAGCTGAACTTTTAACAGATCCTGAAGATTTCGCTCGTTATTTAATTGTAAACTGTCATGTCATTAAACACTTCTCATTCGTGTCAGACTCGGTAGCCCTAGTGTAGTCTTGCTACGCGGACAAGGACCCCCTGCATGCGATGTTAATGTATTTATTGCCTCATTCACCATGGCGTACGGGCATTTGGAACTATACGATTTTATATACAGATTAGGACCTTGTGTTCTTTACGTAGATACAGACAGTCTTATCTTTTCATCTAAAGAAGGCGAATGGATGCCTCAAACAGGGTCATATCTAGAAGAGCTGACGAACGAGCTTGACGTAGATGATAACATCACGGAATTTGTGGCAACCGGACCAAAATCGTACAGTTTTAAAACTGCAAAAAATAAAGTAACTCTTAAAGCGAAGGGGATCACGCTCCATTCTTCAAACGCGCAAATTGTTACCTTAGAACACATGATCTGTCTGGCGAATGGTTATGTGATATCACGTGACACGACCCCCCTGCTCACATGTACAGAAACAATTGTACTGAATAAAAAGTTCACATTGCATAATAGATTAGTGTTATGGCCCATAAACATTTTAAGGCTCGTTAATTCAAACAATTAAATAAAAGGACATAGGCCGAACATATTAAAAGAATCACAACACCTGATGTGAATTTCAAGACGTCTCTATTTCAATTTATTTACAGAGCTCAACTCAAACATTCAAAAAAGATCATAAACCAATTCACAAAAGTTCTGCGTCCTCTAGAGGGCGCTAGGGGAACACCTTCAGCGTTTCCGGTGTCTGAAGCATAAATGAAATACTACAATAAACTTGACATTGGCAGGCGGAAGCCCATGACATAAGCTAATGAGCGACTGCGGGTATAAAAGGAGCACCTGTAAGATACGTCATCCTCTTTTTTGTCTTCAAGCCCTTGTGCACACGTGTTTGACTCGTGAGAGAATATGACGTGCTCTCTGTTTGCATTCGCGTGGCTACTACCGGCAGAGATAAAGCTTTACTCGAGTTTTAGTCAGTGTTTGCGCGTTCGCCTCTCGAGGGAGTTGAACAAGCTTAATGCGATGTATTCTTGGCAGTTTCTGTTATCTCCTGATTCTTGAAGAATTTAGGGTTTGAACAGAATGTGTTTGGCTTCCGGAGGGAGCTAAATTTTAGAGAGTCGTTATGCTGAGACCTCCACTCCTAGGAGCTCCTCGTCAAGGGGTGAATGTTACTAGACTTCCTCTAGTTTAAGAGGATTGAGCATTGTTAGGCTTCCTCTTGGAAGTCACGTCTCGCTTTACACAAGCAACCCTGCCGACTACACCAGATGTAACCGAGCGATACTCTACGTTCCGCCCAAAATCCCAACTACGCCACCGGGGTTTGTACCCAAGGAAATAACTGAACACAGCAACGCAAGTTCAATAGCCCATAATGAAAAAGAACAGAGACGTGACCTTCAAGTTCAACACTTTTATTATCAAACAGTAAGTATTGCTTAGATGGATACTCAACTTTATTAAAGTCTAAGAAAAGGAGGGAATCACAACTTTAAAAGATCTGGACTTTAGGCCAATTATTAAGTTATTAGACCACTATCTTAACTTATATAGTTACCAAGCCTGCTGGAGAGAAGACAAGAATCAAAAGGCCACAGATCCCCAAGCGTAGAACCACACGTGCACTGATAACCAAACCAAACAGCTTTAAAAAGCGTGTAGTGAATCATACAAATAGCGTTACACTCAATTCAATACCCATGCAGTGCAGTAAATCTCACACCCCTTATGAAAGGAAAATATATTTACCAATATATTTCTTAAAATATATTGTAATATATTATTTTCCCTTTTTATTTTCCAATATATTATATATTCGCATACATTGAATAATATATTGATGATACATATATTGTAATATATTGCAAAATATACAAATGATTGCCGCTTTCAATATATTACAATATATTGAAAGTGAATATATAATATATGCGTTTATATATCCCAAAATATATGCAATATTATATTTATAAATATCTACCATAATGTATTTCAATTTATATGGGAAAATGTTTTTGTAATATATGTAAAGATATAGTGTCACATGTATGTTTAATACATGGTAGAATTTATTATAAATATATGTAAAATTATATGGAATTATATACGTGAAATATATGTATAGATATGTGTTCAATATATTGTGGAATACATTTTAAATATATGGAATATTATATGGAATTATATACATGAAATATATGTACATATATTTGTTCAATATATTGTGGAATACATTTTAAATATATGGAATATTATAAAATATAATGTGAAAATATGTGAAATATATATACACACAATGTGTACATATGAGAACATGCACATACAATGTATATACATATATGGTGATATATAGTATATTTACATGTAACATCTAAAATATGAATTAATAAATATGTAATCTGCAATATATGTGCAAACCTTTATACCACATATTAACACAGACTAATGGGTAATCTATCAAAAGCCACCTTTATTTTCTTTTAATCAGGCAGATAATAAAGAGCTACACAGGCCTACCAGTATTAAAACCATATGGTCAGATAAACTTAACAGTGCAACATTTTTAAACGGTACCATTGAACACAAAATATACAAAATATAAATTATAAATTAAAGGAATTTCAATGTCTGTTCTAAACATTCAGCAGTGCTGTTATAAAATATAAATAACATTTCTATAAAAGAAAAACAAAAAAATAATTATAAATAAATAAAAACTGTGGAAAAGCCAAAAAATATGCCAAAAGAACAGTGCGTTATCCTGGTTAGGAGTCCATCTTGGTTCTTCACTGATTTAAACGAGCACACTTTTGGACTTCACCTGGTGTCTTAGCTCACAGATTCTACCATTAATGGATTTTCTGACATCAGCTTCCTTGGCCGTCGGAAACTGGTTTACAACAGTATCTGTGGAACAGAACAACAATGATTACTCTACCCCTCCTCACTCCTCCAGCTGCCCCTCAGGTTTGCGAAAATCTCGACCCCCTCCCCCCGCGTGGTTGATTCTGGAAAGCACCAGCTCTAAAAACTATTTACCTAGTAAAGCTTGAAGTTTCCTCGGGTCGAGAGCCTTCCGACGATCAGCACAGGGATCCAGCTTGCTGACCCCTCCTTTCAGGTTGGACTTGAGGAGGATATCCACACTGAAGAGCCCCATCAGTAGCACCCGTGCCATCCCATTGGGGGTGGTACTAGCTTTTGCAGTCTCCCAACAATGTGACGAGACAGTGACTGTTCCATCATTCCCGATTTTCACCTTTGTAAACAAACAAAAAATTAAATAAATAAGACCTTAAGCCAGGGGTGCCCAATCCTGCTCCTGCCGATCGACTGTCCTGCACAGTTCATCTCCAACCCTAATCAAACACACCTGAAGCAACCAATTAAGGTCTTCAGGATCACTTGAAAATTAAAGGCAGCTGTGTTTGATTAGGGTTGGAGATGAACTGTGCAGGACAGTCGATCGGCAGGAGCAGGATTGGGCACCCCTGCCTTAAGCAAAGAAATAAACAAGGAAAATCACCACAAGCAATAGAATGTCAAAAAAGCTTTAATTTTTGTTTAAAGGACAATTCCGGTGAAAAATGAACCTAGGGGTAATTAACACATGGTTACCGAGTAGATCGTTCTCTGGGATGCGTTTTCATGATAATCGAAGAGTTTTATCTCTAAAAACAGATTAGCTTATAACGCTAGTATATGGGGCACAGACTAAGTTAAAGTAAATTGCTAGTTAATACCACTAACAAGGCTCAAAATAGCCTCACACTACCACGGTAGCATAATGAGGGTCCTTACATGCAAACCGAAGCATTGAGAACTTTGTAAGTGTACAAACAGTTTAATAAGAAGATACTTTATAAAGACAGTACATTACGCGTATACAGACAGCAGCCATCTTGAAAAACAGTCTCGACAAGTCGAGCGAGCAGCGATGCTAAGTGATATGAACTAAGTGATATGAACTGTAACTTGAATCTCATATGGTCCGTTGTTTCCGGAAGAAAGCACTGAACGCAACAGAGAAAATAAATAAATACTTTTTTTTTTTAAACTGAACAAGTCACAGTTCATATCACTTAGCACGGCATTCGTCGCTCGACTTGCCCCTAGGTTCATTTTTCACCGGAGTTGTCCTTTAATTGTTTTAATTTACCAATTAATAAATACTTACTTGTGAAGGTCTGCAAGGTGTGCAAAGTGACGTTTCACCTGGGCCGTCACTCTCAGCATCTTTGGTGGCGCGGTCTACAACATCTTTGTTGGTGGGGTTGTTGATGGAGACAAGCTTTCTCACGTCCACCAACAACCCTGGAATTTCTAAGAAAAAAAAAGTGCAACAAGATTATACAGACAGCAACCATAGAAGCAAATATGTGCCTGAAAACCACATCTCCAGTTTTCTAAAATGAACCCATTTAGAGCTGAACTTGTCCAAGAAGCTACAAATCAATTGGCATTATTAAAATAAACGCATCAAAACAGGAACAAGTAATAGGACTGACACTGACCTCCATGGGTGTACAGTACATCATTCTTGTTTGCACACATGGCTCATTAGACAGTAGCAATCAGTATAATGATACAGACTGCAACCGATGGTTGATACTTGTTACTTGCACAATCACATGGAACAAATTGCAACATAATTTTCCTGCTTATACCTGTGTAAGTGAGTGACAAATATGTTTGTCAAGGGTCAACCTTGACCCTGACATTGTCAAAACCCACCTTTTAGACTTGCTTTCCTCCTAATTTTCTTCGTCTTTTGATTCAAGTGATTTTTGTTCATTAAGTTCTTAGTCTTTTAAATAGTAATTTATTAATAAAGTTGTTTGTTTCTTTCATTCTTTTGTAAAGCGTCTTAAGAGTATTTTGAAAAGCTCTATATAAATATAAAGAGGTATTATTATTTTTTATTTTTCAAACATGCTCTGAAAATGCATGCGGTCAACCTATCTGACCACATAGGTGGGCGTATTTTAGCGTATTTAGAATCACCTTCAGGTATAAATGGATTAAAGGGGTCATATAATGGTACATGCACTTTTACAAGTTGATTGTACTGAAATGTGTGTTGGCAGTGCCTGTACACAACCATCATATAATGATAAAAATCCATCCAGTGTTTTTTTTTTAATCTTCTTATATGTTTTCCCCTCTCTCAAATGAAGCCATACGATTTTGTGACGTCACAAAATCGACGCCCCTCCCACGATTGTTGTCAATCATAGTCCGCGCAAAATGCTTTCATGTTTGCGCAAATCATAGCTCCTGTCTGAGTATGTGTTGTTCATGTGCCTATTGACTGTCAGTCTCACAGACTGGTTATTTTTTAAAACAGATCAGTAAAATGTTAGTGCTTCCGCCCTGACAGTTGTACCTAACAACACTGCATAGATAACGTTATGCATCACTGACAAGCCTACATTTACCGGAAAAAGTTTTTCATGACCATTAGCTGTAACATCAATCTGTCAATGAACTAACGTATACATCAGTAAACACATAGCGTTCGTATCTCACTACTCTACCCTGCCAGTACACACAAAGATAGATCAAAGTGACATTACTTTAACCAACCATTCAGAAACGTCCAGTTTTCCAACTCCGGTTCAAATTGATTCGGTTGCACAGATGTGTCCTCAGAGACTCCCGCTGCCATTCTTCAAAATGTAACGTTACCCTCAACTGTTATCAAGGCAACACTCCACATGTGTTGTTGTGTCAGAACGCCCACAGAACAGAGGGGCGGGGTGAGCAAAGCTCATTATCATTTAAAGACACATGCACTAAAACGGCGTGCTGAAAACAGAGCTGTTTTTGACCAGGTAAAATTAGTGTTTTCTTACATTACTAATGAGAATTTTTAATTAAAGTATATTACAAACTTTTAATTTAGACTCTAAAGAATCACATTAGCTTGTACAAAAGTGGCATTATATGACCCCTTTAATACCATTTGATTTAGAGTAATATTTGATGATATAATACTCAATACTTGCCTTTAACTACCATGTTCCGCAGTTTGGCATTTTCTTTTTGTAGAGCCTTGATCTGGCTCTGCAGGTCTCTGGTAAGGTCACTTTCCTGGCTTGACAATTCTGCTCTGTCCTCAGACAGTAATTCCTCCTCCGCCCGTCTTTGTGCAGCAACCTTGGCCTTTTTCTATAGGGCAAAGATGTTAATTTTTAATATTTAATCATGGACAATCCAATACACAAATGATCCCTAATCTGATATATATCAATCTTTGCTGTGTAATTACCTGTTTAGGATTTCCAGAGCCAGAGGCTTTGTTGCCAGTACTGGTGGTATCTTCCTCACCAAAGTCTAGGCATTTGGCTTTCCTTACCCTCTTGCCCGCCATGTCCTCTGGATATAGTTCCCGCTCAGCAGCTCTGAGTGTAGCCTCTTTTTCTACAATCACATAGGATAGATTTTCTTAATGCCAAAAATCAACACCATTACAACAATGAATAATAAATAAAAATAATTGTGTCCCATTTCAGACTTCTTTAAAGAGGTTTCATGAACTGTTTTGTTTTTCAATTATGTAACCTAAGTGTTTATGTATGGAATTGTTTTTCGTCCTGTAAACCACTTGGCCAATGGAAAAAGACCTTGCAGTGATAATGTAGTGATCAACAAACGTAACACTCACTGTACAGTTAAAAAAAATAAAGGTTCCTTTTTACATAATCTTGAGGTTAAGTGATTTTTTTTTGTTAAAATAATTGTTAAATAGCTCTATATTATGATAGTTCATTAGAGTGTTTGTTCAGTAACAGGAGTCTCCATGTCTCTCTAGATCTTTATTAAACAGAAAATGCATTTTCAGTTTAGTTTCAGTTCCAATTTTGTCCAACCAGGAGAGAGAATTCACACAGGATACAGATTAAACCATTTCAATTGGAAGTGATGACACAAAGAATTGAGCTGAAAAAATTAGAACTGAAACATTAAAAAAAGGTAAGCTAATAAATTGGTACTCGTTTCTGATTGGCTGACATCGACATCGAGACTCCTGTTACTGAGCAAACACTCTTTAGCAATTATTATCAGAATATAGGATTTAACCTTCTAACAAAAAACTATTGTTTTTGACCAAGCAATATCAATTACCCTAGATTTAATACTCAGATATGTTATAGGGGGAAATTAAATCATGGCACTGCCTCCTTAAAAACTAACTATGCATATTCGGGTAATGTAATGATAACCATTGTAAAACATACAAACATCATGGGATACATTTACACAATTAGAGCTAACTTAGTTAAGTTAGCCATTGTAAAACAGTCAAATATGGGATACACATTTTGATAGATAAACAGAAGAACAGACATTCTGTAACGTTAGCTGTATTTGCTAATACAATAACTGGTAGAAAATAAGTCCAAGTGTGTATAACGTTACGTTACTTGCCTGCTAACGAAGAACAACCGCGTGTTCGACGGGCCATCCAGACGTAGGCTTCTTGTGATTTGTTGAACGGCATTCAACAAAATATTTCTTGTCAGTATCAGCTGGGTCGAAATCGATTATCCAACTGATTGGAATTATGCTGGTTTGGTCTTTGTCGGGTCCTTCGGCCCAACTAACAAGGGCAAACCTATATTTTGACATTTTTTACCACCTCGATGCTGGTGTAACAGTCCTCTCCTCTCATGAGTCTCCTCGCGCCTTGAATCTCACCTTCCCGCTCAAGCATTGCGCATGCGCAAGAATGCTCCTCCGTCCTCTCCTCGCGCCCAGAGCCGTTGCTCGTGCTTGAATCACACACACCTTCCTGGCTCTGCTCTTGTTTATATATATTTTTTTCTCTGTATTAATGACTATATGTGTGTGTGTTCTTACTCCTTGTATCGTAAAGATTTAATAAAAAATAATAAATAAATAAAAACACACACCTTCCCGCTCAAAGCATTACGCAACGCATGCGCGAGCTCAGTCCTTCGTTCGTCGCGCTAAGCAATCGGTGCTGAGTGAGTAGGCTGCTACTGACAAAGAAAATGGACCGAGTCCGATTGAAAAGGAAATATATTCTTCCGGGTTCTGATCAAACTGATATTCCAAGAAGAACAAGACGGTTATGGAAAAAAAGGTTAGTTTTTTAGTCCACGGGTCCACGACCCACTTTTGGGTCGCGACCTTGAGAACCCCTGATTACACCATTTATCTTTTGGATCTATTGATATGATCACGTCACAGTAGCATTTTTATTTCATAGATGCATGTATTTCCTCAGAGGGGCAACACAAGCTCCGAGCTAAACATTTAAATAATTTGATGTTTCAAAAATAAATATGAATCAGTGTTTTCTATCACTTGCACAGGAAAGAAATGAGAGAGACCAAGATTGATCAGCCAAACCAGGATCTGGTAAGTCATGTAAATGTAAAACTAGACCTTACTTGTGCTGTGCTGTCTTTAGCCAGAACATCCTACTTGTCACAAAATAGAAAGAATAACTATTTGTCTTCTTATTTTAAATAAATACTATTGTATTGTCAGATGCATCTCCTGCACAGAGGTCTTCATTAATATCTTAAAATATGTGTAGCCTACGGTACATTTTGGCAATGACAATATTGTTAGTAATTTTGCAATACACTTTTTAGCTTTTCGTTGAGTTACAGATTTTGGTCAAATTTGTTGCATTGATTACGTTGAAACTGTCCTTTCTTTTGTTTAGCCAAGAGCTCATGCCAGTTTTGATGCCTGGATCCCGTAAGTGAACCATCTTCAGAAAGACTATCAGAAACTACAGAAGAGGTCAATGTAAGTTTCAAGTGCTGGAAAACGCTCCGGTTACTGTCGTAACCTCGGTTCCCTGAGAGCGGAACGAGACATCACGGAGATTTCTCCGTTATGGGAACTTCTTCCCTTCAACCTTTCCTGAAGTCCTATTGGCTCACGCCAGTCAAATGACTGGCCAATTGTCGCAGCATGCAAATACGGCGAGCTCGAGACAGTATAAATGCGATGCTCGCGACAATTATATCAGAATCGGATACTGAACACCGTAAGCTGAGGAGTAGCGAACACGGTTTTCAGTGATGTCTCGTTCCCGCCTCAGGGAACCGAGGTTACGACAGTAACCGGAGCGTTGCCCTTATCGAGCTGTCACGAGACATCACGGAGATTTCTCCGTTATGGGAACGATATTAAATCCCGCCGTGAGAGAGGCTACGAAGCCCTACCCAAAACACAGCAGATAGAATACACGTGACACTTCCCACAATAGTGACGCTGTGGCGAGCTCACCGCTGATAGGTGGCTGTAAGCCAATGAGCGTCTAACCCAAAGGTATACAAATTTGCATATCTGGATAGAAATAACGTTGGCTGCGCTGAAACAGGGCAACTTGCACAACGAGCATAAGGAACTGCACAGACTGTATAGCATGACCCCAACCTAGCATGATAAAAGTATCGCTAGATAAAACAACAAATACAGGAATCTGCACTGAGCACAGGGCAGAACAACCGTAGTAAAGGGTATGCAGAGCAAACAATGTAGTAAACATGCATCAGCCACTTACCGACAGCACCTGGGAGGCAAAAGACTGAACGTCCAGCCTGTAAAACCTGGCGAAAGTATTCTCAGAAGACCAGCCGGCTGCAACACATATATCTTGAATAGACATACCTCTCGACCAAGCCCACGAGGAAGCCATGGCCCTCGTTGAATGCCCCCTAATGTGTAAAGGACATTCCAAACCTTGGTTCAGTATCGCAGCCGTAATAGCGTCCACGATCCAGTGGGAGAGCCTCTGTTTAGACACAGCACGGCCTCTCGCACAACCACCATAGCATACAAATAGCTGGTTAGATTGACGAAAGCTCGCGAACGGTCGATGTAAATCCTCAAAGCCCTGACAGGGCACACCGAAGTCTGAGCATCTGCCTCACTCGAGGCTGCTGACTCGGAAGACAAGGCAGACAGAGAAACAGTCTGTATCTTGAAGGGTGTAGAAAGTGATTTAGGTACATACCCCATTCTTGGCCTGAGAGTGACGCTGCAGTCACCGGGTCCAAAGCGAATACAGTCACTATCCACAGAAAAGGCGTGCAAATCTCCTATGCGCTTGGCTGACGCGAGTGCAAGAAGGAGTGCAGTTTTGAGAGACAACTCCTTCAAACCCACTGATGATAACGGCTCAAAAGGTGGCTGAGAGAGAGCTCTTAATACCACCTCTAGGTCCCAAGGCGGAACCGAAGGTGGCCTCGGAGGGTGTAGCCTTCTCGCTCCCTTAAGAAAACTCACCACCATGGGGTCTCTGCCGATCGACTGGCCACCCTGCGGTGAACGGAACGAGGCAATGGCCGCCACATAGACTTTTAGCGTCGAGGGTAACGATCCACTATCCAGCCTGTACTGCAGGAAACTCAGAACATCCAACACGGTGCAAACAACCGGGTCGATGTGAGCCTGATGGCACCATTTCACAAACACTCCCCATTTTAAGGCATATAATCGTCTTGTAGAGGGTGCTCGCTCCGTGAGTGTGCCGACCACACGAGCCTGCAATGCGCCTAGCTCCCTGACAACCCTGAAGCAACCACACATGAAGGTTCCATAGTTCTGGGTTCGGTGCCACCGAGCCGTCCACCTGAGATAACATGTCCTTCCTGACCGGAATCGGCCAGGGGCTATCAGCAGCTCTGTCAGGTCCGGAAACCAAGGCTGGTTCGCCAGTTCGAGCTATGAGTATGACGGACGCTCGCTCCTCCCTGATCTTGCATAACACCAGAGGCAATATCTTGATCGGAGGAAACGCATAAAGCCTGGCTGTCGGCCAGCGCGCTGTGAGCGCGTCCCCTTCCAACGGGGAGTGGGACAGAGAGAAGAACGACGGGCAGTGTGCATTCTCGCTCGTAGCGAATAAATCCACCTCTGCTTCCCCGTAGAGGTTCCAAATCATCCGAACTAACTCGGGGTGTAACCTCCATTCCCCTTGAGGAATTCTCCTCCTTGAAAGCATGTCTGCCCCGCGATTCAAAAGACCGGGATGTGCGTTGCTCTGATGGATAGAAGGCGAATCCGCCCATAGCAGTAACATCGCTGCCTGCTTGCACAAAGCCTTGACGGACGCCGCCCTGGCGATTTATGTACGGACTACAGGTTGTCGGTGCGAATCAGTACATGCTGCCGTTCCAGTTGTGCTTGAAACTCCTTCAGAGCTAAAAGACTGCTTCCAATTCCAATCGGTTTATGTGCCACCGGATCTGAGGCTCTGACCACTGCCCCGAAGCTGGCATCCCTCGCACACCGCTCCCCAGCCGAGCGCCGATGCGTCTGCTGTGACCACCACGCTGCGTGAGGTTACCAACCCCAGGGGACTCCCTGGCTGAAGAAATTGGGTTGCGCCACGGAGCCAGAGCTTGATGCAGCCGCTGGTGACCGCGATACTCAAACGTCCGAGGTCCATGCCGTCCAGGGGACTCGAAGTTTTCAGCCACAGCTGCAGTGGTCGATGTGTAATAAGCCCAGATGACACACTGCCGACGCTGACGCCATGAGTCCCAGTAGTCTCTGAAATTCTTTCAAATGAACAGAGCTGCCTTCTCTGAAATGGCGTAGGTAAGACAAAATGGCCGCCACGCTCTCGCGAGGCGGGCTCTCATTTCTAGGGAGTCTATGCAAACTCCCAAATACAGAATGGACTGACTCGGGCGAGAATGCTCTTTCGCCTGTTCACACATAGCCCTAGGGCTCCAGGTGAATAAGCAGCGAGTCTATATGGCTGAGTAGCGTGTCCCGGGACTGAGCTAAAATCAGCCAATCGTCCAGATAATTCAGGATGCGCATCCCGCTCTGAGGGGAAAGTGCTGCATCCACACACTTTGAAAATGTGCGCGGGGCCAAAGCCAGCCCGAACGGGAGAACAGAGTATTGGTACGCTGTGTTCTCGAAAGCAAACCTCAGAAACCGCCTGTGATGCGGCGCTATCTGAATGTGAAATCGCGTCCTTCAAATCCACGGACGCAAACCAGTCCCGGGCGAATCTGCGCCAGGATCTGCTTCAGCGTTACCATCCTGAACTGGACGTTCGCAGCGCTCTGTTGATGGGTCTGAGATCCAAAATTGGGCGAAGCCCCATCCCTCTTGGGTACCACGCAGTAGCGGCTGTAAACCCGCTCTCCAGCTCGTGTGGAGGGACTCGCTCTACTGCTCCTTTCTCGAGCAGACAGCCAATCTCTTGCCTCAGAGCCTGGGCATTTCGAGGCGATGTTAGAGACTGCACCACGCCATTGAACGGGTGGTCTGCGTCTGAATTGAAGAGTATACCCCGCTCTATCACTGAGTAGCCAACGAGATTCCCGGAATAACCTTCCACGCCGCTTATGAACTGACGCAGCGGCTTTAGCTGCTCGGTCGCTGCGCGCGGCTATAACCTGTGTTGGATGCGGACCTGCACTGCACTGAGGCGGGGCAAGGGGAACCGCATTTATTGAGTGAGGAGGAGAAAGCTCTTTTTGAGAAAGTATGCATTTTATTGAATGGACACTCAACACACACACATTTGGGCAGCTGAACTTTGGGCGCGGCGGGCTGCTCTCGCTCTCCTCCTCCCTCCGATCGTCAGGAAGACGGCTTAGCAGCCGGGCGGGCGAGAGTCGCGTCGCGGGCTTCTCCGCTGACCTTGGCGCTTCCTGCCGGAGCCCCACACCTTCCTCCGGACGCCTGGCTCCTGTCGAGGAGCAGTAGCAGTAGCCCCAGCCTGGGCAGGCCTGGGAAAATCTCTCCGCTGGGCAGAGCCATGCGCTGACGAAGATCTGGATCTGGCAGTCTGTTGCTGGGGCGCGCCTAGGCATCACGTGACTCATCGCCGCGCTTTTGAGTCTCAGCAAATCGCCGGGTTATGGTCTCCACGGCATCACCGAAGAGGCCGGAGGGAGATATAGGAGCGTTTAGGAGCACCTTCGATCGGCATCCTTAGGTCAGCTAAGTTTAGCCAGAGGTGCCTCTGAAGGACGACCATAAAGCCCATGGCCTTACCCACAGACTGGGCCGTCGCCGTCGCCATCAACGCCAAGTCCGCAGCGCGCAGATCCTTCGCCGCCTCAGGAGTGAGGACTCCGCCTCCGCCGCTTGCAGGAGTTTGGCCTGGAACACCTGCAGCACTGCCATGGCGTGTAACGCTGATGCCGCCGCCATCAGAGGCATACGCCTTATTAGCGAGATGGGCGGTGGTTCTGCACGGCCGGACGGCAGGCTGATGTCCGGGCCTAGGGACTTCGCTGCTGCAGGGCACAGGTGTGCAGCAACGGTCTCCTCGACGGGGAGAGCGCGCGTAACCGTGGGCCTCCGCTCCATCCACGTGGGAGAACATGGCCTGCGTGTTCGAGTGGGCGCGCGCCGATTGGGCGCAGACCACGCCTTCACGAGCTGTTCATGAACATCGGGGAAAAAGGCACCGATGTCCTTGCGTCAGCTTTGCGTGTGGACCTGAAGTACCACGAGTCGAGCTTACTCCTGACAGGCTCCTCCGGAGGATTCCAGGTGAGCTCCAACTCCTGAACAGCTTTCGACAGAACCCTCATGAGCTCCTCCTGGAGGCCTGAAGGCTCTGAGCTGCCTAGCTGCTCGGGCTCGATCCAGCCCAACCTCCTTCTCCGAGGCCGAGATGGACATGGCCTCGTCGCCCTCCTCGTGGCCAAAAGCTACGAATCCCTCAATATTGGAAGGGGCGGAAACAGTCCTCGGGAAAGAGATCGGCGACGCGGCGACCGTTGGGTTCGACGGCACGGCAAGACGGCGCCCCGCCCGGAGAGGGGCTCACCAGCGGCACGCTGGCGGCAGTGAGCCCGACCCAACAGGCCGCGAACCACATCGCGGCGGGCCGGAGCACGCGGACCGGGAGGTCCGCGCAAAGTCCACAGTCGGACTCGTCCAGCGCCGCCTCGGCATGAGCCAGGCCCAGGCAGGCGACGCAAATGGAGATGCTGATCCAGCGGTTCGATGGGTCCGCGCAGATCTTACACACTGAAGCCATCACGAGTTCAAGGTGAAGTAAAGATTCTGATATAATTGTCGCGAGCATCGCATTTATACTGTCTCGAGCTCGCCGTATTTGCATGCTTTGCGACAATTGGCCAGTCATTTGACTGGCGTGAGCCAATAGGACTTCAGGAAAGGTTGAAGGGAAGAAGTTCCCATAACGGAGAAATCTCCGTGATGTCTCGTGACAGCTCGATAAGGGAACTATAAATATTATATTGACATGCATTTAAATCGATCATTTGCATTTAAAGGGACACACACAAAACTGTGTCGTTTTTGCTCACCCTCAAAAATGTATAAAAATGTATAATTGTAACATGCTATATAAAAATATCTGTGGGGTATTTTGAGCTAAAACTTCACATACACACTCTGGGGACATCAGAGACTTATTTTACATCTTGTGAAAAGGTCATTATAGGACCCCTTTAATGGTATCGGTACCGTCTACTGGAATTTGGAATCGTGACATCCCTAATACAGTAATGCTAACATAGGAGATGCCCACTCGAGATGAAACCATGCACAATGTGTTTGTGCTTCGGCAGAGGGGTGGGGTACTGCAAGAGAAAGCTGTGCGCTGGATGTACAACACTTTTTTCTTTTTTTCTTTAGGTAACTAATGATGATTCTGAACCTTGGGTTCCTCTCAGTGGACAACAAAGTTTGTCAGGAGGAGCTGAAGTCTGTGTAAGTTTCAACTGTGTGGTGTTTAGTTGAACAATGTAGGCTGCTCTTTTGCAAGATTCTGTCCAGTAGCACTAACATTTATAGAGTTATAGCATATAAGTTTTGTTGACTATTTTGGTTTGAGCACAAAGTGTAAAATGTATTTGTGTGTTTATAGTACTTAGTAGGTTACATAGAACATGCTACATCCTGTTGGTGGCTGGCAACTGTGCATGTGACAAAGGTTAATCAATAAATTTTGTGTTTTTTTTCTTACAGACCCTGAATGAAAATTCCTCTCACTACGACTTTGACAATGGCTCTGAAGATGCACATGATGTCGGCCACATTACAGTGAGTATAATGTGTACAGTACATTTCAGGTTTTTTCTTAGACATATCCTAAGAACCAGACATGTTTCATTTTGGTAACATGGAGGTTGGCTTGTGTACAATCTATGGATTTTTATTTTGTAATCTGTTTCTTTAGGTAACTAATGATGATTCTGAACCTTGGGTTCCTCTCAGTGGACAACAAAGTTTGCCAGGAGGAGCTGAAGTCTGTGTAAGTTTCAACTGTGTGGTGTTTAGTTGAATATATGGCTGTTTGCAGGTGGGAAGCTAGAATGAATGCCCTGGTCATCTCACTGTCAGTCAGAGCATTAGCATGATGCCTGTTTAGTGCACTCGCCAGATCAGCAAAATGGTAGATCAGAGACCAGGGGCCTCATTTATAACCATTGCGTACGCACAAAAAAGGCACTGTAAAAAGAGGCATACGCCACTTCCGACGCATAAGTTATGATTTATAAAACAAACTTGACGGAAAAATTTGCATACCTCCACGCAAACTCAGACCCATGCGCATAAACATTTTGAGACGGAGTAGTTTGGCGACACCGATGGTGAGCTGGAGTTAAATGTTTTTTTTTTGTCACTTTTAGACGGAAAATGTAAAGAAAATAATATATAGGCCTATAGCTACAGAAAGATAATGCAAATATAATTTCACTCACCAAGCCTATTTCTTGAAGCAAATATCCATCCCTTTTAAATGCCCGCTCCATCGAAGTTGGGCCGTTAAGTGAAACTGACGGCATATATAACGGCAGATGAAGTAAAACCATAAATCTTCATTATGAGTCCTATAATCATAAATACAGTGCATGTTCACAATAAGAGTTTAAATAAATAAAAGGATGATTTAAATAATGTTTTACTTCTGATATAAACATTTAGATTAAATATGCCATTCTTATTAATGGAGTTAAACATAAATTACATGAAATCATTACTGAGAAGTTACATCATTTAATATATTAAATAAATAGAAACATTTGTAGTGGATGCGATGCATTTGAACACTTATGTGGTTTGCTGTGTTTTAATGTTTTCACTACAGAGAGAATTGCTTATCGTGATAACAGCAGATTGTCTGAGAAGATATTTTTGTTCAAATAATGCACAACAAGGCCCATCTGTTTCCATTAAAATTTAAATCAATTAAAAATACTATTTGGTCAGTGCAAAATATTGAGAAAGTCTTTCTCTGAAATGTAGCCTATTTTATAGCCTAATATTTTATTAATTTTTTCAACAAAAAAAAAACAAGGATAGGCTACTAAATGATTTTTATCAATGTAATGTGACGGCACATCCCGCATGTTTTCCAAATGTCTTGTACCGTTAAACATGTTATCAGGTGGATGAATATGCATATGCAAATGCATAGTAAATCTAGGCGTTGTAAGCTCAATATATGGTTATATCGTGGAGGAAATGTGTGTGCGCACAATCTTCCGCTGACTGGGATTTATAAACTGAATGTTGCGCAGGTTCTGGCGTACAAACGCTTTCATAAGTCTGAATATTTTTTTGCGTACGCCATTTTAGGCTTTAGGTCGCACGTACACTTTTAGTGAGGATCCTACACACAGTTTTATAAATGAGACCCCAGGACAGTAAAGTGAAATTTGTTGAAAGTTATGTTTCCCATTAATCTCGCTAGCTCTACTGGATTGGGTGTAGTTAAACTTTTGACTAATTTACTGAACTAAAGTGATATTCTGAAGGAAAACACATGTAGCCATAATGTTTAGTTTTACAAATATCAATGGGGCAGGTGATTTTTATATATATATTTTTAGACTTGCAACAACTCCACTACATCCTCAAATTAAGGTACAACTTATTTATTTCCTATCCTACACTACTGTATGAACTGATTAATCAGGTGTGCCTGACATTAATCAGTTTATCCAATAGTTATGAAGTAGTAAAATCAAATAAAATTTTATATAGCCCACAAATCACATTTGTTTCAAGGGGCTTTACAATCTGTACAGTCCAGGTACAGTAGAGGTGTGCAAGTAGTCCAATTCTTCCTCAGATATGTGTAGTTGCCAGCAGCATCTTTTCACCTGATGATGAGGCATTTTACCGTCATTATGTACTGCATTGGTTCTAAAGATTTTGATTGTGTTTTTATTTTAGTTTTCCACATCCTCTAACTCACCTAGTTCCCTTGCGTTACCTCTTTACCTTTATTGTGTGTGAGAGCAGGCCTGGAGTAGCCATTGGGAGAACCGGGAGAATTCCCGGTGGGCCACTCTGCCCCGCTCATAAATTGGGCCGGCAGACTCGCCAGCTTTTTTTTTTTACAAACACAGAATAACGTATATGTGTTTAAGTTACTGTGTGACTGATAACTAAGCCAATAACACTAGATTTGAATTTAACATTAAACTTTGACGTTTTCTGTTGTCAGAGTGCGCGTGCGCTCTCTCTTCTGCTACACAAGCACGTGTCCCAGGTCGTTGCCATGGAGACAAACCAAAACCATTAATGCTGTGGTGTGAGTTAGCGAGAGTGCGCTAATCACAGGAAGAATAAATACAATAGAATAAAATGGATAGTAAAAAAAAGATGCCTGGAGGAGCTGAAAAAGCCAGGTTAAAAAAAGAAAGGCATTGGAGGATGATGCGGCCAAATGTGCCAAACTGACAAATATTTTTTCTAGAAGACAAACGAGCACACGTGAACTGTGACTCAAGGTACAGTGACTAGCAACATTTACAGTTATGCATTTGGCAAACGCTTTTATCCAAAGTGACTTATATTGAAGGAATTTTGTTTATTCAGTTTAGGTTTTTTTCTATTGATTGTCTGTTTCAATTAAATGTAACATTGTAATTACATTGACATTGATATAAAAAAACAATAGTGCAAAAAGTATATTTCTTACTGCACTAACTGTTACTTCATTTTTGTTTGAATGCAAACCATTTTTTCATAATGTAACAGTTGGAATTTTGTTGCAGAAAACTCAGTATGTGATTTGTTATTGATATTTATGGCCATATTTACATTATTCATATTTTTTATTGAAACATGTCAAAAATAAATATAACAGGATAGTAAGAACAGATCTGTCACTTCATTTATCCAGATTCCACCACGGTGGGAGGGGCTTGGATGGGGATAGGTGGTGGGCTGATCTTAAACATTACACTCCCGGGCTGAAAATGGATACCACTCCGGCCCTGTGTGAGAGAGTCAAATAATAACAGTCAAATAACATTTCTAATCAGAATTTGTATTATAGGGCCTGCATGCTGACTGTGGAGATTCTATTCCCAGAAGTCCTACTTCCCACTCTTGTTTGAAGATGAATGTTCAACAGAGAGTAAACCTCACTTCAATGATGAACCTAATTGCAGCCAAGCTTCACCAAATACCAGTAACTGTATTCCTGATGACAGTCTTGGATCCATTATTGGAAGTGAAGAAGAATATTCCCTTTATTTGATGAAAGCCCTGATGAGTCAGTAAATGAGGAATCTCATCTTGGAGAAGTCAGTCATGAACAGTTTCCTCTGGAAAAGAAGAGCCACTTTACACTGGTTAACCCAAGCTCAGAGTTTTTTACTTATACTTTCATTTGTTTTGAGACATGGACTCACAGGCATGGCTCTCTCTGATCTCCTAGATTTGATCAATATTCACTGTCCAGAAAACACACAGTTAACCTCAAAGCATCTGTTCTTAAAAGAGCTTAAGCCTGTAGAAGGTCACCTACAATCTCACATATATTGTCCAAATTGTGAGTACTACATCGGTGACCAGGATAGCGAAGGACAATGTGTTGTATGCCACACAACATGGGATAAAAACAGCTCGCTGAAGAATGGAAACTTCTTTATATACTTACCAATACAAACACAGTTGGAACATCTTCAAAGAGAAGATATTGCACATTGTCTCAAGTCAAGAGATAGTACATGTAATTCTGAAAATTATGAAGATATTGGAAGTGGTAAAATGTACCATGATCTGTACAAAATTGGAGGCCCGCTTCACTGTACTCATGGATACTCCTTAACCCTCAACTGTGATGGAGTGCCTGTATTCAAATCATCACTCTATGGTATTTGGCCATTATATGGTATTGTAAACGAGCTTCCTTACCCTGTGCGCAAAGAAAATGTTCTGCTTTTTGGCTTGTGGTTTGGTGATAAAAAGCCAAATGTTAATACATTTTTAAAGCCATTCACTTTAGAGTGTCAGAAGTTGTCAACTGCGGGCTTTAAGATAAAAAGAAACAGCATTTTGGAACAATGTAGAGTTGTGGCAGCTCTTATGATGTGCGATTCGGTAGCTAGGCCCATACTTCAAAACATGACCCAGTTTAATGGTCGGTATGGATGCAGCCTCTGTTTACATCCCGGTGAACAAGTTGAAAAGGGTCATGGCACTGTCAGGGTCTACCCATACAAAGACGTTCCAAAGAGGGACCACGCTTCAACCGTAATTGATGCAAGAGAGGCTTTACATACCAAAAAATCTGTGAGGGGTGTTAAAGGGACCACGTCTGATAAAGATTCCACACTTTGACATCATATCTGGCATGCCTCCTGACCATATGCATAATGTACATCTTGGTGTGGTTCGCCAAATGGCAAGCATGTGGCTGGACAGTGATAACCATGAGAAGCCATATTACATTGGCAACAAAGTGAATGAACTTGATGAACAGCTCTTGCTAATCAAGCCTCCTTGCAATATCACAAGAGTGCCCCGATCTCTTCAGCAAAGGAGATTTTGGAAGGCTAGTGAATGGCAGAATTGGTTACTGTTTTATAGTATCTTTGTGCTAAAGGGAATTCTGCCCCGGGTATTTTACCAGCACTGGTTAGTCCTTGTCACATTTATGTACTTACTATGCAAGGACATTACAACAGAGGATATAAAAAAATGTGAGAAACTTGTAGATTTTGTCAAACAATTTGAAACACTGTATGGAAAGACCCATGTGTCATTTAATGTACATTTATGTCTTCATTTGCCAGAATCGGTCAGGAATTGGGGACCTTTGTGGGCTCATTCTGGGTATATTTTTGAGTCATTTAATGGTGATATACTGAAAATGTTTCATGGCACTCAGTGTGTCCCTTTACAGATAATGAAACAATTCACATACAGACAAATATTGCCTCTTTTGAGGAATGATGCTCTGAAAAATGCTGTGCCTGAATGCATCCAGCTATTTAGTAACTTATCTGGCCGAAAAAGACTGAAGCAGTTTGAAAGAGTCTGCGATCAACTTGTTACCCTTGGTTTGCATTATTCTCGAAAACTTTCTAGTGAAGAGATACTGGTCATGAGAGAGCAATTTTCAGTCACCGCGGATACAGTCGTGAAAATATTCAGCAGACTTCTAGTCAACGGAGAACTGTATTACTCACAGGAGTTCACAAGGGTAGTGAAAAGGAACAGCTTCACTGTACTGTTGCTGAATGGACACATAATCACTGTATACTACTACATTGTAGTAGAGCAACATGGTGACAGAAAATGTTTTGCTTTTGGAAGAAAGTATGATAGATCGCATAATACACTGATTAATGTTGAAAATGTAGTTGGTCTGAAAAGGGAATTCCGGGGCAGGAAACAGATATTTGATGTGACACTGTTCAAAAGGAAATGTATGCTAATTGATCTGCCACAATATGCAAGTCTCTACGCATGTATACCTCCAAGATCCAGTGTGGAGGATTGAAAATTAAAGGGCAAAGTACATTTTGAAAAATGTACATTGAATGAAAAAATCTATGAATATGTTTATAATCTTTCTAATTTACAGTCAAGGGTGAATGTGGTCTCTGCAACTCTGTTCCAATAAAACTGTTGCTTGTGTAATGCAGATTTTTGTCTTCACTATTTTCTTTATTATATAGCTATACCATGCATATGCTATTGTTTATTTGGAAAGTATAAAATGTAACATATATATATATATATATAGCACATGCATATATTGCAGCATATTTAAGCATATATTGCAGTATATTAAAGAAACTATTACATGTAAAAAATATAGTGCCTTTTTTGGTTTTGATTGCAATATATTTTTTATATGTATCAATATATATACATATATGGTCTATGCATATATTGCAATATATTGGAAAATATAAATATTAAATCCCATATATGAGAATATATTGCCTAATATATTACATGATATTTTCCAATATATTTTTGTTTCATAAGGGACCACCATGCAGTGAAGAAAAAGGAACCCGGATGACCCCAGAGGAAAACACTCCATGCAGGCTGGGTCCTACAACACAGAGAATTGGGTTAAACAAACCGAAACGGTTGGCAGAAACTAGACTCAGCTAGCGAAATCGATTAAGCAACCATAAAAATTACAGCAATACAAAAGTTATAACAAATACACAATTTTAAGCGACAAAAATAAATCATAAACAAAACAGCAGGGCCTAGACATCAGAGTTCCATGTGCATAGAGCTCCACAAAGAAAGATCTGTCAAGTACAAAAACAAAGTAAATACAAAATACAAATACCTCTAAAACTAGCTTAATCTAAAATGCTAATGCAAATACATTAACCAATAAAACACTTGACCCGGAGAAAATGCAACTGCGTTATAAACATTAAAAATACAAAATCCACATCAATGTGACCATGATAATCCACTGCACACATACCTCCGCCATAATCCAAGAGTGGAGCGTAATTCTATGATAAAATGGGATAGAAAGGCTGCACAACACAGCTCGCTGCTACAGGCTAAGCTCGGAGTCCACAGCTCCGAATACAACCGTATTAACAGCGCACGTGCTCACACTCCTGTATCAAGGGTTATCTCCCTGCGCTTAACACCAAAATAAACAATAAATAAAACAAACGTCTTTATACAAATTCTTACAGCAAAGCAAAAAGCCATGCTCATACCTCACTATGGCGTTTCCAAAATCATGACACCGGAAGGTGATAGCGGAAGTCAGAACATCAAGTCGTTAGGCAAGCCACTACTCATTGCGCTATTTATAGAGCAAAATAAATACATGCGCCCCGCCCAACGCACCATCCTTATTAACTCGGTCACACATACTTCACTTTCCAGCTCCATGTCTGGACCAACTTGTTGAATATCCCAGTAAAATAATTTGTGAGCAACCCTACTTTAAATAGGAGGACATGGGCATTCTTTCCTGTCCAGGCATCCTGTACATCTGCCATTAAAATGAATAATTAAGTAAAATAATAATACAAATATCTAGCAAATCAATGTGGAAATGAATTAAAATGCAATTAAAGCTCCTAATGCACCACTACATACATTATTGTAACCACATTGTCCATAAAATTTAAACAGTAGCCACAGTCTCATGTAAATCATTAAGATTCTCATTAAGAAATGATGAGAGATCATTTTGAGACCAGTATGCTTGAGTATTAACATACCTTCCATTAAAATAAAAAAGAAATCTTACATTTCTCTGCAGCAGCTAGAGTATAGTATGTCCATGGGTGGTATTGGTGCTGTTATTGGTGGATTTGTAGCTGGTGGGGCTGTATCTGGCAGGGCTGAGGATGCAGGGGCTATAGCAGGTGGGTCTGCTGGTTGGGGTGTTTCTGAGGATGGCAGGGGGATGGGGGGGGGGGGGCTGTAGCAGGTGGGTCTGCTGGTTGTGGTATTCCTGAGGATGTGGTTGCTGTATCTGATGGGGCTGGTGGTTGTGGTGGGACTTTATCTGGCAGGGCTGAGGATGGGGGTGATGTAACTGGTGGGTCTGCTGTTTGGGGTGTTCCTGAGAATGTGAGGGCTGTATCTGATGAGTCTGGTTGTTGTGGTGGGGTTGTATCTGGCAGGGCTGAAGATGGGGGAGGAGGGGTTGTAGCTGATGGGTCTGCTGGTTGGGTGTTCATGAGGATTTGGGAAGCTGTATCTGGCAGGGCTGAGGATGGGGCGTGGGCGGGGGGTTGTAGCTGGCGAGTCTGTTGGTTATGATGTTTCTGAGTATACAACAGCTGTATAAGGTGTACCCCCCCTCCAGAGGATGAAAGAGACTCCACTCCAGCAAAAGTGGATTTCATTTTAACAATCATTAACAACATGGGTAGTTGAAATAAAAGAGAAGATTTTTTGGTTTACTCAACAAGCCCCCTGCAGTGCCACTATGTCCCCCAGTTTGAGAACCACTGACTTAAATGAAAGTGAGTTTTGCATGTCTCTGTACCTTATTTAAGTAAACAAATATAGATACATAGATGATAAACCAACCATGTAGGGTTCCGCGACTTCCGACAGATAACGAGCCTCTCTGCCGTACATCAAATAGTAGGGCGAGTATTTGATGGTTATCTGCCTTTTTATTCGGAGACCGGACATCATGGCATCCATGTTTCGTGATGGTTGCCGACCAATTTATTCAGGGCTCCATAAAAAATAAAGGCAATTTAAAAATATGAATATGTGACCTGGAACCCCACAATAAGTCAAAAGTCATATGGGTATATTTGTAGCAATAGCCAACAATACATTGTATGCGTCAAAATTATCGATTTTTCTTTTATAACAAAATCATTAGGATATTAAGTAAAGATCATGTTCCATGAAGATATTTAGAAAATGTCCTACTGCAAATATATCAAACAATTTGGTTTATTATTAGTAATATGCATTCCTAAGGACTTAATTTGGACTATTTTTAAGGCCATTTTCTCAATATTTAGATGGGTTTTTTTTTTTTTTTTGCACCCTGAGATTTCAATTTTTAAAATAGTTGCATCTCAGTCAAATATTATCCTGATGTATATATCTCAGTTTGAAAATACTGACCCTTATGGCTGGTTTTGTGGTCCAGGGTCACATATCTAATTAGAGTCATGTTTTTTATTGTATTTTTAGAATTTCAGTGAACAAGCACACATAAAAGAAGTATAAACAAATATGCATTTAATGACACAAGTATCAAATGTTGTATTTGTTTTATGTTAATGTGGTCTATTAAAGAATACAAATAAGGAACTGCCCCTGAATTGTGGCATTCATTCTCTCTACCAGACCATTTGTTTGTGTATGGTATGGCGAGCATAGGCTTCTTTTAATATTGAGAATTTCACACACTTTTGTTAATCTGCAATCATAAGGGAATATTGTTTTCAAAAAATGATTTATAAAATTAATATTTAATCTCTCAACAACATAGTTCATTTCTGCCTAGGACTGAATTAAGTACTTACAGCATTGACAAATTCTTTCCCCTACTCAGTAAGAATCTTTTGGGGGGCTTTGAACTGATGGACAAGTTTAATGCGCCATTTTGTCACTTCCTTGGCTGCCTTTGATGTCAAAGAGTAAGCCTGGGGCCATTTCGTAATGTAATTGATCAGCACACATATGTATTGATGTCCCTGCTTGGTTTCCGTCAATTTCCCAAGTATCTGGATGGACCATCCCCACCAACTCAAATGGCTGAGAAACCTTATAGCAAAAGATTTACACATTAAACTAGTTTTCATCCAGATACTTAATTTATACTGCCTATGTCATGGAACAGAATAAATCAAACACAGGTAATCAGCTGAACAGTGTTTATTGAAGAACACTCAAGCAGAGAGCAGGGGCCCGTTTCAATAAGGAGGTTCAACCAACTCTGAGTTTAAACTTGTACTCTGAGTTGACTTACCCTGAGATGGGAAACTCTGTGTTTTCGGTTACAGAAAAAAGCAGCACCTTTAGGCGGCACCCTGAGCTCTGATTGTTTAGTTTGCCACAGCATGCAATCCAAAATATAGACATGAGAAGAGAGAGAAGCTTGGCTTGGAAGTCATGTAGTGATGTCGGGGTTAGCTACATACATATCTGATTAATCTAATATAGGATGCGTTGGGATATTAACATTTATTAACATGCTAAATACGCTGCACATTAGAGGTGTATGGACCCGACCAGATTTCTTGCGCAGCGGGATTAAATTCCCAAATAAAACGAGGTAGCAGTCGGTAACTCTGGTTTAATTTGAACGGGAGCGGCTAGTCTAACAATATCCTGTTCCTGACGTACATTCAGAACAGCATATCTGTGCTTTATTCTTATAGACCACAGGTACAGCCTGCACTCAGGACTGTTATGCACGCGCTGCATGCATGAACAGTGCTTTTTTTAAATCAAAATCAAATCACTTTTATTGTCACTTCACCACAGCACGTGCCTTGGTGAGCAAAATTTTTGAGAGCGTGCTCCAGACAGTGCAGAAACAATTTACAAATAGACAGTACATACTCACAGACTTATACAAATGACAATGTGCAAAATACACATACATATACTCAGTACACACAATGTACTATTAGACATACTTACAGTTATCAATACACATTATACACCATATGTACACATTCTACATTATGTGCACATATATACACACAATAATATGCGAAGGTGCAGCAGATTATACATAAGCTGGATACACAATGTCATGGATGTGCATTGGATGGTATCCAGTGGAAGCATATAGCTTGTTGTGTTAGTGCAGTGTGTACGTGTAGTCCTGTTGAACTGTGTAAAAGTTAAAGTGCTGTGCAGTGTGTGCGTGTAGTCCAGTTGAAATGTGTAAAATTTAAAGTGCGGTGCATGGCATACCATAAAGTGGGAGTATGCTGTAGGGTGTATTAGTTCTGAATGTTCATTGTCCTGATAACCCGAGAGAAAAAGCTATCCCTCAGTCGGCTAGTGTGGGATCGGATGCTACAGAGACGTCTTCCTGAGGGCAGCAGAGAGAGCAGTCTGTTTGATGGGTGGCTGGAGTCCTTGATGAACCTCCGGGCTTTCCTTATACACCGCCTGGCAGTGGCGTGCACAGACATCCTGTGAGTCAGGGGCGGAAGGACCAAAATGGGCACTAATAAAATTTCAATAAAAAATTACTTCAATAAACATAACCAAATGTGTTTTTGTACATGTTTTAAACTTAGTTATTTATGAAATTACCTGTATTTAAAGCAGTATTCGTCTTTCTGCTGTCTTTTTAAATATTTGAATGACTTCCTCACGATTAATTGGAATATCTCGCTCAATGGAGAGTAGCAGTAGGTCAGAAAGCCTCTCTTCATTACACAGACTTCGAAGACTGGATTTCACAAGTTTTAACTTGGAAAATGACCTCTCAACTGTAGAAGTGGAGACAGGTAATTTTGCATACATTTTTAGGAGTTCAGAAACAGGGGAAAACAGACTCAATCTGATTGTCTTTTAGACACTTTAATGTCATTTCCTGAACATTATTTTTGGTGAAGGAGTAGGATGCATGAAACACTTGTGTAGTACGGTGTAGTACTATAATGCCAAACCAGCAGAGGGAGCCCTCACCCGAGTACTGACTGTGCTCCACTCCCTCTACTTCTACACTCATTTCCTGTTTGTAGCATTTATAAGCATGCTAGCCGTTTGGGCCTGTGCGAAGTATTGCCAGTTTACCTGCCTTACCGAGCGTTATTTCCTGATCTTCTCTGCCTGACTACTGTGTATGATTCTGCCTAGCTCTCTGTTTATTGATTACCTGGATTATCCCCTTTGTTTTGGTTACCTGATCGGACTGATGTTTTTGCTTAGACCTATTGCCTGCCTACTCACTCTTGCCTTTTGGATATCCCCTTTGTATGTTGACAGATCGGACTGCTACTTTGGTTTTGACCCTCTGCCTGCCTTCTCGTATGTGTTTGTGGTAACTGCCTTTAATAAACTTCTGCACATGGATTCTCACTCAGCCTCAGCGTCCTCGTTACAAGTACACCCTTGTTCGGTAGAACTGCTCCAAATTCTCAGGGTGATGGTCTTCTCCTGTTGACTTGGAACTGTACTTATACCTTGCAGGTATTTTTCTGGGTCTTGACTCACCAGGTATTTTGTCAGGAAATTCAATTCCAGCAGCCTCAGCCCGCTCCTTTGTTTTTTTCACAGACAACCTTGAATTCACTTTCTGTCCTAAGTTCCAGAAGCCTTTTTAACACTCCTTCCACTGGATCTGTGTCCATATGACACTACTAGATCCACATTTTTACACTGTAGAGCAGCTGATGCAACAGCAGTCTCCTGAAACACTGGGGTGAAACACCTCCAAACAAAGCATAAACTCAAAATTTATGCTGCGAAACAACATTAGAGCATCACCTGCAGCTGGATCGGGTGGATTACTGTCGGAGATTTTTTTCAACAGCTGCATAAATGCAGAAAAGACTTTCTAGGAAGATGAAACACAGACCATGTTTGGCCAACTTCCTCCACGAACCTTTGGATAATGTTAAGCGTGAGTTTTGTTTATCTGGTAATCGCATTTGCGGTTACAACTTTGACAAGACCAACAGGGAGGTCAGGTTGAGCACCGTGGGCTGTGATGAAAGATTCACGTATGACACCAGCGATGACCCCGACTTGTTTTTCACCGTAAAAGACGGAACATTTTATAATTACGTTTGACGTGATTTAAAAGACGGATGCGATGACCATTTATTAATTGGGGAATGGAACGGTGTCACACCTGGAATGTGATACAGAGTGTTGGGGATCACATCAACAAGCACATTGATGATTACATTTATATACTTTGTAGCAATCACACTGAAGGCCTACCTGAACGTGTTTGGCCAATATCTGAAGAGGATCACCTCAAATACTATGGTAATAAATTCTTGTTTCAATGGAAAGATGTACCTACGTTAGAAGACATATTCGGAAAGATTGACAAATTGTTTAAGTGGTGAGAGGCGTTTGACAGATACAACAACATAAAAGTGAAATTGTTTCACACTGAATGGTGCGTGACCAGCCAGAGAGGCATTCACGTGGCTCCGACTACATTCTATAATCATTAAATACAGATCGACAGGACTCTCAGAGGATATAGACTTCACCCACTAACGTCGATTACATGACCCAAGAAAAAACCTCAACGACCTCATACCTCATCCGCAGGGGGATCGTCTATGGACAACATTACCTTGCTGAACAAAATTTGTACAGAGCTCTGATACCATAACCTCGCTTTCTTGGCAAAGTACAGAGCGACGGGTGTAACTGGGCATAAAATAATTAAAGCAGTTGTGAGATCATTCTGGACAGACAGCTAAAGAAAAATTGCTATGTTTGTGAGGTCGGTCATCCTTCGCAAAAACAACATCCATGTCTCTATGAGGCCCCATACTATTTTCTTTAATGTTTTGAAGAACTGAGGGGTAAAGTGTGTAAATCTGATCCAAAACTCCTTCTGGCACGAACCTTGAAACTGTTTGGCTTATCACCGCACCTCCAAAGGATTCAGGGTATTGTCGATGCCGTTCTGTGCGAGCTCAGAGATGAGATGTAAATAGTGAGTGGATTGGCTGAACTCAGGACGAAACTTGTGGATGAAACCTGCGAACAGGCAGTTTACGACGCTGTTGACAGTTGGAAGAAAAGTGCATCTGCAAATTCTGACTAACCTGGGGGACATGGGAAACCTCTTCAACTGTCTAACAAAACTCTTATTAATTAAACAACGAATTAAGAGAGAGATAATACATTTATTACATAAGATTATTAATCGTCATGTGGATAATAAAGGTTTAATGAAATAAAAAAATTGAATGACTGTTGTACGGGGTATGTCGAATGAGTGGAGCGTTATGACAAATCAATGTATCGCAAAGGGTTATGATACCCACACGACCAGTGTTGGGGAAAGTTACTTTTAAAAGTAATGCATTACAATATTGTGTTACTCCCAAAAAAAGTAACTAATTAAGTTACTTTTAATGGAAAGTAATGCGTTACATTACTTTTGCTTTACTTTCACGTTACTTTTTAAATATGAGCAGGGCTTTATTGTTCAATATAAACACACCACTTTTGTTTTTGCCCCATTTTTCATGAGCTGAACTCAAAGATCTAAGACTTTTTTCTATGTACACAAAAGGTCTATTTATCTCAAATATTGTTCACAAATCTGTCTAAATCTGTTAGTGAGCACTTCTCCTTTGCCGAGATAATCCATCCAACTCACAGGTGTGGCATATTAGGATGTTGATAAGACAGCATGATTATTGATTATTGCACAGGTGTGCCTTAGGCTGGCCACAATAAAAGGCCACTCTAATGTGCAGTTTTACTGTATTTGGGTGAGTCCGGGGGGGTCCGAAAACCAGTCAGTATCTGGTGTGACCACCATTTGCCTCACACAGTGCATCACATCTCCTTCGCATAGAGTTGATCAGGTTGTTGATTGTAGCCTGTGGAATGTTGGTCCACTCCTCTACAATGGCTGTGCAAAGTTACTGGATATTGGCAGGAACTGGAACATGCTGTCATATACGCCGATCCAGAGCATCCCAAATGTAACCGGGTGGACAGGAAAGAGAAGTACACACGGCACAGATACATTTGTTTGTAAAGGGGTTTTATCTGACTGCTGTTTTGTTATTCTAAAGTGTTTACAGCGGTCGGTGGGAACAACCCTGAGCACAAATTATAGAATAATTATAAATACAGTAAGACATTAGCAAAGGAGCAAAATAAGAAAATTATCCAAATTACTCTATAAGAATTACACAGTGTAATTACCTTGGAGATTCACAGAATAATACAAAAAAACAACACAACCTTTCTCCAATTCTAGTATAACAAAAATGTAATCTTAGATAGTGATTTATGGAAGATAAACACTTTAAAAAAAAAAACAGTACACTCACTCACTAATATATTTCTCTGGAGTGAGCAAAACCAAAAAAAAGTTATCTTACACACTTGATCAGGCCGTATAGACAAAGTACAAAATAAAACTTAAAGAAACCCTTTTTTTCTCATACCAAAATACTGAATCCTTATACAAAATAAGGCACTGACAAGTAAAGAATACGGTAGTGCTATGGTACAAAGAAGAGACAAAAGAAACACATTAATAAAGTCATATTAACTTTGATCTCACAATAACCACATTTTCACATAAACAAACATTGTGTTTATGTACTTGTGCATTAATACACAAGTTTAACAGTATTGACAGCATTTGTACATTTCCAGATGAAAACATGAATAGAACAAGAAATACTGAACTTACACCGGAAATTTCCACTATCACTCGTCACAAGGTTAATGCGGCTCACACACACAATCCGATCTCATCTACGGAGAATTACACATCAAAAATTCACTCAAACAGGTCTCTAGTTTCCACAGATATCAAATAGGTTTTACAGTAATATTTACCCAGAAAGACAGCATCATTCCATAATAAATCTCCCTGATGCCCATACGACAACGTGGCACTCGGCTGCTTCATCGAATTATGGCAAAATGGCCGATCCAGTCACGCACACGCATACAGAAAGTCTGCGAGCAGAGAAAGGGAATCTCTTAAAGGAGCCACAAACATTTTTGAAACAATACAGAAACAGTGCCTAGTTCTACAAACTGGCCACACAAACATGCTCAATGGGTGACATGTCTGGTGAGTATGCTGGCCATATAAGAACTGGGATGTTTTCAGCGTCCAGGAATTGTGTACAGATCCTTACAACATGGGGCCGTGCATTATCATGCTGCAACATGAGGTGATGGTCGTGGATAAATGGTGCAACAATGGGCCTCAGGATCTCATCACGGTATCTCTGTGCATTCAAAATGCCATCAATAAAATTCACCTGTGTTCGTTGTCCATAACATATGCCTGCCCATACCATAACCCACCGCCACCATGGGCCACTCGATCCACAACGTTTACATCAGCAAACCGCTTACCCACACAATGCCATACACGCTGTCTGCCATCTGCCCTGTACAGTGGAGGATTCATCCGTGAAGAGAACACCTCTCCAAAGTGTCAGACGCCATCGAATGTGAGTATTTGCCCACTCAAGTCGGTTATGACAACGAACTGCAGTCAGGTCGAGACCCCGATGAGGACGACGAGCATGCAGATGAGCTTCCCTGAGATGGTTTCTGACAGTTCCAACAGAAATTCTTTGGTAATGCAGACAGATTGTTGCAGCAGCTGTCCGGGTGGCTGGTCTCAGAAGATCTTGGAGGTGAAGATGCTGGATGTGGAGGTCCTGGGCTGGTATGGTTACACGTGGTCTGCGGTTGTGAGGCCAGTTGGATGTACTGCCAAATTCTCTGAAATGCCTTTGGAGACGGCTTATGGTAGAGAAATTAACATTCAATTCACAGGCAACAGCTCTGGTGGACATTCCTCCAGTCAGATGCGCCTGTGAATAAATGTACATTTGCATCGAAGTCAAAGATGATCAGAACAAACACATCCATTTCACTTATGGAAAAGCTGTGGCTAAACTCCACTTCAGATCTGTGAAATAGGTTCTGTTTTTAACAAAACTACATGACTATGTACCCTGAACGCTACATCGCTTACTACCGAAACCAAGCGGGTAATGGGTTACCCGGGTATGCTGGTGGTCCCGTTATGTACGGGGCACCCATTCATAGTGACATTTTCTTTCAAGAAAAAATCATGTTGAATGGTGTGAATATAAAAAAATGAATGACGAGATGTAAAGATGAGTTCTGTCTGGTGCGTGATGACAGTGTCGCTTTTAAACTCAATTTTGTATCCGCATCTCTTTTTGTGAAAAAAGTTCCGGTTTCACTTGGTGTTCGGTTGGGACACGCGCAGGCTCTTCTATCAACCACTGCTAAATACCCCGTAGAACGCGTTTGTCTGAAGAATTTCTCTATCCCGCCAGGATCTCTTGTATCTAATCAAGAAAATCTTTTTCTCAGTACACAGCCAAAATCTATCATTTTGGCAATGACGGAAAATTCTGCTTTTTCAGAGGTGTACGATAAAAACCCCTTTGCTTTTAAACATTTTAACCAGGAATTTCTTGCTTTATATCGAGATGGTGTTCAAATCCCATCCAAACCCCTTCAGCCGGAATATGAGAACGGATCTGCTGTGAACGACTTTTATCAACTCGTATTATCTACCAAAGGCATCTTGAAAATCAACCTCTGGCAACAGATCGGCAGGATTTTCTCAAAGGATATATCCTCTACAGGTTTAATTTATCACCCGACGAAAAAAATTCTAATCACATATCGCTAATTCGATCGGGAAACATTAGACTAGAAGCCCAATTCAGAAAAACTCTCACGCAGTCAATAACCCTTATCGTATAAGCAATTTTTTATTCGATCGTTGAAATATACAATCGAAGACATGTTCTGGTTGATTATTACTAAGGCGGCAAAATTAATACTTGTACAACTAACACAGTACATCTTTTTTAAGAGTGCTTCCGTGCGTTCCCAAAACACTGTTAAAGAATTCACCATCTATGCTTATTTTTAATACCGACCCGTCCACAGAACCGGCTCAACACTGGATCGCCATCTACATAAACAACGACGGTGTTAGTTGTTTTTTCGACAGCTTTGGCGGATGTTCTAAAGATCCACTTTTTCCAAAGACCGTTCGAGACTTTTTTTAAATAACTATATTATATTCGTTTGCAATACTCTAACAAGCAGGTCCAATATTTCACATCGGATACTTGCGGGCAACATTGTTTTGTTCTGTATCACATGTAAAAAGGATACGCTTATGAAAATATTGTTAAATTGTATTATGATGACGTGGTTAAAAATGATGACATGGTCATTCGATTTATAAAGAGACTGAAACCTCGTCTCTGACACATTTATTTGTATTCAGTGTGTGCAGATCTGTAAATCTCTGTAATGTACCTAGAACATACCTATAATTTCATGTTTAGTAAATAAAATATATAATCACAAATGTATTAATGCATGTACTGCATAAATAAAGGCCAATGTGTTTAATAAATAAAAGGAGATGTAATCACAAACTTTTTTGGTCGTCATCTTTGGCAACATCTGCTGGTTGTGTGTGGGTGATTTCCTTTTACAAATCTCAACAGCACGTTTAACTTGTGGATTGCTTATAGTTGAAAAAGGTACATTTAATAGGGCGAAGGCATCCAGAAATTCATTCCATCCATGAGGTCTGTATTCATCACGGATCGTATGAGGAGCTGTTATACTTTTAACCAAATCCAACATGTTTGATTCTACGATTACACATCCTTTAAACACAAAACACAGGTGTACTAGCAGGTGCAGCGGTATGAACAGCATCCTGTTTCGGGAGCGTGAGCGTTAAAGTGCCGCTCTCCAAATCCCCGTTTTACTATAGTTAAAAATCTCTGCAAGACGTTGGAATAAAGCTTAGCTTTCCCGTGCGGATCTAAATCAGACCTCTGTAATATAGTTCTTATGGCAACTTCCAAATCGTTCTCCACAACTTGCTGAATTGTCTCGCGAACATTCCCTCCCCTTAATTTATTCAACTGGTTCTGAGGAATTACATAATGCTTTTTAGCATATTCCATTCCTAATGTTGTTTGGATGTTATTAAACTGGAGATAAACGGTATGGCCACGCTTAACAGAGGCACGAGAAAACCACCTCTTTGATTAATCGGCCGTTTTTTTCTTTCGACATAGATTTTTTTGCTCGCAGCATATTTCATTTCCTCTTTTCTCTTTTTTAATCTTCGGAACTGTGCGCTGTTTAGAGGCATGGTGCCGCGGAGTACGTTAAGGGCTATCTCACACAAGGCTAGAATCGACTGATATGATGGCGATTGTAAAATGACACGCCGTTACTTCGCTGAAGCCTTATATAACAACTTTAAAAGAGGTAGGTTTTAACAAAGCCTATCTATAATTTGCATTATTTTTTCTCCAAAGTTTAATGTGTTCTTTTCTGTACGTACACCACCTGATGATCTGAAAACAGACCTGATCTGAGATTAAAATGCTCCGGAGTTTTAGCTTTAAAGTCAATCAAACGGAATCCGAAGGGTTGATTGGTTGCATCCTGATAACATTCCATAAAATATTTTTGTGTTCCCAGGAAACATTTGATGACCAAAAACCATTATTTGCGTCAAGTCTCTTGGACTCTTGTACAAAATAATATATTGCGTGTTCAGTGTAATAGTTCTACTGGTTTTACCTTGAAAAAACTGATTCTGTGTTATCAATATAATGGAAAATCATTTATGATGAACTTACTTTGGGAACGTTCGTGAGAGTTCATCGTTTGAATATGTTAATTCCGTTAAATCATCACAAATAAAGATAGAGATCTTATTGGGAGTTAATACATTTTCATCCGTTAAAGATTTTGGAATACCTTCAATAAATTTAATATCAAACAAAGATGAGAGTTCATCATACAAAGGTTGCCAACAGCTGTATTAAAAACACAATATTATACATTTTTACATTGATCTTCTTATCTGCATTACACAATACATTTTTCACAAAGACAGTCTTCCTGCTGTTCGAAGGACCGGAGATCATCACAGAGAATGGGAAGTGAAAACGAAAGTCAAAACTTCTTCAACATATGTGTGATCCGGGCATATTGTTAATACCCATAGGGTAAAGTCGTGTAGTCAGGTAAGAGAACCCGTATGTCATAAACCACTTTGAACCTCTTCAAAACGGATCTATTATGCAATATGAACATCTTTTTATTCCTTACAATGGTTTCTGTACGTGTGAGCAGGGTGTCGTATCACGTGATGTCACATACCCATTCACTAACAGATCATGTTTTCTAAGGTAACGATTTGAGCATTTGAATAATAGAGCGTGATCCGCTTCGCTGAGTTACTTTATTTTTTGCCATTTTAAAACTGTAAAATTTTGAGGGAGGGCTTTATTGTCACAGTACGTTGGCATCCATTTAATAATTTGAATTAAAATTAAGATGCGCATGCGTGATATAGATATACCTTACGTCACATTGAGCATGCGCAGTAAAAACATACGTGACGTCACCGCGCTACAGTCTGCAGCGAGGAGTACTTGGTAAAATAAGCTCTATACTGATTAAGATAGGCGTTTTTGTGCGTTAGGGCTATTGCGTCTTTGGATAAAAAAAGTGTTTTTAACCCCATCATAGCACATCCCGCAAGCGTTACACATCTGAAGGATCTACGTTTATACATTCGATAAACTCCTTTCTGTATTTTATCCAGCCCTCTCGCAACAAAACAACATTGTTCTTGCAATACATTGCGAGTTGTTTTTTTAAGTCAAACCATCTGTCAAATTTTTCCTGATCAGTGTCAGACAATGTGCGGTATCTGCAATGTTCTTTAGACGGATACAGTCCGACATAATTTGCATTTAGCAAATGATTAAAATGATGGGGAAAGAAACCTTTTTTGTCTGTGTTTAGGTTAAAGCGGAGGTCATTTTTGATAATTCCATAGGCAAGAAACTAGGGCTGTCAAATTGGCTGAAAAACTAAATTCGAATATTTTACCAAAATATTATCAAAATTTGAATTATAATCGAATTTAAAAGGCATAAATTCAGTTAGGAAAAAAAACTTTTGGCTTCTCTCCTGGGGCCACAAGAGGGCGCAAAGAGCTAAATATTACCAAACGCACGTTTCTTCAAAGTAGGGCTGGGCAATATGAGCTAAAAATCATATATCTATATTTTTGTCCTGATTTGCGGTATACGGTACATATCTTGGCATTTTTTATTTGGATTAAACAAATAAATAAAGTGAATGTAACCATGTAGGTATATATAATGTGCAAAAAAGGGTTAACATCACATTACATTCTCACATTGTAACATTGCGATCTAAAACCCAAAATAATGCTTTTAAAGCAAAGTTAAATTTACTAAACTAAAAACTAAAAAATAAAAACAGAATAGGCTAATTGAGTAACAATTTGAATTACCCCTTTAAAGTAACTTTACAGTTCATGCTATCATACAAATACACATACTTGTAGGTTTAAAATTAGGTCCAACTACAAACATTTCAGTAAATGACGTTTTATAAACTAAGTTCGGGAGGAGCACGTCAGATACTCAGCCTAATTAACACAGGTGGTATACAATCCAGGTAATCAACCCTTGAACATAAATACAGCTGTCTTACCTCCATCTAGTTGACGGTTAAGCAGCATCTGGTCCGCTCGTCTTTCACCATATCGCGTACCAAAACTTCCTCGTCAGGGGACGAATCTATCTATCCGGTAGCATCCCCGTAGCCAACCGGCTCCAAGTCCACTGGGTCCTTGCGCAGTCACTCAATCGAGCCCCAGGCTCCCGCTCGCAGACGGCCCACGACTCGCAGAGCCACTCGTCCTCCAAAACGCCCAGGCATGCGTTCACCTTCTCCGGCGAGAACACAAGCCGATTCCCCGGCATCTTCATACAGGTCCACCAGGCCCGCATTTCCGCCTATCGAGAAGTGGACCGTGACGAGTCCAAGACACTAGCACTAGCCAACTCCGACATCCAGGCTCCACTCAAATCCACTAAAGCAGAGTTATATGAATTATATAAGAATCTCAAGCCAAATACCCTCTCTCCGAAAATTACCCCAAAGGCTACACGAAAGCGTAAACATACGGTCTCACCTCGCTGGACTCCTCCTTCTTCCTCTCGCTCGACGACCAGCTCCCATGGGGTTCCTAATAGCGGCACCAGGCCATCGGCAAGCCAAGGCCGCACCCCCGATTTCGCAGATGCAAGGCCTGCCGAGGATCCGTCTGCAGCTCAGCCGTCCGACACGGCTTCCCAGTCAGCAATACCGAAGCCCATAACTCAAACGGGCTTCTGGCCACCTCCACCTCCAGTTCCGGCTCCGCAGGCGATGCTTACCAGTCCAACACAGCGGGTATTGTGCCCCCGTTGGGCGTCGACGTGAGCCTCACAGAGAGACGACTTACCACTTCCCCCTTGGCAGACGAGACTAACCTGTTAGACTCAGTGAGTATTGGCCTCCTGTAGAGCATCGGCGTCAGTCTCAGTCACCCACCAATTTTTCCGTCCGACGGGCGACGAGGCCTAGCCGTCGCTGCGGTCCTCGTCCGCCCGCCGAACACCATTCAACTGTCTCTGCTATCTTCAAACCTTTTCCCCCCGCCTGGCGAGGCTTACCCGTCAGATGTCCTAAGTCTTACAATCTCCCATCGGATGCTGCCAGAGCCCCCCCAGTTCCGGGTTTCTCTTCTCCCTACTCATCGGCGAGACTATCCGTCTGGCAGCGTAGCCTTGGTCTCATGTCAAGACGTCAATGCTGGTCTCCTGGTGAGCTCCTATGCTTGCCGTCCGCAAGCGACGCTCATCCATTCGATGCCGTGAGTCTCGATCTCCCATCGGATGTTGCGAGAGCCTCCTTGTCAGACGTCCCAAACTCTTTTTATCTGCCAAGCCGATAGGACCCACCCGTTCGACGAAGGGGTATTGTGCCCCAGTCGGAGGCTTCATGGGCCCTCTCGGCCAGATACCGCCCTCTGTCCTCTGATTAGCAAGGGCTGACGGCCAGTAGGGCCGGTACGCCGACTCCGTGAACTATCCCACTGCAGACAACCCGGGTCCTCCTGGCCAGGGCTTCAACCACACTGCTCCTCCATCGGCGGGCAGGGCTCACCCGTCCCAACACGGTGAGCCGTCGCTGGGCCTCGGTTGAACCCTCCCCGACCGGTCGCCCCAAAACCACGAAGTTCACTCCGGCGGTCGGTGGGGCCCACCCATGCATGCCAAACCGCTCCCTCAGAGCACGTAGACCCCCCCCCGGCCTGCCACACAAGTTACTCCTCGGAACTAGCTCCCGCCAGATTTCAAATGCGTATTTGGGGGGGAATCTTAGTCTGGCAGCTGTCCTACATTCTATTGCTTTTTGGGGGTACTCTGGGTTCGGGCCATTCCCGGCTAGGAGCACTCCCCCAGGACAGCATGCCTACAACGTATTACCATACACGCCAAATACGCATTACGTTTATCGTGCTAGTAGATGTAAGTGTGAAATCGTGAAATTAAGTTTTATAAACTAAGTTCGGGAGGAGCACGTCAGATACTCAGCCTAATTAACACAGGTGGTACACAATCCAGGTAATCAATCCTTGGACATAAATACAGCTGTCTTACCTCCATCTAGTTGATGGTTAAGCAGCATCCCTCCACCACCCCTTCTCCACCAATATCACTAGAATTCTCATCACACGGGGGGTAGTCTGGGTTCGGGCCATTCCCGGCTAGGAGCCCTCCCCCAGGACAGCACGCCTACAACGTATTACCATACACGCCAAATACGCATTACGTTTATCATGCTAGTAGATGTAAGAGTGAAATCGTGAAATGTATATTTTAGTCAGAGGTATTGCGCTCCTATTTCATATGGGCTCTGTCTGTTTGGCGCGCATGCGTTCAGAACCAAGTCTGTGGAGTTAAGCGGAAAATCGCAAAATTTAAATATTTCCATGGCTTTCGAACATTTACAGATGGAGAATATACCTGTGAAATGTAAGTTATGCATTTAGGAAAAGAGCACATAGTTCAAACAGTGCGTCTCTGTCAGGGCACATGCAGCCTTTCTGTCAGAGCTGCTTTGAACTCAAAGATTTATCACCAGCAGTATATACCAGCTTCGTGTAATATTGAGTCACAAACGCATCCACTGCTGTAAATCCCGGTAGACAAGTAAGAGTCCATTGAACAACATCAGATCGAGCACTTTAGTCCAATAAGGCAACAACGTTGTTAAATAGACGGATATTCCTTTGTTTATGTCTCCTTTCTTCAGCGATAGTTATTGTTTGTATCCGTTTTGGAAATAGCTCACGCTCAAAAAACTGCACCTTGGTTGTAAAAAACCACATGGTTTTGTAGTATACAATAGCTGTGTCCCAAAGCTAAGAGTACACACCTCGGAGTGCGTATTTGAAGTGCGAATGCATAGCAATAGCGCGACGAAGACTGCCTCAATGTCGAGTGTGCAGATTCCGGAGTGCGCATTTGAAGTGCGATTGCGTCACAGCGTCACGACGTAAGCTGTCCCAATTCAGAATGCGCACTCCAAAGACCACATTCCAAGGCCGATTGTTTCACCGTGAAAGCGACGTCAAATGCGCCCTCCGTTTCCCAGGAAAATAAAGTATACATCTGATGGACACTTCACACCCTACCATATCCCAGAGTCACTTGCGCTCAGATGACGATGGAATTTATATTAAAAGAAAACGACAGATGAGAGTTCTGTGGGGAATTCACATTGAAATGTAAGTATTGGGTTTTCATTTACTCAAATTAGTTACCTAGCGAAAGTGTTAAAAGCCAGTGGTTTTTTTTCAAACACAGAGCCCACAAACAATAAGACAACCGGTATTTATGGCAATAGTATTTCCGATTGTTGTGTTTTTGTAGTACTGTCATGCAAGATATGTCTACAAATGTTTAACTTTTAACCAAACTTCAGTATTTTGTATGCATGTCCTGCTGTGTCATATTTTCTAATGTTACGATTGCAAACCTGTCTTTATATTTTTCATAAGTGTTTCCATTTTCTCTTGTTTTAGGACTATTCTGGAAAAGATGAGTATGCTAATGAAGGACTGAAAAAATAAAGTAAGCAAGTTAATAGACAGATTTTTTGCTGAAATTCATTGTGCTGTTGTTGTTAACAATCATTGTTTATTTGCTCTGCCTTAGGATTGCAGGTGTCCTGGGACAGGTGAGGGAGTGAGTGGAAGCTGGTGGTGATTCTCAAGGAGGACATCAAACTCCAGAAAGAGAGAGAGACAGAGGAGAGAAAAGCACAGGAGAACAGAGAGAGAGACTGGTGATTTCTCTTCTTGAGATAATGCTTAACAAATACATAAATATCCAAGAGGAAACAGTAGGAAAACATGGGTACATTACAATTTTTGAATATCTTTTTTTTATGTCACATTGTCAATGAAACAACCTAATTTATGTATTTTTTGTGATGTAAGTGAAAAATGTAATTAATAAGTTGTATATGTTATTCATTTTTGTAATGCAATTTATTTGTAAATGAGTCTGTGTAATTTCTGTATATTTTGAATTTTTTATATGCATATTCACATGTAAATAAAATTAAGCACATTGATAATTTTTTAATGCAGCTTATCATTTTTAAACAAAACGTTATTCTATACCTTTCTTTTTTTTGTCCTGTAAATAAAAAATGTTACACATTAAAACAAATTGTTCTATACATTACTGAATGTACTTTTTACAATGATGTACAAAATAGCTTAGGTTTAACATCAGAAAAACAACATCAATTTTAAGCCCAGCCCTGCCTCCAGGTTTTCTGGGTCTTCGGGAGGTGAATTACTCCTCAGCAACTCAGTGGACAATGCGGTGGACAGTGGAACGAGGCATGTCAAGCACTCTGGACACCACTCTGTATTATGTACCACTGGCAGACAGAAGAGAAACACCAGGGTCTGGATTGTAGCACCCCATCTGTGTCATCGTTCACTTCTCAGAAGATCCAGCAGCACTGTCATGGTCTCTCTGCTCAGCCTAAAACAATTAAAACCTGCCCAGCACTGGCACATTCAGCTCCATCCCTGCAGTACAGGGCTTTGGTCTGATTTTGGGAAAGAAGGAAAAGACAGATTGTTTAGAGCTATGAAAAAGCAATTAGTAAAATAAATATTTAGGTACTTTAGTAAGCTACCTTTAGTAACTACTAATACCACTTTGGGGGAAAACTACTAGTCATGTTTAAAACATTAGTTGAAGGGATTGTTCACCCAAAAATGAAAATGCAGTCATAATTTTGCCCCCCATTGACAACAATCATAGTATTTTTTTCCTATGGTAGTCAATGGGGCAAGATCTGCTTGGTTACAAACATTGTTCCAAATATCTTCCTTTGTGAAAAGCAGAATAAATAAATGCATACCGTTTTGGAAGAAATTGAGGGTGAGTAAATGATGACCGAATTTTCATTTCTGGTTGAACAGTCCCTTTAAGTAAAAGTATCATATTGCATACTGTAATATACTTATGTTATGCAGAGTAAAAGGGAAGGTATGTATTGTTCTGAAAAATTATTTGTCAGGATGGTTTGGCATTAATATTATTGCTGCACTACTGTTTGTGTTTCATTTTACTTCTGAATATGTTCAAGGTCGTTAAATTTAAAATTGCCTACTTCATATACTGTTGGGCAGTTCAATCTACAACAATGCATCAAAAGACCCTATTTTTATAGTGCTGCTGTCCTGTGAGAAAAAAAAAACATAGTAACCTACTTCAAATTTGTACTGAATACTTAACAAATGTGCTTCGCTACAGTCCACCACTGGTCATTTTGAAAATTAAAGTAACATTTATTGTCAGAATATTAACAAATTGTTGCTAGCTGCAGCTGCAACCCATATGGCTACATCTGAAGGACTCGGAGCGGCCATACAGAGCACTGTTCAGCTGTCATAGCTGCCACTGAACAATGCATAATTTATTTATTCAGTTAGATTTTTATTAGGGTTGTCAATTGATTAAAATATTTAATCACAATTAATCGCATGATTGTCATGAGTTAACGAATGAGTTAATTAATCGCACATTTTTATTTGCTCTAAATGTACCTTAAATTAATACTTTTCAAGTTTTTAATACTCTAACCAACATGGGCATGGACAAATATGGATGCTTTATGCAAATGTATTTTTATTATTATTGAAACCAAAGTCAACATAGAGCATGAAGACTAGACATTTTTCAAAGGTAATAGATGTTTTTCAAAGAACTTCATGTTTAACTTCATGTTTATTAGACACATGAAAAGAGAAATACAAGGTTCCCATTAGTTATCTTTCTTTACACTGAGCAATTTACTGACACAAACCTGTTTACATTTTTTGCAGGACAGGGCAGCTCACTTCTGAACATGCAAAATGCACATAGCCTATATTGTTTATTATTACATTCGTTTTCCTCTCTGTGCACACATACTGTATTTTGATGCAGCTAAATTCTCAATAAAATAGTTTTCATTGATATATTTTACTGTTTCTGTTGTCATACAGCGGAATGAATATGAAGCGGGCTTTCCGCTTCTGGCGCTGCGGGCTTTCCGCTTCCGGCGCTGCGCTGTACAGTCGACGTTAGGGATGGCTCTGCTCAATTTGTGCTTTAATATACTTTTTTACGTATTTTTACTTTCTCTTTTTACACGCATAACGTCTGCACTGTTTATATAAGACAGAAGAACACTTTTGGACATTGGGCACCACTGCACTAACCTGCTTCAGGACACTTTATCCACGGACCCAGCGTGGCCATTGGAGATACTTCGGAGCACCGAGGTTAACGATGGCCGCCTCAATAATCCCAGGCGGCGTAGGAAACATCGCGGGAGACGCGCTGGAATACGCAACAGACTGAGGAAAAGGGCTCACAGTCCTCCTCTACCGAGTATTCTGCTCGCTAATGTCCGATCCTTGGAGAATAAGATGGACAATCTTAGAGCCAGGATAAGTTTCCAACGGGACATTAGGGACTGTAACATCCTTTGTTTGACCGAAACGTGGCTCACGCCGACGGTCCCGGACACCGCTGTAACGCCGTCTGACAACTTCTCTGTTTTACGGATGGACAGAACAGCCGAGGCCAGAAAAACCAAAGGTGGTGGGGTGTGTTTCATGATTAACAAGAAATGGTGTGACCCCAGGAATATCTCCATTCTGTCGCGTTCCTGCTCGCCTCATCTGGAACACCTCTCCATTATCTGCCGCCCATTCTACCTGCCCCGGGAGTTTACATCGATCATCGTTACTGCCGTCTACATTCCACCTCAAGCAGATACTAGCTTGGCTCTGTCCAAACTCCACAACGAGCTCAGCTGCAACATCAACAAACACCCTGATGCAACAAAGCCAACCTCAGAAAAGTCATGCCTAACTTCCACCAACATATATCCTGTCCAACTAGAGAACAGAATACACTGGATCATTGCTACACCCAGTTTAAGAATGCCTACAAAGCTCGTTCACTGCCGGCTTTGGGCAAATCAGATCATGTCGCCATCTTTCTCACACCGAAATACAAACAACGGATCACTCATGAACCGCCGGTGGAGAGGGAAGTGACGCGCTGGTCCTCCCACTCTGAAGCTATGCTACAGGCGTCTCTTGATGACGTCGACTGGGACATGTTCCGGGCGAGTTCATCTGACGTCAGCGAATTCACGGATGTAGCAGTAAGCTTTATCAACACGCTAACCGAGCAAGCCACTGAAACCGTAACTATAAGGACATTCTCCAATCAGAAACCGTGGGTGGACAGATCAATCCGTGATGCGGTTAACCATCGCACTGCCGCATACAACGCTGGTCTTTTGTCGGGAAACATGAGCGAATACAAAACATCGTGTTATGCTCTCCATCGGGCAGTTAGAGCTGCTAAACTCAGATACAGGGAGAGAATTGAGTCACATTTCCAGCTCAATGACTCTCGACGCATGTGGCAGGGACTGAAGACCATCTGTTCCTCTGGAAACAACTCTGCCCGCAGAGGTGAGAGCAGATCCGTTGCTGGCCGAAGAGCTAAACACCTTCTACAGCCGCTTTGAACGTAATGGCGGCGCGACTCTGCCGATCAGCGCGTCAGAAAGCAGCAGACAGAGCAGCAATGATTATGCTATCACCTTTTCAGAGGACGACGTTCGGAGGGAACTAAAGAGAGTGAACGTCAGGAAAGCAGCAGGACCTGATGGGATTACTGGCTGCGTTCTGAGGTCCTGTGCTGATCAGCTTGCTGGTTTGTTCACTTCCATCTTTAATGAGTCCCTCGCTACCTCTGTGGTCCCCACCTCCTTTAAAAAATCTGTTATAATCCCTGTGCCTAAGAACAGTAAACCCTCTTGCCTGAATGACTATCGTCCAGTTGCCCTCACATCGACAGTCATGAAGGTTTTTGAGAGACTCTTAAAGAAACACATTTGCTCCTCCATTCCTGCTACTCTGGACCCTCTTCAGTTTGCCTATCGGCCAAATAGATCTACTGATGATGCCATCTCCCAGGTACTGCACTCCTCTCTCACTCATATTGACAGCAAAAATGGCAACTATGTCAGGCTGCTATTCATAGACTATAGCTCAGCTTTCAACACTATAGTCCCCACCAAGCTAGCTGTCAAACTCTCAGACCTCGGCCTAAACACTTCACTCTGTGACTGGATTCAAGATTTCCTCACCGCCAGACCACAAGTGGTGAAAGTCGGCCAGTTCACCTCCAACTCCATAACCCTGAACGTAGGAGCCCCACAGGGCTGTGTCTTGAGTCCCCTCCTCTACTCTCTCTACACACATGACTGTGTGTCCTCTCACAGCTCCACTTCTATCATTAAATTTGCTGATGATACTGTGGTTCTGGGCCTCGTTTCCAACAACGATGAGGCAGCATACTTGCATGAGGTGGAGAGACTCACATCATGGTGCCAGGACAACTGTCTCTCTCTGAACGTGAGCAAAACCAAAGAGCTGATTGTAGACTTCAGGAAGAGACAGCAGCAGCCCTACACTCCTCTTATGATCAGTGGGACCCCTGTGGAGAGGGTGAGCAGCTTCAAGTACCTCGGTGTAAACATCTCCGAGGACCTATCTTGGACTGCACACATCCAAACACAGGTCAAGAAAGCCAGGCAAAGACTGTACCATCTGCGACAGCTGAGGAAATTCAGGGTCTCACCAGCTATCCTGAAAACTTTCTATTCAGGGGCCATAGAAAGTGTTCTGACTCAGTGCATCTCAGTGTGGTATAGTAACGCCTCAAATCAGGACTGCAAAGCTCTACAGAGAGTTGTAACGTATATCGGCAGGAATTCAACTGTCTACACGTCAGCTAAAGAATCAGCGTCTCTCTAAAACCCCTCCCCCCTTTTGCATCAGCGCAAAAGCGCGCGATTTCATCCGGTCACAGAACAAAGAGAAATGGCCACCAGAAGATTTCCAAGAGACACATTCATTTCATGATAATAATTCATCTACACCAGGAACATGTGGATATTAATTGTGGTACTCTTTCTCTCATATGCTTGTGGAATATGAATTATTTGGGAAAACGTGGGCTGATTTCTAATCATACTTTAAGCTGGAATGTTTAGGTGGTGTTTAGACTTTTATGAATGGTTGCAAAATTATATGAATCAATAAGATAACGAATGTGATATTATAATGTGTAAACCTGATAAGAGTTTTAAAACATGGGTAAAAGTTATTTCTCATCGCATGAAAAATGCCTTGCGAGAGCAGCCGTGCAGGCGGGGCTTCGCCCCGTACCGACGCTCTGATTGGACCAGCCACCTTTGGGGATGTCCAAAAAAAACGGACTGTTTAAAACGACGCGCGAGCGACGCGCCCTCTCTCTTCTCTTCCCTCTTGCAACTCTCTGGTGCTCATGAACTCGTAACGGCGCGCTCAAACGCGCGCAAGGCTGACCTGGAAGCCGGCCCGCTGGACTCTCACGACGAAACCAACCATCGGAGGGGGTCTAAGACTGTGCCAAAGCCGTAACGGAGCCACGAATTCAACGATTGCGGAGGAGAGCTTTCCCGGTGACGTCACGCAGCCGTCTCAAGTCTCCACACGAGAACAACCGAAGGAGCACGAACCGAACACGTGACATCCGAAACAAAGAACTCACACGGGAAACGAAACCAGCATCGAGCCTGCTTTAAACCCATCCAAGCAAGTACAAACTGAATTCCTAATCCTGACTAAACCGTTAAAATTCGATCTGAATGCAGTAACAAAACAGATTTGTTCGTGATCATTTTCTGGTTAAGTTAAGCTATGAAGTAGAAAGAATGGTATTCTTTCACAGTATGCCTATGTGTGTATGTCTATGTCTTCTCAGTTAATCCATTTATGTTAGAATAGCAGTATTACGAATAAACCTTTTCCATTTTATAAACAAGTGTCTCTGGAATGTGATTTTAAGTATCTTTATCCTTATTTGCCCTAAAGATAACGCAACCTAGCTCAAAACTAGAAATTATTAATCTCGTGTATCGTTACCTGGGGCCACGGGGAATGTAAGCGAGATTTTAATTGAGATTAACAGAATGTACCTTTTAGTGATTGCTGGACAAGCACTTAATAAGGTGTAAACTGTAAAGAAATATTAATAGGGCTTAATCGAGCATATTAAATATTTAATAACTAATTCCCGGAGCTGAAACAATAGCTCCATATTAAACTGTGATTTTATTACAAAATGGTGGAGAATGCGGGCAATTAAAGACTAAAATCTGAAAATCAAACCAGAGACAACATACAGATTTCTCACTTTTATCCGGAAGAATTGAGTAAATATAGAGAAACAAACGGTTATTTGTGGTATTGCATCCTTGTTTGTGAAACACAGTGAGTTTGAATGAAAGAGAGTGTAACTGTTAACTCGAGTTCGAGAAGAAATTAAACTGCAGTAAATAATTAATAAAAGTCGCTCTAAAGCGCATGAGAGGCGAACGAGCGTGTCCCTTGTTGCCCCTCTCTTAAGGCCTTCGTGGTAATGCTTTTGTTAGTGCGTGTTCCACTGCAAACCCAGCCACGTGACTCTCCCGGCTGTAGAATATTAAAGTAGCTATTTAAGTAATTCTCAGCCCATTTTTGAGTTCACGAGTGAATTCAAACGCACGGCGCTCAAAGGAGTGGCCAGTCGTTTTTGAGAAAGGGAGAGATTGTGCAATTGCTTGTTTGTTATGTGTGCTGTCTGAACAGACAAAAATTCACATAATAGCCCGCTGAGGCTTTGTTGGTTTATAAGTAACCCGTAGATAAATTTATCTCGTCCTAAATGAGTGAGATTATATGTGCTATAGAAAATTCAAGTCTGAACCAGGCTCGTTGACTCTGAAGCGTGAAGCACATTTTCCTTCTGCCTACAGGCACTGAGTCGCCATAGCGACCAGTTTAACCACGTGGAGACTTAGCCACGTGTAAATAGCATTAGCGCTAAGCTAACAAAGAAACTGTAGCATTGTAGCTTTAGCCATGCTGGTAGCATTACGGCTAGCGATTAGCACATAGCATTTAAAGCTTGAATGCAGTGTGTTTGTGGGAAATGTGGTTCACAGCTAACACTAATTCCCTTTCTCTCTAGTCTCTCATTTAAAAGACTAACACGTTTTAAGTTGGCTGTGTTAATGTTTCCCAATCATCAGTGTTAACAATTTCACAGGTTGGTTTAATATAACAGCTGATTAAAGTCTTCTTACCTTTTGTGGGACCAGCTTAATAACTGGTGGGTTATTAGAAGATAATTCAGTATTACTTTGATAACATAGTGAGGTTGATTTAGTTCAATTATAATGGCTTTTTATGATTTCATAACACATCAATGGATGAGCGCTATTGTTAGGAATTTTTAATTGTTAATTGAATGTCACAATTGATTACAAATTAATTTTGAATTAATTTAATTTAATAAAATTTTCAATTCCTGCTTCCAACAACAGCATCCATTTATGAACCATAAACGCGCTTATAATTTGACCACTACAATAAAACCTTAAGTTATCTAGAGGGCCAGAAATTTTTAATTTCATTTACAAGTAGGATACCGATTAATTATTATTATTTTTTTTTGATGTTAAGGACGATGAGAGGAATGCTTAAGTTTGGAAATTATTTTAATTACTATTATGGGAATCCAAAACTAGTGATTTAGAAGCTGTAAATTAATTTAATAATTAATTATGAATTCGAACATTCTAATTACATTTAATAATTAATTACACTTCCTGTCTACATTTTGCAACAATATTGGTTTGTCAACTCAATTGCAGATTGCATTTGTAAATTCTAATCCTAAGTGAATCCTATTAATTTTAATTATAACATCATAAATTTTAATTAGAAACCAAATTCTAATTTTTAATTCTAATTTCAAACTTAAATACAAGTCTGGCTCTATCTGTAGGCCATACTTCATTTCCTTAGGTGATCTGATTAACTCAAATAAATTTAATAATAATTTAATTAAAATAATTTTATTAAATTAAAATTAGTCCTCTTTACTTAGGCCTGAGAGTAGATAGTGCTCCCCCTAGCGTTGTGTTGGAGAAGTGACAGGGACACCATACAGTCAAAGTCATTTCTCACCAATCTGGAGCATAAAACGTAACCTTAGCATAGCGACTCAACAGCACCACCTTGTGCCAACGTATTAGTTTTAAATCTTGGGAATAAATCTTAAATTCTCTTTTCTTTTCTCCCTGTTACTAACTTCTAATTTGACTTGTTTGCTTAAAGCTGACCAGGGGAAGATCACGAATAGAGCGAAATGTCACAATTGAACAGATATGTATGAAACTTGAGAACCACATTCAAACTGTTTATCATTTACCCTCTATTGTGAAATCCTACCCCTCCCAGTTAAAGCAGGTGCAATGAGAAGATAGACATCGGCAACATTTTTAAACACGCGCGAAACACGCTGACCAGCGTTGCGGTGTAAAATCCTGCCATTAAGGGACAAGCACTGTCATTGCTGTTATTTTCCTCCATCAAGGAGAAAATTGAAATAGCAATAACAGTCTTATTACAAAAGAGAAAACTCGCCTACAATCCTCTGATTAGAAGCGTCCTTCTAAATCAGACTTAACAAAGCGAAGAGAGAATCTGCTATTAAAAGAGAGATCGGTCTAGTGTTATTGTCCCTGTGTACTCATTCTGTTAGTGTGCTTTTCTTTCTGTTTCCCAACAGTGCTGCCTCTACGTGGGCGCAATTTCTACGCAGAAGCTGCAAATTACACGCACCCCACCACAGAGGACCACAGAAACAGAATCACACTCAACACTAGCATACACTACACTGTGCACATTCACACCCCTGTTGTTTTGTTTGTGTTTTTGTTTTGCTTTGTTTCCCATCCAAGGTCTGTGTCAGTTCGGTCCAAGATCCCATCACCGCCAGAACATGTATCACCAGCCAGAACATGTCGGTCACTGGGAAGGACTGGAAATGTGGCTAAGTGCTACAACAAACAGCATCCTCCCTAAAGCTGCTGAAGCACTCCAACATCAGACACAGGACCAACTAGATGACAACATCACAAGCATCATGAGACAAGACCCAAGTCAAAACTACAATCACAAAGAATTAGCCAAGATCACCTCAAGCTTAAGTCACACACTCATCGCCACCCTCAAACTGAGCGACAAGTACGCCGCACAACGCCAGCAGGAGCTGACAAGCGCACAACGACGCATAGAGCAGCTGGAACGTGAAGCTCAGGTACGACGAGAAGGGACCGATGAGGTGGAGCAAGGCGCCGATGAGGAAATCAACAGGCTAAAAGAAACTCTAGAAGCTACCGGCCACGAAATGCAGCAACTCAAAGAGGACTTCGCTGATCGTGCAGACAAGCTACAGTATGCAGAGAAGCTACTAGAGAAGGCAAAGACTGACTTCAGGGACAAAAACAGCAGAATCAAGGCCCTCGAAGCTCATTTGGCTGAATCAAGAAACGAGATCAGCCGCCTAACACAACAGCTCGACTACGTCACAGAGGAGTCTGAAAGTTTCCAAGAGGAACTCAAGCACGCTACGAACCACGCCATGAGCCGTCAGGACGGGCGTTGCCCCACACCCCTGCCAAGCAGGACCAAGTCACCTGTGCCTGGACTGACACGTGAACATAAGACAGAGGGGGTGATGTTAAAACAGTCACCAGCGCCGTCTGAAGAACTTTATATCACGACAGAACCAGAAGAATCTGCTGCAGCCAGCCGCAGATCGTCGCACAGCTTGGACCTAAAAGACCTTGACAAGCTCGCCCGAACGTTAGCAAATTCAACCCCAGCGTGCCAAACAGCCAAACGGTCCAGGCGTATCTGCAAGATATTGATTTCCATCTGGAAATGCGACCTAACGTTACGGACAAAGATAAACTCTATTTACTCCGAGCGACATCCAGCCCTGAAGTACGCAGCTTCCTGGACCGGCAGCCTGTTAACACAAAGACTGATTACCAACGGCCGCGAAAAGCCCTTATTAAAGAGTTCGCCGACCCTGAGTCCGATCAAGGCTTAGTGGCTGCCCTGGAGACGAGACAAGGGCGTCACGACACTCCTCAAGCTTACTATAGTCGACTCAGACAAGCATATTTTGGAACTCGCAATGATTCTGACATGGAAGATGAACTGAACTTTAAAACTCTCTTCCTCAGGAATCTTCATCCTGGCATAAGCCACCATCTTGGCGTTCTCGCATGTCCACGATGAACACTCAACAGTTGCGAGACTTGGTGCAAAAGGCCTACTACAAACAAAAGATGGCCTCAGAAAAGAGCACAAAAACCCCAGCAGTTCTTGATTTCAACACGCAACACCATGAACTGGCTCTAGAGGGCACCCAACGCCAAGACAGCGCTAAGCCACCACACAGAGAATGGAATGCACTCCGTCCAACAGAGAACGAGACCCACACGCTGACACTCGACCTGAACAGAGGTATGACCGATGGGATGAACCGCGTGGGACGTCAACGCTCACCTGGGCGACACTGGGAGAAGTGGTCTCATGAGAATCAGTGGGAAAAGGAAGACCAGAGTCAGCCTGACTAGCTGTCAGGCGGGCAGTGACAAGCTGAACAAATCAGCCCCAGAAAACAGCACCGCTTCACCGTCGTGCTCTCAGAGGACAGTAAACACCCTAACTTCAGATGGACATGAAACCCCACCTGAAAACCCAGCAACAGAGTTAAACACTAACTCAACACCAATACTCCAAATCACAGCAGCGTCCAACAAACACCTGCTGATGAAACTCCAAGTTCCTGAAAGTGCTGTCTCAGTCACCTGCCATTCCTCCGGAGAACACCAGATCAGGTCTGACATCCAAACGTTTCCTCCCAAACTCCAGCCCCTCAAATGACCAAAACGATGCCCTCACCACAGCAGGTGCATCACATGAAGAGTCCTGGACCTTTCATGCCCTCCCACCCAACCCTACAGTGGCAGCAGTAACCCGCCGCCAGCACGCCACTGGCGAGCACCCCTGCCCTCCTGCATTACCATACCACCTCAGTTCGCTGCTGACGATCTCCTCACCCTCACATGCGGATTCGTCACTCGAACCATGACAGCTCACATGTCAAAACCATGATAACACATCCTCCGAGCTCCAGCTCCACTCTGTCGACTACATGCTGCATCTGCAAGACGGTGTCCACACGTATGTCCCTGAGCCACTCACTGCGCCACAGCTCGTAGTACCTCACGGCCAGAGGGGAGTACGCTGACACACGCACGATGCACCATGATGGGTTGCCAATGCCAACCGCAAATCCAAACCACCGACAGGAAAAGGGGAAGATCCGACCCACTGACACAGACCGACAACCATATGCACCACACAAGCATAATTATTGTCATTTTAGGAAAACATATAGCAACCATGCTTAGACACAACCCATATTCTCTCCTCCGCAGCACTGCTAGGACCAATCTAGTAGAGAGGAGTTACTCTCAAATTTTTTTTTTTTTTATCATATAATTTTTTTTTATAATTTTTATTTTTTATTTTTTTAATTTTTATTTTTAAAATTTATTTTATCGTTTGGGTTCTTTATCGCGTGTCTCACTTTGTGTTTCCTTTCCTCTCTTTCACTTTGAACCCCTTAACCAAACCTTGAATCCAGGTCCTGAAATTGAGATCGACTTCCGTCAGTAAAGTCGTTGTAATTCGCTGTGAGAACCGCTGTCGACCGATCGAGGCCACCCGCCAAAATCATGAACGACATGATACACGATGTAAGTTCCTCGATTGACAACGTAGCCATGAATAGGATTCCGTGCTACACGATACCTCTTAGCCTTGTTCAAACGTTGTAACTTCGGCCACTGCGGGCCCCGCTAGTCTCATCCAAACCCATCTCGCCCCTTTCCCGGTAGCGCTATTACCATATCGCAAACCCGAAACAGGTGATTTAGTTGTCTTTTCAGTTTGCCCATTATCGGCGTTAATAATGTTTACCGGCTCAAAGAGGCGTTGTGAATGTGGGATTACGGCAAGGAAAACCTATGTAAAAATCCAAACTCCTAAAGTATTACGAGAACAACGAACAGTTGTATCTGGCCCCAAACTCAAAGATGGGCACGCTTACTTAGGACATTCACTCCCCTACCGAGTAAACTCTGCGTGCGATAATACCAAGGGCATCTGCGGTTTAGAATCCATTAAACCCGACACTAGCTGCCCCGCCGAAGCAACACCACGTTCTCAAGTTGAGGTAACGCAAGCCGAAATCATCAGAAACCGATGGCTGGTCAACACCCCAGCACGAACAGCCACCCTCACATGCGATTAACACGACACCACTACGCGCATTAATTTGCCCAACCAAACGTTATGGATCACTGTCCCGAAGGGCGAGATCCTCCATATTGACGAGTTAGCATTGTATCACCTCACCGACGACGAATATCAGGTTGAAAACGAAATCTCTTATTGAATTGACACCGGCTGACAGCGCTAGAAGCTATCGCTCGCCTTCCGCCCGCCGGCGCGCCAATTATTCGGTCCTGGTCTGCCGCTGACACGGCGCTTTGTATCTCTACTATCGTAGGATATCTTATTGAATTTGACACTGGCCTTCCTCCTACACAAGCGAGTGAACGTCGTTCAAGAGTCTCTCAACAAATGCACGTCAGGCGTCCCGCGCCTCTTTCGACGTGGTAATTCCGACCTAGAATCCGAACCCGAGAATTCGACCAACCTGACTGAGATCATGCCTATGCCGCCTCGTCGAGCCCCTGACAATTAAAACAGTCAAAAATGACCCAATTGTCAATAATGATAAACAATGCATCCCTATGTCTTCTCAAGTTTCTAACCTGTTCCTTCCCAAATTACCTTGCACCAGGCTTTAGTCAGTGATAGGAATGATGTTTGTGTCTTGTATGTGCCTGTTCTTCCTGCCTCTTGTTCCAGGGCCTTGACGAGGTTCCATCAGGGAACATCACCAAGCCCGAGGGGGATATGTAACGTATATCGGCAGGAATTCAACTGTCTACACGTCAGCTAAAGAATCAGCGTCTCTCTAAAACCCCTCCCCCCTTTTGCATCAGCGCAAAAGCGCGCGATTTCGTCCGGTCACAGAACAAAGAGAAATGGCCACCAGAAGATTTCCAAGAGACACATTCATTTCATGATAATAATTCATCTACACCAGGAACATGTGGATATTAATTGTGGTACTCTTTCTCTCATATGCTTGTGGAATATGAATTATTTGGGAAAACGTGGGCTGATTTCTAATCATACTTTAAGCTGGAATGTTTAGGTGGTGTTTAGACTTTTATGAATGGTTGCAAAATTATATGAATCAATAAGATAACGAATGTGATATTATAATGTGTAAACCTGATAAGAGTTTTAAAACATGGGTAAAAGTTATTTCTCATCGCATGAAAATGCCTTGCGAGCAGCAGTGCAGGCGGGCTTCGCCCGCATCCGACGCTCTGATTGGACCAGCCACCTTTGGGGATGTCCAAAAAAAACGGACTGTTTAAAACGACGCGCGAGCGATGCGCCCTCTCTCTTCTCTTCCCTCTTGCAACTCTCTGGTGCTCATGAACTCGTAACGGCGCGCTCAAACGCGCGCAAGGCTGACCTGGAAGCCGGCCCGCTGGACTCTCACGACGAAACCAACCATCGGAGGGGGTCTAAGACTGTGCCAAAGCCGTAACGGAGCCACGAATTCAACGATTGCGGAGGAGAGCTTTCCCGGTGACGTCACGCAGCCGTCTCAAGTCTCCACACGAGAACAACCGAAGGAGCACGAACCGAACACGTGACATCCGAAACAAAGAACTCACGCGGGAAACGAAACCAGCATCGAGCCTGCTTTAAACCCATCCAAGCAAGTACAAACTGAATTCCTAATCCTGACTAAACCGTTAAAATTCGATCTGAATGCAGTAACAAAACAGATTTGTTCGTGATCATTTTCTGGTTAAGTTAAGCTATGAAGTAGAAAGAATGGTATTCTTTCACAGTATGCCTATGTGTGTATGTCTATGTCTTCTCAGTTAATCCATTTATGTTAGAATAGCAGTATTACGAATAAACCTTTTCCATTTTATAAACAAGTGTCTCTGGAATGTGATTTTAAGTATCTTTATCCTTATTTGCCCTAAAGATAACGCAACCTAGCTCAAAACTAGAAATTATTAATCTCGTGTATCGTTACCTGGGGCCACGGGGAATGTAAGCGAGATTTTAATTGAGATTAACAGAATGTACCTTTTAGTGATTGCTGGACAAGCACTTAATAAGGTGTAAACTGTAAAGAAATATTAATAGGGCTTAATCGAGCATATTAAATATTTAATAACTAATTCCCGGAGCTGAAACAATAGCTCCATATTAAACTGTGATTTTATTACAGAGTCGTGTGCTTGGCTGAGCGCATCTCAGGGTCTGCTCTCCCCTCTCTGCAGGACATCTACCTCAAACGCTGCAAAAGCAGAGCTGCTAAAATCATCAAGGACTCGAATCACCCTGGTAACCATCATTTCTGTTTACTGTCATCTGGCAAGCGCTTCAGAAGCATGTTGGCAAAAACTGAAAGACTGAGGAGGAGTTTCTTCCCTCAGGCCATCAGGCTCCTAAACTCAGTCTCATAACATCATTACATCCACAGGACTTAATTTAATAAACTGTATACACATCCATTATTCTCCATCATCCACACTGCTGCTATGTTTACATACCCGGTACAACCTATTTGCACATTCTCTTGCACATCCGTGTTTATTATTAATATTTATTATCCACAGTAACTGTATTGCACATTTTATCTCATTGCACATCTTACTCATTTTATTTTATTATTTGTTCCCTTTTTCATTCCCACCTATATTTATATATATATATTTTCTTGCGTTATGTTTCATTGTTTTATTGCTTATTTTATTTTCTATTTTATTATTACTATTATTTTTTATTTTTTTGCACTTTCCATTGAGCGGACCTGTCCTGACCAACATTTCACTACTGATTATACCCTGTATGATTGTGTATGTGACAAATAATAAAGAACCTTGAACCTTGAAAGTGATTGAAACGCGACCCATTAAGACTACATAACTAGCTCTCCTTTAAAAGATGTTAATCTGCACAAAAATCCTTATAATCGAGCCGTTTGTTTGATTAAATAAATACCCATAAGATAATTACAACAGATGTGCTGTGATTTTGGCTATACTAGCATGTACAATTAGAGAAGCAAGCAACAATATCTGTGTTTAACTGAATTAAGCTCTGCTCTTCTCTGCCGCACGCTGAAACTGAGCAGATGCAGAGAGAGATGTGTGTGCGCGCGCTGAACAGAAACTCAGCAGACGCAGAGAGAGAGGGAGATGTGTGTGCGCATGCACTGAACAGAAACTGAGCAGATGCGGAGAGAGAGAGAGAGAGAGAGAGAGAGAGAGATGTGCGTGTGCTGAATAGAAACTGAATAGAGAGAGAGAGAGAGGTGTGTGCGTGTGCTGGGAAAGCAAGACCTCGCGCTGGCGCGGCAGTACCGGCGATTCTTGGAGACTAAATAAGGTTTGGGCACTTTTTTGGGGGAAAAAAGTCGCTAAAGGGGTCTGCAATGTTGCCAAGTTGGCAATGCTGTGCATCTCCATTTCTCCAACTATGGGTTAGGCCACGGATCAAACAGAAAATACGCGCTGCGTTAATCGCGCGTTAATAAACTTAGTGCCATTAAAAGTAATTTGCGTTACTGCGTTATTAACTAAATACGCGCTGCGTTAACTTTGACAGCACTAATTTTTATGTTTACTTAATTGCCTAAAATCAGAGTTGCAAACCTTTCAAAATATGTTCACCATGGTCAAGACAATAAACAATTGTAAAAATCGCACCTTGGTAACATATCAGTCAGCATTTGAACTGCTATATATGTGTGTGCATGATTTTTTTTTTTTAAATGCAATGCATGCATTTTAAATTGTAATCCGGCAAGGGCAAAACCATTCAACTTACCCGGCCACTGTCTTGGCTAAGCCTGAGGTACATCACCCAGCGCCACCGGGGGGGGAAGCATTCCCCATCTCCTCCAGTAAAATATAAAATATAAAAGCAAATATGAGCAATGCTGGCTCCATAACTTTTTTAAACAACCTGTCAGGATGGCTGCTCTCATCTAGCACCATTGCTATGCGACAGGAGCCACAACCGGGTACACCTGGTGGCGAAAATAGGAAATCCTGTGAAGGCGGAGCGTCTCATGCATTTCGGAGGCGTGGTCTTCGAAGTCCGTACACTCTGAAGTGCGTACACTTAGCTTTGGGACACAGCTTAAGTTACACACAGAATGAGACCACCCCCAAAAAAAAAATGGGGGAAAAAAGTGGAAAATTGTTTATTTGAATTCTTTTTTTTTTTTTTTTTTTTTGAATGCTATAAAGAACATACAAAACCAATGCCAGGGGTGAGTGCAATTAGAAATTGAGTTTGAAGTTACAAAATCATGAAAATATTATTCAAATGACACAATGAGATGGTTTTGAGGGCTTTGGAATTGTTGGATGTAAGAAGAGTATCCAGGTAAGATTTAAGGTCCTTACAGAAAACAGGAAAGTAGGGCTTAGCACCTTGAAACTTACATTTGTGCAAAAAGAATTTAGCAAGAAAAATGAATTAGTTTATCAGAAAATATTTGTCATTGTCTTCTTTAGTAAAGTTATGACAACCAAATAAGACATCTTTATATAACAAAAAGAAACTCTGTGAAGAAAAAGCATGTACAAAAATTAAGAAATCCTTCCAAAATAAATTTGTATATGTACATTCCCAAAAAAGATGGGACATAGATTCATCTTCAGCCTCACAGAAAGAGCATAAAGAATCAATATCTGGAAACATTTTTTTCATATAAAGCTTAACAGGGTAAAAAAGATGAAGCAATTTGTACGAAACCTCCTTAACCTTATTAGTTATTAAATATTTAGATGACAAAGTCCACACTTTCTTCCATGGAATGTTATCGTATAGGCCATTCCAGTGGGATACAATATATGGGAGAGAAGTTATCTCAGCCTGAAACAGTTGTCTAATTATTTTGTTACGACCGCAAGAGGGAGATAAAAAGCAAAGCTTCCCAATCATTGTATCAAAAGGATGAATCTTTAAAAAAGAAGACTGGGAACTAGTGGAGCCCTTGAGAATAGTTATGGCCCCACAGGGAATGGCGTCCATTACAATGGCGAACTCTCGAGGAGTGACAGGAATATTATATTTATTTAGGAATTCAGAATAAGAATATAAGTAACCATCAGAGTTTAATAACTGAGAAACTAGAATAATATTATTATTGACCCAATTTGGGAAAAATAAGGATTTACTTTTATAAAGTATAACGCCATTATTCCAAATAAAATAACTATGAAGACTAAAATTATATTTATAAATTAGATGCCACGCCAAAAGCACTTGTTTATGAAAATTTGATAATTTAAGGGGTAATTTAGTGATATTGTAATTACATAACAATAAGAAAGGAAGACCTCCTACCTTAGAGAAAATGATATTAGGAAGAATATTCCAAAATGAATCAGGATTTGTTAAATACTGCTTTAACCAATTTATCTTAAAAGTATTATTTATAGAGGCAAAATCTAAAAAATTTAAGCCACCATATTCATATTTATTTATAACAACAGATTTCTTGACATAATGTCTTCTATGTTTCCACAGAAAGTCAAATCATATTCTATCAATTTCAGCACATACAGATTTATCTACATGTAAAGAAAGAGCCGGGTAAGTCATTCTTGAAATACCCTCAGCTTTAGCGACGAGGGCTCGGCTTCTTAACGATAAATCTCTCTGTAACCATGAATTGAATTTCGATTTAGCTTTTCCAACAACTGGGTCAAAGTTTAATCTGCATCTGGCTTTATCATCCTTACATATAGACACACCAAGATAGGTCACTTGTGATTTAACTGGAATACTATAAAGAGAAGGAGAAGAACAAGTTTTAATAGCTAATAATTCGCATTTATCAAGATTTAGTTTTAAACCTGAGGCTTTAGAAAAACATTTAATGAGTTCGATAGCGACTGGAATTTGTGATTTATCTTTAAGAAACAAAGTAGTGTCATCGGCTAGCTGACTAATAAGTATATACTTATTGGCAACAGTAATACCTTGTAGAGCACTACTTGAAAGGGAAGAGGAAAGAAGTTGTGCAGCTATAAGAAATAAATAAGGCGAGACAGGGCAACCCTGACGAACACCTCTAGACAATTGAAATCTAGGAGATGTACCCCATTTAAGATTGATGGAGCAATTGGCGTTACTGTAGAGAGTTCTTACAAATTTACAGAATGGATCACCAAATCCAAGCTTTTTGAGAGATAAGAGGATAAATTCGTGATTGAGAGAGTCAAATGCTTTGTAAAAATCTAAAAAGAGAATAAAACTGTCATCCTTAATTAACTCAGAATAATCTAATAAATCTAAAACAAGTCGGATATTATTAGCTATATGTCTTTTTGGCATAAATCCTGATTGAGTATCGTCAATAACAGAGTTTAAAACACTCTTAAGTCTTTTAGCTAGAATACAAGCTAATATTTTATAATCGTTATTGAGCAGACAGATAGGCCGCCAATTATCTATCAAGGAAGTATCCTTTTTAGGTTTAGGTATTAGAGTTAGTAGTCCTTGTGTTAAGCTTGGAGGCAGATTTTCTGACTGAATACTCTCTGAAAACATCTCTAGCAGGAATGGCGCCAATTCTTCCGCAAAGCATTTGTAAAATTCAGCCGTTAGGCCATCCGTACCGGGAGACTTGTTATTTTTAAGGCCTTCAATACCATAAATTATATCAGTAATATTTATATTTTTATCACAGGCAGACTGCTCATCTCTAGATATTACATTTGTTTTCTTTAAAGATTGAAAAAAAAGAGACGCAGATTCTTTACAATAATTAGATTTATAGAGTTCTGAGTAGAAGTTACTACAGAAAGAGGCAATTTCCTTAGGATTATCTGTCAGTGTACCATTAACTTGTAATGAATTAATAGTAAGATTCTTAAAATTATGTTTTTCCATTCTGAAAAAATAAGCAGAGCTTTGCTCTCCTTGTTCTAACCATTTCCTCCTAGAACGAATATAGGAGCCGTCAGCTTTGTACTTATAGATATTATCTAGCTTAGATTGAAGCTCTGCAAGTTCTGTTAAATCAGCATCTGTTAAGTCTTCCTGAATTTTGCTCTGAAGTGTTATGATTTTTGAGATTACCTTTTCCTCTTCGTACCTTCTCTGTTTTGCCAAATTGCTGCTGAAATGCCTAACACACAATCCTATTTCATATTTTAATAACTCCCAGTTAGAACTAAATGTTTTGTCAGATGAAGCTATGGCCCAATAGTATTGAATCAAAATGGAAATTCTTTTTTTCAATTCATCATGCTTAAGCAGAGAGGAGTTCATTTTCCAATAAGAAGCTCTAAAGCTAGTATTGGAGTGTCCTGTGGATAAAGGAGTAGAGAGGAGAATAGTGTGGTAGTCTGTTAAAGGTGAGGGAAGGATACTAACTGAAACATTAAAGTTTTTAAATGAGTATGGTACAAGCCAGTAATCTAAACGAGAAAGTCTTGAATGATTCTTGTTACTCCATGTGTACGATTTAATATTTGGAAAATTCTCGCTCCAGATATCGATTAATTCGAACTTCTCCATTAACATTTTCAATTTTGAGTTAGGGGAAGCAGACTTTCTAGGAGGAAATCTATCAAGATTGTTATCAGGCGCGATATTAAAATCTCCACCAATACAAATCAAAGCATCCGGAAATGTATTAGACCGTAACAAAATTATTTCTCCTATCTCTTCAAACAACAGATCATTTCTCGGGAGGTATTATATCCATAAATGTTAGTCAATAATATAAAAATATTATTAACACAAATTAGTAGTAAAATAAAATGCCCCTTAGGATCAATATAGTTCTGTAAGACTGAACCAGCAAAATGGTTTTTCATTATCATTACACCAGCAGAATGCTCGGAACCATGAGCCATCCAAACCTCATTGCCCCATTGATTTTTCCAAAAAGTAGAGTCATTGAACAGAGAGTGAGACTCCTGAAAAAAACAAAAATCAGTTTTAAAGGATTTAGCATACAGAAACAATGCTTTGCGCTTTACATTGTCACGTAGACCCCTGGCATTGAGAGAAACAATTGAGATAGACATACAAAACAGAACAAAAATAATAGAACCAACTTTGTTGAACCTTCTAAAGAGAAGTTGAATCAGTAGCTGACTAACAAAGTCAAATGGATCCACTCTTCGGCATTTAGTTACTCAGTTCTTTCTTATACAACATACGAAGTTTCATCCACTTAAATTAAACAGGTATACCGTGCTAAGATGGATATATTTCAAATCCATCAATGAAGGCACGGGCTCCCATGAAGTGAGCCCTCTTCCCCTCTTTTCGAGCCTTTTCAACAGCGGGCCAAAGCAGCCTCCTTCTTTCCCGATCAGGCGCGATGAGATCCTCAGAGAAACAAAGTTGATTGGTACGTAGAAACTCCGACGTCCTCGCTGCTTTCCACACTCCGTCCCTCGCCAATCGTGAGGAAAACTGAATAATTATAGGACGAGGACGTGAACTATTTTGGAGCCTTCTTCCAATTCGGTGAACTGTGTCGATTTTGTCTGCTAGGCTGTGGCCTCCTTCAGGGAACGTAGCTTCACAGATACGGATGGACTCTGCTCTCACCTCCTCTCGTTCCTTCTCAGGTACACCTTGCAAACGCAGATTCCATCGACGGGAATATCTTTCCAGGTCAGAGAGACGTTGTTCGCAGAATCCCATCTTCTTCTCTTCGTCGTTCAAATCTCGTCTCGAAATGATTAACTTTGTCTTTAATGTCATTTATTTCACTACATACAAAGTCCACAGTTTTTTTCAATCCTTCAATTTTTAGTGCATTTTCACTCACCATTTTCTCTATGGTGTCGGAGCAGGTGTTAATTAGCTGAGAGAGCGTTGCGATAACAGATGAGATGTCATCATCTGTCTTGCCCTTTTTGGATGGAGGTTTAGCTGGTCTATCTGGAGGCGGCGTTTTAGCCCCGGACAGAGTTTCCCCCGTAACGTTAGCTTTAACGTTAGATGCATAACTATGAAAGTCCATCTTATCAGAATGCTGCGAAATACGCGACATATCTCTTCTTCTGTCAGTGGTCGACTTCATATTTCGAATCTCAGGGTAGGCAGAAAGGTAGATGTAGATAATTTTACGCAAATATAGCTTGAAAGAATGATATGTATGCCGTTATAAAAGTTTGTCAGCAGAGCTCAGCAAAAGACAAGTTAGCAGGACGCCATCTTGAACTCCCCCCCCCGTTTATTTGAATTCTCGCGTTCTCTCCAGAGGGCTGTGACGCATGCTGTGACACACCTGTCATGTGATGGGGGCGGAACTTAGCGATCGACTTTTTGGACAAAATAAACCTTTTTTTTTTTTTTTTACATTTTTAATATATGTGCATGTGTGTTTTGTGGGGAATGTGGCTATATTTGTATGATTAGCATCTGTGTGGCAGATATTCAGCTGCGATTACTCTGACTGAATGAGGGCTATCACTATGAATGCCGATCAGCCGTTATGGACTATATGGCCCATATCTGTATGATTATCATCTGAATTACCCCTCACATCAGTGTGTGATTACTGACTAACAGCAATCAGTATGAATGTCTGGCAGTATCAGTGTATGTCTGGCAATCAGAGTATGTATGTGAGTATGTAGGCTACTAGCCTACATACAAAGCAATTTCTTTCTTTATTTCTTTTTATTACTCAAATTATTCTTATTGTATTTTTTTGTGGTCAAATAAATCACTTATATGATGTCTAAGATTCTGTCTATAATAATTGTGTAATTGATAAACCTACAGTGGTATTCATAATGACTAAAATAGTTTATTAATTTGTAGAACTCGAACTAGAACTTGTAGAATAAATATGTTTCCTCAAACCTGGGCGGGGGGCTATATATAGTCTCAGGAAAATCTAATTTTTCACATGTGACTCATGAGACATGTGACTTTCAACCCATTACTTTTCTGGATTGCTCCAGGACTTATTTAATAGATTTCTATATGAAATACTATTATTTATTTTTAATTCAGTGTGGTACACTTTTTTAAGGCACTTCAGTCCCTATAACTTTTTATCTTTTTGAGCCTTATCAACTCTGGATGATGGTTAGTAAAGCCCAAAGGGTCTTCTTTGCAAAGAGACCAAAATTGTGTGTGTAGCATACTGAAGTCAGCACCTGTTATTATTTTACATTTTTTTTTCAACTGTGAGTCCCAAAATCCCAAAAAGGGGAGTGCTGGCTAACAGGTTAAAACAAACAGCTTTGGAGGTCTTTATTTATTTAAGTCTGGCGTTCTCGTCACCTTCTTCTATCACATCTCATCTTGAACATCAGTTTGATAAACATATCTGCCTTTCTTAGGAAAAAATGTTCTTCCTAAAATTTGACCTAACTTTTAACTTCATCAGATGTTTGTCATAAAAAAGATTCAATAGGCCTCGCATCCTTTGACCGGTCAGCGAACCATTCCAATGAACCTTTGATGGAGGTCACATTCGCAGGTATATGTAGATAATGTACATAAAATAGATGCAATGATCACACTTTGATCGGCGAACAACACCGAAAGTTAAGATTCCCTCAAAAACTCATTACATTAAAACTACATCCCCCCTCAAGCCAGCACAGACCAGGCACTCAAGGAACTGTATAGGAATATAAGTGAGCAGGAAACCGTGCAGATGCTGTGTTTGTTGTTACGGGAGACTGTAACAAAACCAACTTCAGAACAATAGCTCCAAAATTTACATTTACATATTTAGCAGATGCTTTTATCCAAAGCGACTTACAATTGCATTCAGGTTATACATTTTCATTAGTATGTGTGTTCCCTGGGAAACGAACCCACAACCTTTTGCGCTGCTGATGCAATGCTCTACCACTGAGCCACACAGGAACAAAATACTTCCAACACATCACCATCAACACGTGTGGTGATCGTGTACTGGACCACTGTTAAGCTAAACTTGAAATTGAGAAAACATATATATGAATAATAATTATATTCATCATTGTCAAAGAAAGAAAATAATCTATCAGATGAGATGAGTTTTGATTTGAGATCAAAACGAATGGATACTATTGGTTGTGGGCACACGGTGCAGCCTGTAAGAAACGAGGAAGCTGATTGGTCATTGAAACTTCACATGTTAAATAGAACCAGGTGTGCTTGTTTTGTTATCAGTGTGCAGAGGGATCTCTGTTGGCAAAGTGAATGTGCTTCTCCTATCCAAGTTCGTGTTGATATTGGTTATAAATCCAAAGGAGAAACATTGCTAAAGCATGCACAGATTGAGCCATTGAGTTTGGAGTAAACCACATGCTCCGTTTGGTCAAAGACAGAATGTGTTTGACCAAAGAAGGATTGGGGCATGTAAAAAGTGCCTTGGATGCCATGAGGGTGACACCAACTGCAGAGACACATTCTTGTGCAAGAATAGAGACTGCAGGGTAGAACATGCACCTGATCATCATTATTTTCTCTGTCCAAGACGAGAATCCACAGGTGGCAGTGAGGAAAAGTCTCTATAGGATCGTAGGAGGGTAAATGTGCTAACAGCAGAGCAAGATGAGGTTTTAGCTGAACTTTCCCCAGAGCTAGCGAAGCGATGCAGAAAAGCTTTTACCAACAAAGCCGCAACATTGACTTGCACTAAAAAAAACTAAGTTGGACTTTTAAAGGAAAGTGGCGTACAAGAACTACCTGTCATTATGATGCTAATGGAAGTTACAGCCAATGCAGGGCAGAAGATTGGAACTTTGTTAGACCTTGCATCAGATACCAACTATATAACCCACAAGGCTGCAGAAAGATTGAGGTTAAGGAGCGAAGCTGTCCCTCCAACCTTTCCTGAAGACCTATTGGCTCACGCCAGTCCAAATGACTGGCCAATTGTCGCGAAGCATGCAAATACGAGCTCGAGAGGCAGTATAAATGCGGCGCCTGCCAATTACATCAGAATCTGATACTGAACGCCGCTTGGCTGAACGAGCAGCGATCACCGTGATGTCTCGTTCCCGCTCTCAGGGAACCGAGGTTACGATAGTAACCGGAGCGTTCCCTTTCGAGCTTTCACGAGACATCACGGAGAATTTCTCCGTTATGGGAACGCTATTCAATCCCGCCGTGAGAGAGGCTACAGGCAGCCTGTACCAGTTACACAGCGAGGTAGAATTCCTATCAATAACGGCGCTCGTAGGGCGGGCTCACAGCTGATAGGTGGAGATAAGCCAATGAGCGCCTACACCTCAGGTATACTAAATTTACATATCTGGCAAGTGACTACATGGGCTGTGCTGAGAGCAGGGCAGAACACATTCAGCAATAGCAGTATTATAGGAGCTATACAGAGTTAACTGTGTTTGAGCAGCATACCATAATATGACCATGTCCGCGGCACTGAACTCAGGGCCGACAATAACAACATAGAGGGCTGCGTAATGTACTGTACAAACAGCACCTCCCACAAAAAAGGTAACGTTAGCAACATGAATTAGTTACTCACCAACCGCACTTGGGAGGCTAAGGACTGAACGTCCAGCTTGTAAAACCTGGCGAAGGTATTCTGCGAAGACCAACCGGCTGCCAAGCAAATATCTTGAATACACATACATCTTGACCACGCTCAGGTGGAGCGATAGCCCTCGTTGAAACTGACCCCTAATGTGCAGAGGCATTTTCCAAACCTTAGGTTGTATATGCCTCCGTGATAGCGTCCACAATCCAGTGTGACAGACTTTGTTTCGATCTGGCTCGACGCCCTTGTACACCACCAAAGCACCCAAAAGCTGGATCGATTGCCGAAAACTGGCTGAACGGTCAATGTAAAATCTCAAAACCCTGACAGGGCAAACTACAGTCTGGGCGTCCGCACTCTGTGAGGGCGATGATTTAGTAGCAAGGCTGACAGCGAAACCGTCTCTGTCCTTTCGAAGGGGGTAGACAGTGATTTAGGCACGTATTCCAATCTCGGCCGGAGAGTGACACTGCAGTCCCCGGGACCGAATCAAATGCTGTCGCTGTCCACAGAAAAAGCGTGTAAATGCTCTATGCGCTTAGCCGAAGCGAAGGCCAGAAGGACTGTAGTTTTAAGGAATCGCTCCTTCAAACCTACGGATGTTAAAGGCCCAAATGGTGGCTGTGAGAAAACTCTTAACCCACTTCCCAGGGCGGAAACGAAAGTGGACATGGGAGATGAAGTCTTTTTTACCGAATGATTGCCCGCTCTGCGGGGAACGAACACGGCAATGGCCGCGACATAGACTTCAGTGTCGATGGTAACGATCCACTATCCAGTCTGTGCAGCGGGAAACTCAGAACATACGATACGGTGCAAGTAGTCGGGTCGATATGAGCCTGACTCTTTCACAAACACTACCCATTTGAACCATACAAACGTCTTGTAGAGGGTGTTCGCGCTCCCATGAGCGTGCGAGCATGCGAGACTGTAAGGCGCCCATCTCCTCTGATACCCCTGAAGTGATCACACATGATAGCTCCATAGTTCCAGGTTCGAGTGCCACACCGAGCCGTCCAGCTGGGATAGCATATGCTTCCTGCCGGGGATCAGCCAAGGCGATGCCTCCAGCAGTTCCGTCAAGTCTGGGAACCCAGGCTGGTTCGGGGCGATGAGTATCACTGATGCTCGCTCCTCCCTGATCTCTCATAACACCAGTGGCAACATTTCTTGATCGGAGGAAATGCATACGGCCTAGCTGCTGGCCAGCGTGATGTCAGTGGGGAGTGAAGAACAACGGGCAGTGTGTGTTCTCGCTCTTGGCGAACAGATCCACCTCTGCTCTCCTTTTAACGCTAGCGATTCCAAATCATTCGAACCGACTCGGGGTGCAATCTCTCGGCGCTCCCAGCCGACCTTACCTGTTGATTGTAATCATCAATAAGGGAGTGATCCAATATGTCCCTGGCCGGAACCCAACTTCTCTCCTCCGGACCGTAACCTTCCCAGTCCACCAAGTATTGAAATCCTCGTCCCCTCCGCCTCGAGTCCAGAATACGATTGACCGAATAGGTAGGTTCCCCATCTGATCGCGGCGGGGAGGAACCGGAGTAAGCGGATTAAGGTGAGACCGAAAAGCGGGTTTAACTTTGGACACATGGAGCAGGATGAATTCTCCTGTGCGCAGGAGGGAGTTTGAGGCGGACTGTCACTGGACTAATAATTTTAGTGACAGGAAATGGGCCAATAAATTTGGGAGCCAACTTATTACACACGGACCGGGCGGAATGTTCTTGGTAGAAAGCCACACCTTTTGACCAACGCCGTGAGCGGGAGGCCGACCGGTGGCGATCAGCCTTAGCCTTGGTGCACGCCCCCACCGGAGGAGAGTCTCTCGGCTCTCGTCCAGGTACGGTGACACCTCTGGACGGCGTGAGCAGAGGGACCGACTTGGATTCCATACTAGGGAATAGAGGTGGCTGGTAACCTAAACTACACTCAAGCGGCGAGAGGCCCGTGGGCGACACCGGTAACGAGTTGTGGCGTACTCAACCCATGAAAGTTGCTGACACCAGGAAGTGGGATTCTGAGTGACCAAACATCGCAACACCCTCTCGAGATCCTGGTTGGCCGCTCAGTTTGACCGTTGGTCTGAGGGTGAAACCGGAAGACAAACTCACAGTCGCCCCAGTAGTCGACAAAACTCTCTCCAAAATTTGGACACGAATTGGGGACCCCTGTCGGAAACCACGTCTGCCGGGAGGCCATGAATGCGAAGGCGTGATCAACACCGTAGCCGCTGTCTCCTTGGCTGAGGCAATTTGGGCAAGGAATAAAATGGGCCGCCGAGAACCGGTCCACTACGGTTAAAACAACCGTATTACCCAGGAGGGTGGGAGGGCAGTGGCAAATCTAGCGCGATATGGGACCAGGGTCTCGAAGGGACTGACAGCGGCTGAAGTAACCCCTCTGGAGGTCGATTGGAAGTCTTACCCCGAGCACAGACTGAGCAGGCCAAAACAAACTCTCGGATATCGCAAGCTATGGCCCGCCACCAGAATCGTTGTTTAACCAAAAACATGGATGACCTTGTCCTGGATGACAAGCTACATTGGAACAGTGACCCCATTGGATGACGTTGGACCGTAACCTCTCCGGCACAAACAACCGGCCCGTTGGGCATCCAGGCGGAGGCGTTACCCCTTCCAAGGCCGTGCGGACCTTCGATTCGATCTCCCAAGTGACTGCAGAGACAACCAATCTCTCAGGTATGATGCACTCGGGAGACACCGGGCGGTCCGAAATATCAAAAATGCGTGACAAGGCATCGGGTTTGATGTTTTTAGAACCCGGCCGATAGGAGATGGAAAAATCAAAACGTCCGAAAAATAGTGCCCAACGAGCCTGCCTGGAGTTAAGACGTTTGGCGGACTGAATATATTCAAGATTCTTATGGTCGGTCCAAACTACGAAAGGAACCCCCGAACCCTCTAACCAGTGACGCCATTCTTCCAACGCTAGCTTGACGGCCAGCAACTCTCTGTTACCGATGTCGTAATTGCGTTCGGCAGGGGACAGTCGATGGGAAAAAAACGCGCAGGGATGCACCTTGTCGTCCGAGGTGGCCCGTTGGGATAGCACTGCACCTACCCCCACCTCTGACGCGTCGACCTCCACCACGAACTGGCGTGTGGGATCAGGGGCCGCATTCGACCACCTGAACGTCATCTTGGTGGAGGTCAAGGCAGTCAGAGGAACGGCTAGTTGGCTAAAATTGCGAATAAAACGCCGGTAAAAATTAGCGAACCCCAGAAACCTCATCAGGGCCTTGCGGGAATCAGGGGTTAGCCAATTTACCACAGCCTTAACCCTGTCAGGATCCATGCGAACTCCCTCCGGCGACACTATGAAACCCAAGAAAGGAACCGACTGTGCATGGAGTCGCACTTCTCCGCCTTGACAAAAAGCCCATTCTCTAACAACCTCTGGAGCACTCGCCTGACGTGTTGAACATGTTCCTGGAGAGAAGAAGAAAAAATCAATATGTCATCCAGGTAGACATATATGAACTGATCGACCATATCTCTCAACACGTCATTGACGAGTGCCTGGAAGACCGCGGGAGAGTTAGAGAGCCCGAAAGGCATAACCAAATACTCAAAATGCCCTCTGGGGGTATTAAACGTGGTCTTCCACTCATCCCCTTCTCTTATGCGAACCAAATGATAGGCGTTTCTGAGATCTAACTTGGTGAAGATGGATGCTCCCTGCAACCTCTCGAAGGCTGAAGACATCAACGGCAAAGGATAAGTATTCTTTACCGTGATGTTGTTCAAGCCCCGGTAGTCAATACAAGGTCGCAGAGAACCATCCTTCTTCGCGACAAAAAAAAATCCTGCCCCCGCTGGAGAAGAAGAGGGGCGGATGAACCCGGCTGTCAGAGAATCAGAAATATATTTCTCCATGGCCTCCCTTTCCGGGACAGAAAGCGAGTATAATCTGCCCTTAGGCAGAGACATACCTGGTACTAAGTCTATAGCACAGTCGTAGGGACGATGAGGAGGGAGAGAAGCGGCCCTGGACTTACTGAACACCTCCTTCAGGTCGAGATACTCCTCGGGCACGTTGGACAGGCTCCCCATCTCATCCTGCAACACAGAACCAGAAACAGAAAACCCAGCAGACACAAGACAAGAGGCATAGCAGGCTCTGCTCCACTCCGAGACGGTGTTACGGCCCCAATCCACCCGAGGATTGTGTTGAGTGAGCCAGGGGTGACCCAACACCACCGGGGCCAGAGGTGAATGGGTGACGAGGAACGTGATGGTCTCTGAGTGGTTGCCTGAGGTGACGAGGGTGATGGGTACCGTGGAGAGACTGATCTGGGGAAGTGACTGTCCATTGAGAGCGCTGACAGAGATCTTGTGACGGAGGGAAACCAAGGGAATGTGAAGGAGTTGAGCCAGGGAAATGTCCAGCAGGTTACCCTCGGCTCCGGAGTCTAACAGCGCCGTCCCCTCATGTCGCCCGGCCGCCCATTGCAACCTCACCGGGAGGAGGGTAGTAGATGAGGCCTTGTTGAGAGATACCCCACCCGACAGTAGCCTCAGACCTACTGTCGGGCCTGATCTTTTACGGGGCAGCTCACCAGGAAATGGCCAGCCGCGCCGCAGTATAGGCACAGTCCCTCATCTTCCGGACGATCTCTCTCCTCCCGGAGAGGCCGAGCTCTACCCACCTGCATGGGTTCGTCAACCGGACGGTGACCGACCGTATCGCGGTGTCGAGGAAAGGATATCTCGGTGTTAACTTGCGTCGACCGCGAAGATCGCGTTGCTGAAGCCGTGCATCCGCAGCGTGAGCCAGATCCACAAGTTCGTCCAACCCGGTAACTCCACCACATCGATCTCCCGTTGGATACGGTCAGCCAGCCCATGCAGGAACATGTCCCACTGCGCCCTCTCGTTCCACTCACACTCTGCCGCCAGGTTCCTGAACTGGATGGAATAGTCGGAAACGGACTGCTCCCCCTGGCGGAGGTCGGCCAGCATGCGCGCTGCCTCGCGCCCGAACAGCGCGCGATCGAACACCCTCCTCATCTCCTGAGAGAATGAGCGGAACGAGGAACAACATGGATGGCAATTCTCCCACACCGCCGTTCCCCACAATGCTGCCTTTCCTGACAGCAATGTAAGCACTAGTGCCACCCTGGAAGCTTCTGTGGCGAACGTCAGTGGCTGGAGCGAGAAAAACAGAGAACACTTCGTCAGAAACGCTCTACAGAGGTTAGGATCTCCGGCATACATCTCCGGTGCAGGGAGTCTAGGTTCGTGCTGAGGGCTGTTGTTCCCGGGGATGGAAAAGTTTGGCGGTGTGGGTGGCGCAGCGGGTGATCTTAATAATTGTACCTGGGTTGTGAGCTCGGACACCTGCGCTACTAACGCCTGCACAGCTCGTCCGGTGTTCAACATATTCTCCTTCTGGAGATCCATACGAACGTTGTTGCCGGCTAACAGTTCCTGCAAACCACGAGTCTCCGCTGAATCCATGAAGATTGGTCAGATCCTTCTGTCACAATGAAGACGGGAGGATTCAGTCGCGGAAAAGAGAAGGTTTATTACAGAAGTAATACAGTGAGAGAAACTACGGTGGAGCTCTCCGTAGGCAGAGGCGGGTAGCGCAGGGAAGCAATGGGCAGACGAGTCTCCGGCGTTCGGAGTCCAGGAAAGCAGCAGGGCTCAGGAATCGCGGAATCAGGAACAGGAATGGACCGTAAACGCCGACCAGAACACGGCAAACACTGCAAGGATCTGACAAGAGAGACAGCGTGACAGGATCTGATATAGCCCACGGTAATGACTCTCAGCTGGAGTGAATCAGCCTCAATCACACACACCCACAGACACCTGCTCACACACACGCACACGCACACACACAAGACACAGTGAGGATGAGACCGGGAACCCATGAACCGTGACAGTATGTTTTTAATGAACATACGTCGTCCCACACATTTTTACAATTTTGAGACAGCTTGAGGGCTCCCGCACTGGTCCTGGTGCCTCTTCCCGGGTCTCTTCAAACTATATTAACGCGGTCTGCTATATTAAAACGGCTGTAATAACTACAGGCTGACTATGCCATACGACCTAGTTGAACACCACGTGTAGGGGCGTAAACAACTGGCGTAATAGTCCAGCGAAATCTGGAAGGCTGATAGGATGCGCCCTTCAGGGCATCAGGTGACTCCTCTCCTTCGCGCGTTTTTCCGCGCAGGGGTGTCATGTGACTCCTCACCTTCGCGCGCTTCCCGCATAGGGGTGTCAAGTGACTCGCCTTCGCGCGCTTTCCGCGCAGGGGCATCAGAATTTGCGCGCTTTTCTGTCGAGGTGTACTTCATGCAGCGAGGCACCCTCGCCTTGAATCTGTTGAGGGGCTGTTATCATGTGAATTAGAAAAAAAATGTCCCCTACACACGGCAGCCACTGATAAGGGGCTGTTATCATGTGAATTATAAAATGTTCTCTACCCACGGCAGCCGCTGATGAGGGGCTATTATCATGTGAATGAGAGGTTGTTCCGTACACACGGCAGCTGCTAATGAGGGGCTATTATCATGTGAATGAGAGGTTGTTCCGTACACACGGCAGCCGCTAATGAGGGGCTATTATCATATGAATGAGAGGTTGTCCCGTACACACGGCAGCCACTGATGAAGGGCTGGTATCGTGTGAATGAGTGAGGAGCTAAGTGATTGTGCTCTGCACACAGCAGAACGCCGCTCTGAGGCGGGGGCTGCATGCTTACACAGTGGGTTTTTCTGTGCGGCATCTGCGGCGACGTGAGATCCCTTTGCTCCCGCATCTGCCTTCGGCTCTCCGCACCGCCATGGAAGGGGGGCGTGAGAAGCCGGGCTGATGTCTTGTCCTGCAGGTTCGACGGTGAGAGGAATGCGGACATTTAGTTGGCACGAGCTCATCACCTGAGTCCCGAAGGTCCACCGCTGATCAGAGGGCAGACGGACTACCTTTAAGAAATGTCATACTAACCTGAATGCTGCAGAGGAGCAGCCATGAGGCCTGCCCTCGAATGAGCGAATCTTAACCGTGAGCTGTAATAGTTTAAGCCATAACCTAGGTTCAGCAAAGTGAAGAAAAAGATTCTGACGTAATTGTCGCGGGCGCCGCATTTATACTGCCTCTCGAGCTCGTATTTGCATGCTTCGCGACAATTGGCCAGTCATTTGGACTGGCGTGAGCCAATAGGTCTTCAGGAAAGGTTGGAGGGAAGGAGTTCCCATAACGCAGAAATTTTCCGTGATGTCTCGTGAAAGCTCGAAAGGGAACCGAAGCAATTGCAGAAATTCTTCCCAGAAGTCAAACTTGAAGAACTGGTAAGACCTAAGAGATTGAACTTCTTATTAGCCACCAAGAAGGGAGATTAGCCCCGCAAAGAGTGAAGGTTGTGGAGGATCTTGTCTTATGGGACAGTCCTTTGGGAAAGATAGTAGGCGGAGCTCATCCAGACTTATTTGAAGAAATCAATGTAGCTGCATATGAGTCCAAAACACATTTTGCTCGCTCCATGAGAACAGCCGCAGTGAAATACGAAGAGACAGTGGGAGAACCTGGAATTCAAGTGATGTCTAAGTCAGTCCAACTACCTCAGGAAACCAGAGCTGAGACAAACATTGCAGCTGCTAGCAACCGTGAGTTCTTGGAATGGTGGAAATGGGATATTATTGGGGCCGCTTGTGATCCGATGTGTGGAGCCTGTCGCTGTGGAAACTGTCAGCCAGGTGGGAAGGAGATGACACTGGCGGAGGAAAGAGAACTCAAAATTATAAAGAAGTGTCTTGCCTATGTAGAAGAAGATGTGCACAGCAAGTCTCCACATTGGCATTCAAAATATCCATGGACTGAAGATCCAGCTTCCCTTCCTAACAATAGAAGTGGAGTTGAGGCAATATTTCTGAGGACAGAAAAGCAGCTGAAGAGGGAGCCAGAGTGGCAAATTGCTTATGCAGCTCAAGTTCATGAAATGGTGGAGAGAGGGGTAGCAATCAAGCTCACTGAGGACATGATCAACAGCTGGAATGGACCAGTGTGGTATGTGAGCCACTTAATTGCACCAAATCCTCACTCTGTTACTACTCCAGTGCGCCTAGTATGGAACAGTAGTCAGAAGTTTAAAGGAGTGAATATGAATGATCTTCTTCTGAAGGGTCCAGATGTTCTTAATCCTATTAGAGCTGTTCTTCTAAGATTTAGGATAGGAGTTTATGCTGTCCTCGGAGATATCAGGAAAATGTACAACTCTGTGTGGTTGGAGGACAGAGAAATGCATCTCCATAGGTTTCTGTGGAGAGATAGTCAGAGTGAAGAAATAGGAGAATATGCAGTCACCAGAGTTAACATCGGTGACCGACCAGCAGGGTGCATTGCACAGTTAGCCATGCGAGAAACTGCAAAACTGACAAAGTTCTCTCATCTACATGAAGAGCGCAGAGTTATCGAAGCGGATAGTTATGTAGATGATATTTTATCATCCCACTATGATCGGGAAGAGCTGGATAAAATAACCGAAGGTGTTGAAGAGATCTTAAGAGCTGGAGGATTTTCCTTGAAGCACTGGGTTCGGTCAAACCAAAAGTGGAAGCCTACTGATGGTGAGTCGGTAAAGTCAGCAACAGAAGATAGAGTTCTGAAACTTCCAAACCAGCTGAGGGACAAAGACAACAAGGCCCTTGGGCATGGTTATCTAGCAGAGGAAGATAGACTTTACATCATGACCTCAATTAATTTTTCCAAACAGAAAAAGAAAATGAGAGTACGACAAAACCTCCTTAAAGAGGAGGTTAGAGCCAAGACTCCTAATCCTCTGACTAGAAGAGAACTATTGAGTCAGGTGGCAGGGCTGTATGATCCGATTGGCCTGGTCACGCCTGTTAAGCAAAAAGGGGCTATCCTTGTACGAAAGGCATTTCAGGAAGCAGGATGTGGAAACTTATCCAAGATACATGGGATAAACCACTGTCAGAAAGCCTCAGAGAAGAAGCAATTAAATTGTTTGAAGAGTATGTTCAGCTTGGCAAGATAAAGTTCATCAGAGGAATAACACCTGCAGGCTGGAAAGAAAAAAACGCTGACAATAACATTCTCTGATGGAAGCGATAAGACCTATGGAGCTGTAACATATTTCAGGAGGGAAACAGACCAAGGCACTAACGTGAGGCTAGTTGAATCCAAGGCCAAATTGACTCCTTTGGATCAAAAAGGGGAAGCAGTTAAGGCTGAAATGTGTGGTGCGGTTTATGCAGCCAGACTCAGAAAATATATTGAGAAGCACTGCCAAGTGGAGATTGACCAATGGTTCCATCTGGTGGACAGCCAAACAGTGTTGGGAGCCATTCAGCGGGCTAGCTATGGCTACCAGTCCTTCTTCGCGAATAGAATTGGAGCGATCCAGAGAACTACGCCTGTGAATGACTGGTGGTGGATCCCAAGTGACTTAAACATTGCAGATATTATCACAAGGGGAGGTAGTCCAAAAGACCTCAAAGAAGATTCTGTGTGGCAGAGAGGGCCAGTGTTCCTGAGGTGGCCAGTAGAGGATTGGCCAATGAAGTCAGCTGCTGAGGTCGCAGCTGCTGCAAGAGAGAGTATTAATAAACTCCAGAAAAAAACATTCTCTGCAATATTAACCAGACGTATGGCCAAGGAGAAGCAAGATGTAGTCCTCCATAAGAAACTTAAAGTGGGAGTGCATGAAGATAGGGAAAAATCTGCGTTAAATCACCTCACTGTAGACTCTGGCACCTCTGCAGATGAAAAGGAAAAGCGGATGGATATTTCATCAGGAAGGATGTTTGATGGTTTAATAGCAAGTAAGTTGCTTAATCCTGAAAAATTTAGCAGCTTATCCAGACTAGTCAGAGTTACTGCTTGGGTGCGTCGAGCAGTTAAGAAATGGCTAAAGATTGGAACTAAGACCTCTGGTTCATCAAAGTGGGAGGTGAGGCTTTGGAGGGAAGATTCAAGGAACCTATCTTGACAGTAAGTGAACTGGAGTATGCTCTTGAAGATTTATTTTTAGCAGCCCAGGAGAATATAGTCTTCACTGATACTACCCTTAATAGGTTGGCAGTGTACAAGGACGAAATTTCTGGACTGTTAGTTTGTGGAGGAAGAATTCAAATCTTCAATGAGGACAAAACTGCAGTTCCCATCTTACCATATAATGCATATGTGTCTATGCTGCTGGCTCAAGAAGCTCATCAAGTAAACCATGAAGGAGTGGCTGGAACTTTGTTGAGAATGAGAAGAAAAGCTTGGGTGGTAAAAGGCCACAGATTAGCTAAGAAATCAGTAGACTGCTGTGTAACTTGCAGAAAGGCAAGGGCAAAGCAATGCCAACAGATCATGGGAGACCTTCCACCAGAGCGGTCTGAACCAGCTGCACCATTTGAGTTCACAACTCTAGACTTTTTTGGACCTTATGTGGTAAAAGATGAGGTAAAGAAAAGGACTGGACTCAAAGTTTGGGGAATCGTCTTCTGTTGTATGGCATCAAGAGCTATCCATACTGATATTGTCAGTGACCAATCAACAGAAGGATTTCAGTTGGCATACCAAAGATTTACAACTTTGAGGGGATATCCAAGGAAATTGTGGTCAGACTCGGGGTCGAATTTCATAGGGGCCAGGTCTGTTCTTGGAGACCTTCACAAGTTTCTAGAACAACAAGACAAGTTAAAGTTAGAAACCGAAGCAGCCAAGTATAGCACGGAGTGGTCTTGGAAAATTCATCCTGCAGATTCCCCTCACAGAAATGGAGCAGCAGAAGCAGCTGTCCGTCTGGTTAAGCGAGCCCTCCAGAATCTGGGGTGTAATGGAGTTATGACTTGGGGGGAATTTCAAACCTTTCTATATACTGCAGCTAATTTGGTCAATGAAAGACCTATCGATGCAAGGACACAAAGTAGGGAAGACTACATGGAATACGTAAGTCCAAACTCTCTTCTTCTGGGACGTACTGGGAAAAGAAGAGATCTAGGAAGTTTCGAATTTGAAGGTTATCCATACAAAAGACTAAGAATCATCCAGGAAGAAGTCAAGTTCTGGAGGAGATGGTGTCAGCTGGCAGGTCCTAACCTGTTTGTACGAAACAAGTGGCATACTAAAGAACGTAATGTTGCCGTGGGAGATGTGGTATGGTTGGCTGACCAGAATGCTCTAAGAGGTCAGTTCAAATTGGCCAGAGTCGTCAGTGTAAATGCAGACAAGAAAGGAACAGTAAGAGATGTAATGGTTTGAATATTCCCCAGTTATCCTGTCTCAATTGTTAAACCAAAACAAGCAGAAACGGCCAAGGATGTCAAACCAATGAAAAAGCTTTGTGATAAGATCCCAGCTATGATTCTTCATAGGGATGTTAGACGCTTGGTTGTTTTGATTCCCACTGAGGAACAGTAAAGAAATTGAAGAGCCAAGAAGTGTGTGACCTCCTTGGGTCAGTTCACCAAGAGCTCAAGTGGGAGGTGTTAAGCTAAACTTGAAATTGAGAAAACATATATATGAATAATAATTATATTCATCATTGTTAAAGAAAGAAAATAATCTATCAGATGAGATGAGTTTTGATTTGAGATCAAAACGAATGGATACTATTGGTTGTGGGCACATGGTGCAGCCTGTAAGAAACGAGGAAGCTGATTGGTCATTGAAACTTCACATGTTAAATATAACCAGGTGTGCTTGTTTTGTTATTAGTGTGCAGAGGGATCTCTGTTGGCAAAGTGAATGTGCTTCTCCTATCCAAGTTGGTGTTGATATTGGTTATAAATCCAAAGGAGAAACATTGCTAAATCATGCACAGATTGAGCCATTGAGTTTGGAGTAAACCACATGCTCCGTTTGGTCAAAGACAGAATGTGTTCATCAACTTTGAGATGCTACTGGTAGGATAAAGACTAATTTCTTTTGTTACTACAGACTGTTTAAAAGATCAATTGTGAATGTCTTGCAAGTTGATTGTTAATGCTAGTGTGTTTATAAAGCTAATATGCTAACTGGCATGTGCAGTAAATACATTTTATTTAGTTGCTGTTGAACAGCTATTTACTGTGATTTGTGAGAATTCTTGTGACATTGTTGTAAGAATCTGAGCTAAACATCTGGGCTAAGCATCTGAATTGAACTTTGAAAATAAGCAAAGGAAGATCAAGTTGTTGCTGAAGAATTTTCTATAAATTGCTTCAATGATGAAGAATCAGATGTTTTGAGTTATTCCATGCACCCTTGAAGTTGATTGAAGCCTTTTTTCAAGTTTGGGCAGACATTGAGAGAAGAAACTCTAGATAACTTGACAACCACTGCTACTCTCCCTTCTGGGACGCCTACAAATTCCACCTACCTACCTACCTACCTTTCGGCAAATCGGATCACTCTTCCGTTCTGCTCCTGCCTGCTTATACAATACAAATTAAGCTCAGCTTTATTTGTAGACAAATTATAGAGTCGTGTCTGCAGTGAAATGTGTTCTCTGCATTTAACCCATCCAAGTGGAGCAGTGGGCAGCCGACATTGCGGCAACCGGGGAGCAGTTGGGGGGTTCGCTCAAGGGTCTCACCTCAGTCGTGGACACTTCCTGCCAAAGCTGGGATTCGAACCCACAACCTTGGGTTACCTCGGGTTTCAAGTCCAACGCTCTATCCATTAGGCCACGACTGCCCCCATTCCCTGGGTCCAAAGCGACTTTCAAATAAGAAAAAGTAACTAAAATTAAAAGTTAAAACTATACATTTTATATATACACATTTAAGAAGATAAAGATATTAAATAAAAATGACAAATGCATTCAACAACATTTCAAAACTAAACATTTAAATGAAAACAAAAAATAAAGTCGATGGTCTTTACATTCTTAGGTCTGCACACGAGGAGGGCTTCACATGACGGCAGTCACATCTCCATTTTCTTAAATGTGTATATACAGTATTTATGGAGTCTTAACTTATAGTTTTAGTTACTTTTTCTTATTTGTAAGTCGCTTTGATAAAAGCATTTGCTAAATGACTAAAAAGTACAAAAAATTATAATAAAAAAGTACATTATAAAATCAAAAGTCGTGTCTGCTAATATTGTTTAATGGAGCAAACATTAACTAATATATATTTGTATTAATCAACATTAACAAAGAATATTAACTACTGCTACAATTAGCTATTGCACATTGTTGGTTAATGTTAACCTGCTTTAACTAATGTTAACAAATGGGACCTTATTGTAAAGTGTTACCTATTGTTCTTTCATTCATTTGAAGAATCTTTTGCCCTCTAATCTTGAAACACTCGTTTAGCATTTAGCATTAACAGTGAATTTGCATGCCCTGCTGTAGATTTTGACCAGTTGATGAAAAATAAGCTTATGTGGATTCTACACATTTAAACAGTTCATATAACGTATCTAGAATTATTTATGGAGCAGTTGAAATACATATAATAATTTATTAAACAATTATAATTTTGACTTAAACCTTTTCTTTATATTAAGGCTGAAATGTGAGGTGAACCTTTTTATGAATCTTTTTCAAAGCTTTATTTTAACATTTACATTAGATATTTGAGCATGCTATTAATCTGTTGTCAGTCAAGTTGTCATTTAAATTCCACACATCATTGGTAATGTTATAGATTTGTATTGATTATTTTAAATATAAAACTTGGTGAATTGATTTATGTGTCTGTACTTTTTTTGAACATCTCCGGCACATTTTAACAATACCGTGATAATACTGATAACCGTGATAATTTTGGTCACTATAATCGTGATAAGAAATTTTCATACCGTTACATCCCTAACGATTCCCCATTGCAACAGCTCCCGCCAAAAAGACGGGCGTACTTCCGTCAATGCATAACTTTAATTCTTAATAACTGTTAATAACTTAATAACTGTTATAATATCAGAGGTGAAAATTGTAAATTATGTAACTCATATTCATTTTAAGGGTATCCCATTTTTAGAAGGAGCGATGGTGGAGATATGCTTGTCATCAATGCATCCAACCACACTGGAAATCCTGAAGGAAATTCGGATTATTGGGTTAACGTTACTTCCAGACGTCACAGAAATATGTTATCAAGTGAACGTCATTTATCAGATTAGCCTCATTTAAACCGATTTTTACACCACTGACAGTCCTGTGATACTCCTCTTTGACGGATTGGTGCCCAGGAAAAAATTATCAGAAAGAGTGTGAGAGGGATGCACACTTTCCTTAAAATCTGCATACAGCGGACTTATAATGTGCTCTGCATCTCCGATGTTTTAAAGTGCATTTTTCTTATTTTGCTAATTATCTTCCAATGGGGTAAGGCATTAAACATATTCTTGTTTCCGTTTGCATTAAGATTATTTTTCTTACCGTATGGCGGACAATTTTACATGTTTTATGTAAAATGCACTTAAAAAGAAAATCCCCCAGGAAACAAGACTAAATATAGATGATTTTTTCCTATATCATTTTACATTTTTAGATATTTGTACTTGAAATAAGACAAAAAAATACTCAATAAGCAAATCTATTTTGCAGTGTGAATGAATGAATAAGGTATTTAATCTTCGCTAACACTATAAAAAGGGAGAGGAGACCGAAATAAACTCTGGGTTTATCGAAGAAAACCTGCTCCCGGCCAGGTTTCCCTCATTTCAGGGTTTACATACTCAGAGTTTTCACTTAACCTCCTTTCTGAAACGGGCCCCAGGAATGACCCATATTTGTATGTATGAGCCACACTCCGGAGCAGATGATGGCGGCAATGCACCATGCCAACCACCGTAAAAAAAAAAAAAAGAGAGAGAAGGAGAAGCACGCGCTGAAGAAGAAAAATAATTATAATATCGCTCAACATTAACGAGTTGTTTACTGAACATGGGTACATACAGACGAATAGATTGTATATTTTTTAGTGAATTTCATCCAACTTTAGGACCAAAGATCACATATCAGGTAACGTCAAAGAAGCATACATATTTGGGAGCAAAATAGATTAATCGCATTATGTTTGACCATAGATTTGTATTGTTATTGGTAAGAACTCCATCAGGGATGCATGCGAGCTAATGTTTATATGGTTGTATAAGAGATACAGTTACATCATGCAGTTATGTCTTTATGTTTGATTCGAAGGTTCCTGAAGAATATATTTCGAGAGAACTTTTTGATACTGTGCAGGTGTACATCATCACCAAACCTGAACTGCAAAACAAGCTTATAACGGTGTACGTACTGAACTTTACCTCATCTCATTGCTACATTGTCGTATTTGTATTTGCATTATACTTAAACCGATTATACGCTTATACATGTGCGTTCAAAAATACTTCCTTGTATGTACGTATACACACATACAACTATATTGACCATTTACAATACATACATACATATATATACAATCTATATAATACGTGTGTGTGTGTGTGTGTGTGTACGTATGTATGCATGCATGCAAGTATACATACAGGTCCATTTATATTTGGACACTAACACAATTTTAATCATTTTGGCTCTGTATGCCACCAGAATAGAATTAAAATGAAACGAGATGATTCAAGTGCAGACTTTAAGATTTAATTTATTATAATGAATTGCTTTAAGCAAAAACATAACATAAAAAGTTAGGAATTACAACCATTTTTATACATAGTCCCCCAAATTTTAGGGGCTCAAACGCAATTGGACAAATAAATATAATAAATAAAATTTTCATTTTTAATATTTTGTTGAGAATCCTTTGCAGGCAAGGATTAAGTCTGGAACTAATGGACAAGACTGAGTCTCCTCCTTTGTGATGCTTTTCCTGGCCTTAATGCAGCTGACTTCAGTTGTTGTTTGTGGCCAGTTGTGTTTTCTTTCTACCTTTAGTTTTGTCTTCAGCAAGTAAAATGCATGTTCAATCGGATTGAAATCAGGAGATTAACTTGGCCATTGCAGTATAATCCACTTTTTTACCTTCAAAAACTCCTGGGTTGCTTTTGCTGAATGTTTTGGCTCATTGTCCATTTGTACTATGATACTACATCCAATCAACTTTGCTGCATTTGGCTAAATCTGTGCAGACGGTGTATCCTTTTACACTTCAGAATTAATCTGGCTGCTTATGTCTTCTGTCACGTCATGCAGAACCTGATTTTACCAAGTACGACATGTTCCTGGGTCAACAACTTTGTTGACCCTGGAACAACATTGTTATTAACCAATCAGATTTGAAGAACAAGTTTATAATTTTTGTGAAGTTTAGGCTTACAATCAGTGTTTGTTGCTTGTACATCAGTGTCATTCATCTATAATTTCCTCTGATTTTAGGGGTTACTCATGGGTAAGTTTAGGTGTAGGGAAATGGTCAAGATTACATTTTTGGATTAAAATGTTGTCCCAGGGTCAACAATATATGTTGACCCAGGAACACATCTAACTCAGCAAAATCAGGACGTGCGTCACGTCATCACTAAACACCAGTAACCCAGTGCCACTGGAACCCATACATGCTCATGCCATTACATTGCTCCACCATGTTTCACAGATGATGTTGTATGCTTTGGATCATGAGCTGTTCCAAGCTTTTTACCATACTTTTATCTTCCTGTCTTTCTGGTACAGGTTGATCTTAATTTCAGCCGTCCAAAGAATACTTTTGCATAAGTGGTCTGACTTTTTTAACGTTTTTTGGAAAAGTCTAATCAGGCCCTGTTTGCACCTTGTGGTGAACCCTCTGTATTTACTCTCGTGAAGTCTTCTCTTGATTGTAGACTTTGACAGTGACGCCTACTTCCTGGAGAGTGTTCTCTTGGTTGGATGTTGAGAAAGGGTTTTTCTTTACCATGGAGAGGCTCCTCCGATCATCCATCACTGTTGTCCTCCATGGACGTATAGGCATTTTTATGTTGCTGAGCTCACCAGTGCGCTCTTTAAAAAAAATAATAATAATCAGAATGTGCCAAACTATTATCTCTAATGGATTTGTTTTGTTTTTGAAGCCTAACAATTTTTCTGTTTCACCTGCATGGAGAGTTCCTCTGACGGCATGATGTGGGTTCACAGCAACAGCTTCTAAATGCAAATGGCCTTTGCCAGACATTTTACCTGCTTAATTGATGTAGAAATAACGAAGGAATAGCCCACATCTGTCCATACAATGGCTTTTGAGTCAACTGTCCAGTTACTTATGGTCCCTTGAAAAAGGGGGGTGGTACATATTAAAGAGCTGTAATTCCTAAACCTTTCCTCCAATTGCTATGAGAATACCCTCAAATTAAAGCTCAGAGTGTGCACTTTAAGCCCATATTCATTATATCAAGGGTTCTCAAACCTGTCCTGGAGGACCCCTAGCCCTGCACATTTTGTATGTCTCACTTATCAGACACACCCAATTTATGTCTTGCAGTCTACTAATGAGCTGATGAGTAGAATCAAGTGTGTATAATAAGGGAGGCATACAAAAATGTGCAGGTCTAGGGGTCCTCCAGGACAAGTTTGAGAACCCCTTCATTATATAACTGTAACTTGTTTTGGTCAGCAGCTAAAATAATAAAAATTGTGCCTGTGTCTAAATATATATGGACCTAACTGTACCTGCATATACAAATCTTCATGTGAAAGCTAAAAAAAAAAAAAATGACTGTCATCACAAGTTAGTCCAACTGAAGTCATACAGATTCGTATACCATTGTTGTCAGATCTGGTTCTTGATTTGGAATGGTATAGAAACAGTTACATAGATTAATACATTTCAGTCATTTGAACTTGGGTGATTAAATGCACCTACTGTAAAAAAAAAAAAAAACGGATTACGTCTTGGTTTGCATCTGTGAATTTTCACAATTTGTTGTGAATAGACCTTAGAGTTATTAAATAATGACACTGTTGTGTTTTGTCTGTGTAACTGATTAAGGACTGCCATGGAGAAGAAACTAATAGGTTGTCCAGTGTGCATTGAGCATAAGAAGTACAGCCGGAATGCCTTGCTCTTCAATTTGGGTTTAGTCTGTGATGCCAGGACAAAAACATGTGCTTTAGAACCTATTGTCAAAAAACTGTCTGGCTACCTCACAACGCTGGAGGTAACAGTTCATTTAATACGAATTTATATTATGGTATCTCAAAAATGTGCACTTATTAACTATAATTAAATGTCTTTGATTAGCTTGAGAGTGGATTCATTTCAAATGAGGAGAGTAAACAGAAGCTATTGCCTATCCTGTCCACACTTCTGGAGGAACTTAATGTTACAGGAGCCTGCACCCTGCCTATTGGTTATATATGTATTTTCTATCTCTCTGTTTCCCCCATCAGTGGATGTCATTATTTTTATAATCACTCTTTCTCGCTTTGATGACAGATGACTCTAACACCATCCACTTGAAGCTAATTGAGCAAAGGAAAGATCCTCTGGTGGTTCAGGAGTATGATGTACCGGTATTTACCAAGAATAAGGACCACTTTATAAAGTCACAATGGGATCTCACTACTCAGCAGGTCTACAAAAAATGTTTCTCGCTATGTACTTTTACTGTTTTAAAACTATTATATTTGTCTTTTTTATTATCAGATAAAAAAAATGTAAATAAAGCCCTGCTTTACATTGTAAGTGTCAGTGGTGCATAAGCACCATGTTTGTGTTTGTTTTTGTTTTGTCACCCACCAAATAAGAGTTTTCATGTCAGAAGCATAAGCATTGCATGTAGCAGGTGTTTTGGCCCACGGTATATATTTTTTTTTTGCAGTGATACTCTCATTCAATTAGAGCACACTGCTGCAGTAAATTAATATGAATTGACACAAAGAATTACACCCTTTTTTTAAGTATGCATTTAATTGAAGTGTAGTGCATTTTGTTAGGTAGCAAGAAAAAAAGAACACAATAAAAAAAAAATACCCGTTGTTTGAAATACACTGAACAAAATTATAAACGCAACACTTTTGTTTTTGCCCCCATTTTTCATGAGCTGAACTCAAAGATCTAAGACTTTTTCTATGTACACAAGGCCTATTTCTCTCAAAAAATTTTCACAAATCTGTCTAAATCTGTGTTAGTGAGATCCATCCACCTCACAGGTGTGGCATATCAAGATGCTGATTAGACCGCATGATTATTGCACAGATGTGCCTTGGGCTGGCCATAATAAAAGGCCACTCTAAAATGTGCAGTTTTACTGTATGGGGGGGTCCGAAAACCAGTCAGTACCTGGTGTGACCACCATTTGCCACACGCAGTGCAACACATCTCCTTTGCATAGAGTTGATCAGGTTGTTGATTGTGGCCTGTGGAATGTTGGTCCACTCCTCTTCAATGGCTGTACGAAGTTGTTAGATATTGGCAGGAACTGGAATACGCGGTCATATACGCCTATCCAGAGCATCCCAAACATGCGGGTGACATGTCCGGTGAGTATGCTGGCCATGCAAGAACTGGGATGTTTTCAGCTTCCAGGAATTGTGTACAGATCCTTGCAACATAGTCCATGCATATTTTAGAGTGGCCTTTTATTGTGGCCAGCCTAAGGCACACTTTTGCAAAAACCATGCCGTCTAATCAGCATCTTGTTATGCCACACCTGTGAGGTGGATGGATTATCTCGGCAAAGGAGAAGTGCTCACTAAGACAGATTTGTGAACAATATTTGAGAGAATATTGGGGCAAAAACAAGTGTTGCATTTATAATTTTGTTCCATGTAGTTCTTTTGTCCGACTGAGAGCAAGTAACACATGGTGACTCTACACCACATTTCACCACAGTGTGAATAAAATTAGATGAAATTAACAGTTTATAAAACTCTAATTGTAAAGAAGTTCGAAGCAAATGTTGTCTTTATTCTCATGTAAATAAGATTTTGCAACAATTAATTTGTAAAGCTTATTACCATCTTCTCTTAACCATTGTTTTTGCCGATATTGCGTTGACATGCCACTCACGCTTGCAGTGTGCAATGTAAAAGTTTAATGTGATTTTTTTTTTTGGGGGGGGTGGCATCATTTGTGTTACCAATAATTTTGCATTTATATTATTTTTCATGAATATTTTAATTGTATTTTTTCCCCCAGATCTTACCATTTGTAGATGGGTTTCGACACATTCAAAAGATCTCAGCTGAGGCCGATGTTGAGCTTAATTTGGTTCGTATTGCTGTTCAGAATTTATTGTAAGTATGATTTTATTCCTATTTTGAGTTGCTGCATTGATCTCGATCATTTATTTAAAGGAATATTCTGTTAACTACAGCTTAACCCTGACCTCACTGGTTCTCAGCTGGCTTTGCTTTAGCACCCAGTTTTTATTCTGAAAATGTAAAAAACTACACAAGTAAACAAAGACTTTAAAGCCACGATGAAATAGAAATAGCACCAGATCTTATCTTATTGTAACATGCATGCGAGTGTAACAGATTATTGAAAAAGGAAAATTGTAAGTGAGGGATTTGGTTCTATGCATTGGTTTTTGATTAGATTTTGAGATGTGGGCGTTGCACTCAAAAGCAGAGGCAGATGAATGTGCAGGTTTTAAGTGGACTAAATAGTTGGAGAAATCCTGCATTCATTATCAGAGAGAAGGCTGTCGTTTTCACCGGAAGTTAGGTCATTTTGATTAAACATTAATTAAACAAGATTATTCAAATATAGCATATGCAGGGATTAACTACAGTCACATGTTCACATATGAGGCCTATACCATGAAGCCATTTAGCTGGCAAGACTGACGGCAGAAGGTCTGCGAACCTTGGCCGCTTTGGCCTGCCCAAGAGGTCATATGACTGACAGGTAAAGCAACCAATCATGTTTTGTTTTGTGCCACGTCATGCTTAGGGGCGTGGAATTGTCCCTACAATGACATCTCTTGGACATTTTTTTTTTAAAGATTTTATGCCAAGAACTTCAAATATTTCACATTTTGGAAATCCAGAATTTAGTTGATCCTGATAAGCGCTCATTATCACAGTTGAAAACACGACGGCTTTCTTCTTACATGAAGGTGTTTGGCATCACGGCATCTTTGTTTCCAGGCGGAACGTTAAAAAACGCTCTCCCGGAAATCCTGTATAATTTAACCTATCTGATGACGACTTTGAAACTCCTGAAGTGTTTACAACTCCGTGTGCAATATGCATCAAGCCTTCGTGCGCGAGTTCGCTATGGTATGCGTGATGTAAAAATCGCCATCGGAGAGTGTGTGCTGAGACTATTGCCATTAGGGCTGAACAATTGTGGAAAATAATCTAGTTGCGATTGTTTTTTACCAATAGTGTGACTGCGATTTTAATATGCAATTTGTTTTAAAGCTCTTTATATTCTGTATTATTCAACAAAGACAAGCAATAAATCATTGTATAGTGTGCAGCGTTGGGTACGTTACTTTAAAAAAGTAATTAGTTATATTTCTATTTAATAAATACTAACCGAGTTATATCATTATAAAAGAAACTAATTACCAGGCGAAGTAACCATTATTCAAACTTCAAAAATATGTCAAATAACTTGGATGCCCCAATAATATTTTAAATTAATAAAATGGTCACTAAATAGAATAAATTATTGTTATACAACACTGTACACTAATCTACACTATTTTAATGTTTCTGTTGGACAAAGTGAGAGACCCCTATCAAATTCAATTGATTATTGCAAATATTATCAACCCTCTATGTACACCTTTGCAATAGAATTTCTATTTGCTTGTAATTTTTTTTAGTTTACTCACCAGATTAATATTAATTATCTGATATACTAATAAATATATATATAAGCTTATGTTTGTAAAATGGCACCATTTTTTTCTCACTTGGCATCAGTCAGTCAAACATTATATGATATTATGATAATTTAGCATTCAATTTGAGCATTATATGATGATAGAACTTTAGTAATTAGAATAACCCATGTATGAATGCATATTTGTCATGTTGTCTGAACTTAGGACTGGTGGTGGTGCTTAAGATATTGTTTGTCATTTAGTGTTTCTATAAAAAAGGGAAAAAACCCTACAAATAATACTGATAAGATAACAAAACTACCATGAATTCTACTACTAATAACTTTATAAAATGCACTAAGGATTATTGAGCATGAATATTATGATTATTGAGATTCATGAATATTAATCAGGTTGTCTGCATTCGCTCAAATTGATTCGCTGAAATCAAAACAGGGACGATAATAGGAGAGCGCCGGCCAATGATAATGTTGTTTGTGCTTTAGTTCCGCCCACCACCAGAGAAACCGGCAGTTCTTAAAAGCTGAAATATTCCAAAGGAACTCCGTTATTTTGACAGGAAAATACAACAAAGTGTGTCAATTACGCATGTTATGAAAGACCCGCAGGCACGAAAACTGCGGACTTGTCAACATAGCGTCCCAACTTGATGCTTCCTCTGAAGACTGCTTAGATGTGTTCGACTTGAAGCAGCACTGCTAGACCGATCGTTGTGTGTCACCAAAGTACTGAGAGAGCTATAAAAGAGCGGACATCTCCTAATGCTTTCTCTCACCATACTTGGATGTCATACGATCTTCAAACATTACTCTTGCATGTCACATGACAGCGTTTGGGCATGCAGATGCATAATGGCCCGGGCAGATTGGGGGCCCGCCGAGCCGAGGGGGAACAAATATAGAGCCTTGCTCGGGCCCAGCCCCTGTCCGACTGCTTATCAGAATTCTCCGCCCGAGTCTGACCCAAGCCCGTGTCTTTTTTTATGTCGCTCTCTCTTCCCCTTTACACTACGACGGCATTTTAATGCCTTTTTAAAAATAAAAAAGATTATGAGATTAAAGTCGTAATATTAAAAGAATAAAGTCAAAATGTTTCAACAATAAAGATTAAAGTTATAGCCTAATATTTTGGGAGTATAAGCATTTTGCGCATGCAAATGGCCCGGATTGGGGACCGGGAGATATTCCAAAGTCTCAGCTTTCAAAATCTGTCAGTTTTAAAGGCGAAATACAAACTATATGTAGGCTATATTGCAATAATGTGTTTGTCATGCTCTAATGTGGTGTGACAGATAGCTGTATTAGCTTCAGTTTAAGCGGCATGTGAGTCAATGATCTTTCTGATTACAATAACGAACGAGACATTATTTTCATTATAAATTAGGCTAAACTTTTTTTTTCATGCCTTAATGTTCCTTCACTTTTATATCTTGTCATTAACTTGAAATAAAGAGGAAAGACACATTTATAATTTGTATTTCGTTATAAAATTGACATAATTTGAAAGCTGAGCTGTGTTATATTAAAAGCAACAAAGCACCAAATTATTGCGATTACTGGGTGGCTGATGCGCTACCAATAATGAATGGAAGACGTTAAATATTATGTCCAATCATTTACTGTATTATACTATGAATAAAACAGTTTGTGAATAGTCACTTAACGTTTACAGCCTACCTCAGAAAAGACAACAATACATCTTAACAAATTTGAGTCCACTTCATCCTTTAGAACATTTTATTGCTATATAATTAAATAGGCTACATGTGAGTAATGAAAGTTAGGACGCCACAGACGTTTTTGCGGAGTAGGTGGTGGAATTTTTACAATCATTTAAATTGTTTCACATAAATACAGTGATCTGTCACACCACATTAAAGAGCTTGAAAAACACGTTATTGTAAGACGGACACTTTGTGTTTCGCTATAAAACTGATTTTGAGAATAAAGACAAAATTACTATAATAAAACCATGTTATATTGCGTATAAGTTAATGTAAAACACTTGGGGGAAAAAAGTCTGTGGCATCTAACCTGTCATTCTTAACATGAAAAACAGCAATAAAACGTAGGCATATAGATGTTTTTGAAACTTGATCGATTTCATGAGACACCTATTTGTATTAAATTGTTCTATTTTTTTCAATATACATTAAAATATTTATTCATGTTTATTTCGTGCTGCATATATTAAACAGGAAAATATTGATTCACATGCTGCTTGAACTAAGGCGCAGGAAGTTGCCTCACTACAAATAAAAGTGCAAAACACATTTATTGTTTGTATCTGATCTTAAAATTTACAGAAGGATGCGACTTTGTGTTATAATAAAAAAGCACAAAGCTTATTGAGATTATTGAGTGGCTTGCGTCAAGTTGCGTGCAATTAATGGACTTGAAAATGTTAAATGTTATTTCCAAGCATTTATACTGTAATTAAAACAGCTTGTGAATAGTCACGTAACATTAATTACTTCAGAAAAATCAACAAGTTAACATAGTTGGAACCCATATCATTTGGGGGGGTCCCGTACAATTTTTGCATATAGGCCCAGGACTAATTTGCCACGCCACTGCCTAGGGTAACCTATGATCTTTGGAAGTGGTTCTCAAACTGGGGTACGCTGGTAACGTTACCCCTTGGGGTAAAATTACGTGAGATGACGGAGGGTGTACGCAAACAAAATTCTGAATTTTGGCATTCATTTAATTCTACCCCAACATAACATTAAAATCGAACATGTATTTCTGTTAACATGTTCAGACTGAGCCAACAGACCATTTTAACATGATCAATTGAATATTAACAAAATGTATGGGTCTAGGTAAAAAAGTCATTTTCATGAAAACTATTAAAATGGATTTATAGCGTTTTGGAAGAGCTCTTCAAATATTAATAGGACTGTACACTGAGATCGATTTAAACTCCTTAAGATACAGACACTACGAGCCATAATGCAAATTCCCCTGAATATTCAAAGATGGCATATGTGACAATTTTTACAACAGTTCAACAAAAAAGGTAATATTATGTGATAATTTTACATTTTAAATGTAGCCAACATTTTAAACTGAATATTGTCATGTTTGTTATATTTTGTAACAAAATAATAATAGTTCCAACAAAATCATCTGGTGTGCATCTCCAAGCAACTTACAGCGGTGTTTCGTTAGTGAACGTATCTGCGGCTTTGAACGATTTGGAGAATCAGTTATTAATAACCCATTCATAACTACAGCATTTTGCTTCGTTACTGAATGAATGAATGAGGCGACGTCTGGCTCATAATTAAGACCCAGGTGTGTCTCACACATCCTGAAAAGTGAAGCTGTGGGCTCTTTTATCGCCCCCTGGTGGCTAGCTGCACTGCAGGTCATAAACCCAGCCCTTTCCATGTAAACGAATAGGACTTCAAAAAGTCAAGTCAAAGTCAGCTTTATTGTCAATTCTGCCACATGTACAGCACATGCATATAGAGAATTGGAACTGCGTTACTCTCAGACCCTTGGAATAAAAAAAAAAAAAAATGATACTTCCGATACAATTTTCCGAAATAAGATTTTGGTCATTTAAGGTAGTTATCACGCTGATATATGTTCAATTGTTCGTTTTTGTGATTCGTTTTATTTTAGCTTGTATTTTGATGCTATAAATGGTTGATTGGGTCTGCGGGAGTGGCTCCACCTCACAACACTACTCTGCAGACTCAGGTGCCAAATGACGTCATTTACTCACGATGGCAGCAGCCATACGGAGATGCTTTGGCTTCACTTTTCTATAGTGGAAGGAAGCGGAGACGCGTCGTCCATCTTTTTTTACAGTCCATGATTAAGATTTATTTTTTGAATCTACAAGTATCACTTCGATTTGCCATTTATTGCTTTATTTATTATATTAATAATACACTTAATGGAGTGTTAAGAATATGACATAAAACATGGCATACAATTTATAAGGATATTAAAACTTTGCCTCTATAAAGGTAAAAAAAATATACATGTAAATCTATTTAAGGGAGCAAATATTGTCCTTTAATAGAATAATTGTGACTGCGGTCTAAATGGAAGAGGGAGGGTACGAAGAAGAATCTTAAATGTTCCAGGGGGTACGCCGTTCTGGGTAAGACTTTACGAAACGAAATGTGACCAGTCAGCTGTGAGCATAGTGGCACATCTCTGATGCAATAATGCCACTCCCCCAGGTTATGCTCTTAAATTCTTGCTCTTAAATTCTTCATAATTTTCAATCTTGTAATCTTTGGCAGAAGAGAGTGACTCTCTTCCCAAAAGTGAATTGCAGTTTGTATTTGTTTCAAGGCATATGATTGGCTGTTTACTAATGATATCACATTTCATGTCCATGCCCTCCATGAACTCCGAATCAAAGCCTGAGTTGACAAAGTTGATAATCGGCATCATGGTTGCAACAAAGCCTGAGTGGATTGGTTTGGTTTTGTCAACTCAAAACTAATTCCGTAACCCTAAATTTGCTCAAATATCATCATGGTACAGGGCACTGATGTTCTTGTTATTATGGGAAATAGCAACCCTTGCAGCTGTACTTTGAGAAAAGTCTAATTATCCAATTTCGCCTTGAAAACCAATCATTATATCACGGAAATGCTGTCAGTTGTATGACAGTTAGTTAGATGCTAGATGACAGCTAAAGTTGCATGTAACCCACAATATTATTGTAATTTTGATATGCATCCTGCTTCTGGCATATGGTCTCAATCTCTTGATTGAGACCATATGAAACCATCATAGTATCTATAAAAAATGTATAGATACTATGATGAATGCATCAAAATCTAGCACCTTATCAAAATTGAATGAATTTAAAACTAAAATAGCATTAATTAATGCTCTAAAAATAGATAATTCCAATACCTAGAGTGAAGCAGAAAGTACATACATATACATGTAATAGCAGCAGAAGTGTGGCAAGTCATGGACTGAATAATTGTATTGTATTATGTTTCACAGGTATTATGAAGTGGTAACTCTGGTATCCATATTCCAGGTAAGTTGTTGTTTCTTCAGAATTTTATTATAGATACTTTAAAAAAACTGTTGGTTTTCATATCCTACAGTACTCAAATGTTTACTGCACAACGCCTAAAGTACAAAACTTAATAGATAAGAAGTGCCTTCAGGAAGAGTGCATACATTACGTCAGTAAGCTAGGTAAGCAAGTTCATCGATTCCAAATACATGTTTTTTTTTTGCAATGTACAGTATATGTGTATGAGTGCGAGTAGACAAGACATTTTACTGTATGTCAACAGGCCAAAGGACAATTCTGAGGGATGTCTTCCAGCTGTACTGTGGTCTGACCCCAGGTACGACTGTACGTGACCTCTGTTCCCGCTATTCTCACCAGTTACAGAGGGTGGATGAAAGGCAAGGCCATTTTAATTTGATTGTTGTTCACATGTCAGTGTTTTTAAACTGCAGAAGAACAATACTATAATGATTCTACATTAAGAAGAATGCTTTTGTGTCCTTTTGGCTATTGGTTAAGTACTAGTGTGAGCTGTAAGAAAATAATTATTTTGTGTTGCTTTAGGAAGTTGATTCAGTTTGGCTTGATGAAGGGTTTGATTCGGCGCCTACAGAAGTATCCAGTCAAGGTTGTGAGACATGAGAGAAGTCGTCCACCTAGACTTTATACTGGCTGCCATAGTTATGACGAAATCTGTTGCAAAACTGGCAAGTATTATTTATATGCATTATGTATATTTTTCACAAGAATATTTCTTCCTTTGAATGGAAGTGACATTATTCATTGCCTTTTTTTTCAGGAATGAGTTATAAGGAGTTGGATGAGCGCTTGGAGAATGACCCTAACATTGTTGTTTGCTGGAAATAATGTTGCAGAGGCAGAATTAGATCTACAGACTATTTCAGTGAAATAACTGACTTTAGAGAAACCGATCTGGTGCTTTTGCTGTCTCAGGCTTTTTGTTCTGTACCTTTTATTTATTGTAAACCAACTACCCTTTATGTATATTTGAAAGCATTATAGGTCAAAATATGAACACAAATTGTAAAAATACTGCAATGATTTAGGATGCATAAATTACTTATGTTTCTAAATGAAAAGGTAGGTAACTGGTTTTGAAATAATTTATGGGTGTAGTGTGGTCTTATTTAATATTATGTTTTACCAGTTAAAATAAAAATACTTATTTCTTACCTTAAAAAACAACAACTGGAAAACAGACAAGATCACCCTGTTGATCTAAAAATCAATGACTTAAAGTACCTTGTGCAATTGACTGTTAAATTAGGCTTAGAATTAACAAAAATAAAATTTAGAAACGTATACGTTTTTGCTTTTCTGATCATGTTTAATCTGCAGTTGCATATATATTTGATATCATCATTGCAGTTAGGACCATTTCTGTCACATCAAATATCATGGCTGTCCTTTAAAGTCCCTTTAACAAAATCACTAGGTTGAATTCCCCAGAACACTCACCAACTTGAATATTAAAATGTATAAAACTGCTTATTTTGATAATTGGAAGAGAAAATATTTTAACACAGCTGTCATTTTTACATCCTTTATTCTTTAGCAATTCCTTCAACATACCTTTCCTGTTTACTGAATGGGTTTAAATCAAATAAAAACTTGATGTGACCGTTTTATTTGAAGTCGGAATGAGAGCTATTGCTATATACAAAATGGACAAACAAAACATCACATATTCATAAATAATGCCGTGTCTGACATTCTAGATATAAATGTGCCAAATTCTCCTTTCTCTCAATCTGAGCTTGAAAGATGGCCAAGAAAACAAATGGGCAAATATGCTACTCAAATTCATACAAGATAAGGGTACGAAAATGATGAGGACAAAAGTTGCAAAGGGACACATTACATCAGTGAGGGCTGACAGCCCAACGAACATTTAAAATCTGAGCCAGTACATAGCACTTCTCATTCTGTTATAATCTGGAAGCTGCTCTACTGGACCTGCATAAAGAAAGAAACAATTGCAAGGTTACAAAAATTCAGTTGTTAATACAAGTGAAATTCTAAATACCAATTTCTTTACATTAAAGTCTGATAGCAGAATTAATTATTGTACAAAATATCTCTGTAAATAAGCTTCAGCTAGATCCAGAAAATAACCATATATTTTAATCAATAATAACTGATCCTTAGATGAGCTTAATTTGATTATTGGCAATTAATTTCAGAAAAAAAAGTCAAGTAGTCATGAGAGCAGACAGTAAAAACACGGTCTTCCGAAGATAAAATTAGCACTATAGCTTAAGCACTGTATTTGACAAACATGCACCCTTGTCTTGAATGAGAGGGGAAGAAGTTCAACATTATCAGCCATATTATAATCACCACTGGTTACTAGTTAAATTCCTTAATTATGTGGCATGCTAATATAAAAGAGAATTCCACTAAATTATTCACTCCAAACACAAAATTATAAACAAACAATGCATATTAAATATTTTAAAAAAACTGACTCACCAACTGCAGACACAGCTGGGCATTTGTCATAGATGTATTTAGAGCAGACATCCCGCACAATCCTGGGAGTCACAGCCTAGAAGCAGCAAACAAGCAAAAAGGTATTTTTAAAATAAAAATCTAACTAAATGAAATGTCACCTTAAAGAGTGCAGTCACTCAGCAACTGCGAGTTTGCGAACATGGAGAATTTACCTCAATTCTGGCATCCCACTCTGCCAATGGGATGCGGCGACCATAATTTAGTATGTGCCTGCCAATGTCATCACAAACTGGTGTAGTTCCTGAGGACAGAAAGAAGAAATATGCAGTGATGGGTAGTAGATACAAGTAGTGACGCTAGTAGTTTAACTACATTTCTCAGTAGCGTGGTGGTAGCGTCACTGTTTTCTGAATCAAATAGCTTTTCAGTAGTGAAGCTCTATTTTTGATCAAGTAGCGCGGTAGCGTCAACAAAAGCTAATGTTACATTTTCCAAAGCGTTTCTGAAACTCAAATCAGAAATAAGGTCTGAAGGGAAATAAAGAACTGTCGATTGAATAAGTATAGCATTTTCTTTACTCAAGAAACATTGTTTATAAAAGGTAAATGTTTTTTTTAAGGAGCATAGAAGAGTGTCTTAGTTATGATGACTTGTCATCAAGTCGGGCGAAGCGAATCTTTTATGATATTTTGTCCAAATAACAGAACAAACTGAGCGCCCGCATAGTGACAGAAAACTATAACCTGCAAGTTCATGAAAACATGAACGGGATACTGCCTCTGATGTGGTGGTAATCATGGGGGAAAAAACATTCTATGGTCAAAAACTTCATATTTTAACTTTATTTTGGTGAAATGTTAATAATATAACATGCAACGATTCAAATAAACGTAGTCTATCTGTATATGTCTATACATTTATATGGTAACACTATACAGTAAGATTTAATTATATTAACTAACATGAGCAAACAATGAACAATACATTTATTACAGTATTTATTAATCTTTGTTCATGTTTAAAAAATACAGTCCTTCATTGGTAGTTCACATTAATTAACAGAGCATTAACTAATGTTAACAAACAACTTTTGATAGGCTAATGCACTAGTAAATGTAGAAATTAAGATTAATAAATGCTGCAGAAATATTGTTCATTCTAAGTTTGTTAACTACACTAGTTAACTAATTAACCATATCGTTAAGTGTTACCCTTTGCATAAATGTATCTGTATACAATAAAGCCACAAAATCAGCTACTAATAGGAGGTTTCCATTTTGCCTGTGTCACAATATGAGGTAAATCTGGCCCTGTACATGATACTGATTTTTGTTGACAAATTGGTTTAAAACAGTTGTTGAATAAACAATTAACCTGAACTATTTCCTCTGTCTATCTGCTTGACTGACCGTTTTATTGATCACAGAGAGAGCATTGACTTGGTATGATGTTGATTCAATATAAAAAATGTTTTTTTTTTTAAATAGCTTCGATGTAGTAAACTACTTTTGCCATGTTGCTCTAGCTTAGCTTGCTACATTTCCCAGGGCTGTAGCTTTAGTGAAGCGCTTGGATCACTATATTATAAGTAGCTTGCCCAACACTGGAAACATGTTACAAAATTAAAGTGTGTGTGTAGAAGCAGTCAGTTTCTCATCACCTGCGAGCGGAGAGATTTGCGCTCGCACTTTTAATGCGCTCTTACAGGCTATAATGTGCTCTGGACATTTGTCATTAAAAATAAGTTGTGTCTGATAGCTTCCATCGATGTTTTCATTCGTTAAATGAATGGAGAACAGTGTTATTCCGTCGGTGGTGCTCAAGCACTTGATGAGGTCCGCTTTATTCCTTTGAGCCGTCCACGCAGTCGTCATCAACCGGAAAACCCCACACCCCCTAATCCTAACTACTGCGTATCGTGTCCACACTAAAGTCAATTTCTGCGTATAATTAGAACGCCATATAGAAACAGAAACGTGTGGTATTGATACGCACTTTCATAATGTATGATATAAAGTAGCATAGGTGTTTTTTTTTTTAAGACAATCATGTGCTCTCGCGGGCCACATAAAATTATGTGGCGGGCCGGAATAGGCCCGCAGGCCTTGAGTTTGACACCCCTGGTCTGGAGGAAGGGTGGAGAAGCTCATAGCCCAAGTTGTTTGAAGTCCAGTGTTAAGTTTCCACAGTCTGTGATGATTTGGGGTGCAATGTCATCAGCTGGTTTTGGTCCATTTTTTTTTTTTAAACCAACATCACTACACCCGTTTACCAAGAAATGTTGAAGCAGTTCATGCTTCCTTCTGCTGACCAGCTTTTAAAAAATGCTGATTTCATATTCCAGCAGGATTTGCCACCTGCCCACACTGCCAAAAGCACCAAAAGTCGGTTAAATGACCATGGTGTGCTTGACTGGCCAGCAAACTCACCAGACCTGAACCCCATAGATTCTCTATGGATTGTCAAGAGGAAAATGAGAAACAAGAGACCAAAAAATGCAGATGAGCTGAAAGCCAATGAAACCTGGGCTTCCATACCACCTCAGCAGTGCCATAAACTGATCACATCCATGCCACGCCGAATTGAGGCAGTAACTAAAGCAAAAGGAGCCCCTACCAAGTATTGAGTACATATACAATAAATGAACATACTTTCCAGAAAAACAATTCACAAAAAAAAAAAATGTATTGGTCTAATGAAGTATTCTAATTTGTTGAGATTTTTTTTTTAAATGTGAACCAAAATCATCAGAATTAAAAGAACCAAAGACTTAAACTACTTCAGTCTGTGTGCATTGCATTTATTAAATACACGAGTTTCACAATTTGAGTTGAATTACTGAAATAAATTAACTTTTCCACAACATTCTAGTTTATTGAGATACACCTATATAATTAACAGTAAATCAAGTGAAAAATCCAACAAAAAAATGATTGCATTTAATTTTTTTTACTAGGACTATAACTACATTATGATGTAAAGAGAGAGAATGTATTGACTGTGTATAAGAGTAAGAATGCGTATTACCATTGAGCTGTCCCACTAAGCTAGCCTTCAAAGCATTCTTGGCTCGAGCCACATCACTCTCAGTCACTGTGGTGCACAAATTCATCCTGTAATACAGAAACATCAAGAGCACATCACCTCAAATTCAACTACAAAATGTTGGACGACAATCCTATCAATCCTATGTTGTAGCTGAACTTACCAGGCGTTCTGAGCCCAATGCATCATGTCCTCTATTTTATGTTTTTCTGTAACAAAATAAATACCCAGCAGTCCAGTGTCACTGTATGAAGAGTGGAAAGCCTGGAAACTGTGACAGAGGTTCAGCTCTGCAGCCAGGCGAGCCAGGCGACTACTTAAGTGCTATACAGCAAACAAGAAAAATAAATTAGTGTTATGACATTATTCTAATGCAACCACAATTTTACCTGATAAATTACAATGTGTCATGCTCAGCTAATTTACAGATTAAACTTAATTTACAAAAACCACTGTGTATCCATGGCAGTAACGTTTATACTAGAAATAGTATGAAAGAAAACAATATAAATAATATCAACAGTGGCTATCATAAAAACTGACATACACGGTAGCCTTCAGATGCATTTCACTAGTCTAAAGAAAGCAACTAATAAATGTAGGAATGCACAATACAGTATGATGTGTTATTTTTTACGGTACCGACACCAATGGAATCTACCAGTATTGGTCAATATTAGATATACATTGGCCAGTATTGGATATTTAATGGCGTATAACAATTTCCCTAGTTTGACCTTTAGATTACCTTTGTTGTCTAAGACTCACTTAAAGTAAACCTTTAAAAACATTATTTTTATTACTGTACATTATAAATGTTGCGATGGCCAAATTCCCCTTTAAGCATGTAAAACTGTCATTTTTGTTTTTAGTGTTTTATTTTGTCATTTAGACAAAACTGTAACATCTGATATTTAATATGTAAATGTATATCCGACAATATTATGCATCAAGAACTCTTAATATTTAAATGGAATAAACTATTAATAGGAATGACATTTTTGGGACACAATCACATGCCTGTGAGTTGATCATATCTGTGGGTGAAGAAATCAAGAGACTGATTAACCATGTCACAATGTTTAAGCTTGCCCTTTCTTGCTTCTCATACTTGATTATAACATCCAGCTTATTTCATTTCTATGTTCAATATATGGAACGAAGCACAATGCTTATTGTGACCGACTGAGCCTGGTTTCTCCCAAGGTTTTTTTCTCCATTCTGTCACTGATAGAGTTTTGGTTCCTTGCCACTGTCGCCTCTGGCATGCTTAGTTGGGGAATCATCATTTCCAGCAAAATCATCGACTTGATTGCACAGATATTATTTAAACTGAACTGAACTGGACAATGCCATTACTAAATTCAATAATGAAATGCATTCAGCTGAAAATTGAGTGTTAAATCCTGTCATTTTACATAATTGACACAATTTGCCTATTTTGATACTGTGCAGTGCTTTGTTACAATTTGCATTGTTAAAAGCGCTATGTAAATAAAGGTGACTTGACTTATTGTGCATTTTATAACAGCTTTTATGTGAAATCTTTATGCTGAATTCTTCAGGAGCCATCTTAATTTGCCAAAGAATTCAAGAAGCCACGAGAATCCCTGAACACGCTAAACAAATGTTTAGGAAATTAAATATAAGCAAAGTTGTAAACTAACCTTGCCACCCCCAAATGTGATGTCATAGCTACCAATGATGGAATTGGCAATCATAAGTGGCACAATATCAGGGCTTACAGCTCCAGCTCCCTCTACAGCAATAGCAACGTGTGCTAGGGGCATTGCATCATCACGCATACTAATCTGAAAGCAAGACAAGATCAAACCAACAGAAAGTCAATCAATTGTTCAAGCAATGGCAATAAACTGAGACCCTCTCATACACGCGTGCAATTTATAAAGCTACCTCACTCCCAGTGAAACGGCATGGGGACAGAACAGGTACAGCATCACCTTCATATTCAAAAGAAACGCCACTGAAATGCTGCTTAGCCACAGCCACAAGCTCATCATGGTTTACTCCTGCAGCAAATAGAGAGAGTGTTTAAGCAATCAACTCAGCTTTGTGTGGATTTTCTATTTAAACACTACTGTATGACATGTTTGATAACAGTTCAAGAGCAGTACCTCCAGCTGTAGCCAGGACCATGCGAGGAGCTTTATAATGGCTATTGATGTATTCAACTAAATCATTACGAGTTAGTGTCCTTGAAAATATAAAGAACAAAAAAAATTAACATTTTCCATTAAATTCTTTAGGAACAGGTTACATTAGGTATGTTTGCATTTACACAAATTTTCATCAATGAGAATTAATCCAATCCGGTTTCAGTTTTCGAAAGTTCTGTTTATATAAACCCTAAACTTTGCAATGCAATTCACATTTATTTTTTAAATGTGCACTTTGGTACGCTGAACAAAATGTCAGCATATCCACAATGCAAGCAAATTAAACATATGCAATACATTATCTCGAGGCTATGTGTGTACCTGGCATTGGCAGAGGGACCAAGAACACTATGGCCCAGAGGAGTACCCTGGAAAGCAGTAGCATGGAGCAGATCCAGGCAAACATCCTGCAAGCTACCTTGAACCTCTTCCAGCTCTCTTAGCACCACACTCCTCTGCTGCTCTATATCAGCCTCACTCAAAGATGAACTCTGCACTACTTCTGACAAGAGCTCCACCGCTAAAAAGAGCACAATATAGAGATGGCATTACTAAGAAAGAGTAACACTTCCGGATTATTCAGAGAAAGGCTAAATGTTCTACGCCAACATGACATACTATATTCTAGAGCTCATCTAGATCTATCAGGTTTATGATCTATCCACACTAGCATGAAGAAACTGCGCCAGTTAGACAAATTAGCCTCTCTTATTTGTTTGGTGTATAACCTTTAGGCAAGTCCTTGGCAAGTGTCTTCATGTAGTAAGCAGTATGTTCCCGTGAGGTGTATGCACTCAAGTGGGCTCCCATAGACTCCACTGCCTGTTCAAGAGCAGACTGTGGGTGCTTCTTTGTGCCCTTGATCCAAGAACAATTTGGAATAAAAAGTGCACAAATTAGTGAAACAGCATTACAATTGTTAAATTGCTTTCACAATACAATCAATTCCAATGAACAATATTCATGTTTTTTCTTACTATAAACAAATTAAGTATTTTAAATCAGGTGCTCATATGAAGTCCTAGAATTCAATAATTATTGCAAATGTCATCAAAACCTGTAAAACACTCAGGGGGCATTCCACTTTTTGACACACACTAGTAAGCTTCCCTAAGCACTTCCTCTGGGGGAATCCCTGCTGCCATTTTGATATGTGTTCAATTTGGTCAGGTGGATGAGGGAAGTTTATATGGACAGACTCTCGACTAGAGGGCGATATATCGGACCGATATGTGTCATTTTTATTTATCGGTCGATATCCGTGTTTAGTAGCGCCGATTTAAATGCAGGCACGTCCCCGTGTTATTGATGCGGTGGATGTGCTGCTGCTGCATGTGAAGGAACCCAAGCCAAAACTTTTGGATGATTCAACAACAGTCCTGTGAGATAAAGGCAAGGCTTAAATTCTTATATTTCAAAGTCCTCTGGCCATATATTTACTATATATTACTAGTAAACTATGAAGTGTTGCTTCACTCAGTGAAAGAAAAAATGAATAGCATAGAGCCGTCGGGAACTGGCATATTGCTACAGTTGAAGATTCGCTTACTTGCAGTTAACTTTAAGGACCGTAGTCGAAAACTATCAGCAGCTTGCTTGCTAACATATTAGCCCCAATGTTATAAGTTCTGTTTTATTTTTACTGTATCGTGGAGTCGGAGAATTTCACTCTGTGCGTGGGGTGGAGAAGGCGGCAGCTCTCACAAACACTGCAGGGCTACGGGCTACGTTACTCCGCCCCACTCACAGACAGCACCGTGCTCGGAGACAGAACTGTTCTGGAGCAGCCCAGAACGGTGTATGACATTTGTTTGGAAGCATGGTTTGATGCAGACAATAGCCGGGATTCCATCCAACTTATTTGCATTAATGAAAATTCAGCTCAAGAATATGCGCATCTGCGTGTGTTTCCATCAACTGTGTAATGTGAATAAAAATGGACATCAGCCTAATAAAGTGACGTGTTCCGACCAATGACTATAAAATACACGTCGCACAGTTATTATCCTCATTAAACCTGTCTAACGTTAACCGTCAAGCACGTCAGAAATCACTAAGGCTTTAGCACTGTCCAGGCTGTGAGTGTGCAACATGACAAAGATTTTCTTTTCTTTTGTGTGTTCAATAAATTATGTTAAATTTAGAAATGTTGTGCATCCACTTATTATTAGTGTGACATTTTAGCATGCAAATGAAGGGGAAAACGTCAAGATATCTGCCCTAAAAATCGGCAGCACATATCGGCCATCGGCTGACCCTGACCTCTAAACATCGGCATCGGTTATAGAAAAACCCATATCGGTCGATCTCTACCCTCGACCCCTCAATTTTGACAGAGAAAGCAAGTCTATTTATATATAGACTTCAGGTAGCTCCATATACCACAACGCAACATGATTGTGACATATACAGCTTATTGTATTGATACTGATACAGCCCAAACATACATATAGACATACAGAACGGTAATGGAAGAATGTTGGGAAAGAAGCAGTTGCCAGTAGCCATTTACTTCCATTATATGGTGAAAAAAAAGTCAACTGCTACCACCAACTGTTTGGTTACTAACATTCTTCAAAATATGCGAATAAATTTCACTATGGGCGAGTAAATTATGTTTAATATTAGCCAATGGCTAATCAATTCTCAGATTTTATTCGCCAGTGTGTGAGGCTAAGTATAAGTTTTGCACAGATATATTCACTCGCGGGAAACACTGACTAAGCGCTTCAGAGTTTTGCTCTCCGTCAAGCGATCTGTGCTGTTTTTCAAATCCCCTTCCTAGGTTCACTCCGATGCTGCGATGACGTCATCGTTTGGGGAACTCCAATGGTGTGACAAATGTCTGAAGCCCTTATACCATCAGGCCAATTCATTGGCCCAATAGCGCTTGGCATCTTATAAAGAATTATTAGACGGTGACACACGCGGTGGACAAACTGGGGCTTGAATGGGACTGTGAGCCGACGGACAACCAGGCCCAATCTAAATTAGATGACCGTTTTTCACTAGTCATACTCCATCCCAGCCCCGTAGGCTTCTTCCTTTCTTTCAAGACTTCCACCATGAGGTTTCGAGGTCTTAGAAGCAGCCTTTTTCAGCGCAAATTACCAATGCCGCCACCTCTGATTTTGCCACAGTATCTAAAATGGCGGATCACGGTTATGGGGCAATACCGACCATCAAATTGACTCTCGCAACAACTCGCGCCTAATTCGGCTCTATCCTGGAAAGCAAACCCTATGTTGCCGTCCAAACCATGCAAAATAACCTCCGCTTTAGTCTGCAAATCTTACATGGCTGCTGGGCAGGCCGCAGCCACGCTGCATTCAATGGGTGTGCTTCAAGCCTATCAGGCAGAGCTTCTCAAGGAGCTGGACAAAGGGGAAGGCCTCACTCCTGAGGCTGTTAAGGAGCCAAGGAGAGCTACAGATTTGGTGCTTAGAGCTACCAAACCTAAAGCTCAAACAGTGGGAAGGTCCATGGCAGATTTGGTGTCAGTTGAGATGCAACCTTTGGCTCACTCTCACAGACATAAAAGAAAAGGACAAAACTTTTCTCTTAGACGCCTCCATCTCAAAAGATGGCCTGTTTGGAGATTTAGTCAACACATTGGTGGAAAAGTTTCAGGCAGCGAAACAGCAGTCGGCCGCTTTTCGCCAGCTCATTCCACGTAGGCCCAGGGAAGCAGAACGTCAACCACCTATGGTCCGTTCGCATTCATCCTCTCTACACCGTCATCAGGAGAGTCAGCGTAGTGAGCCATCGCCTATGGCACCCCCTCGGAAGGATTGGGGTCCTAGGTCTTGTCCACCTGTTCGCTCGCGCCAACGCAGACGGATAGACCCGAGTTCGAGGGCCAAGGGGCCAAGCTCCTAAGGCTCCTAGCAGCAGTTCCAGATTCCCTTGCTCGTCTTCAGAGGCCAGGCCCTCCTCTGGAAAATTTGGTCGGACCACGGAAGCGTATCCGCCTCTCTCAATGTGGCCTCTCGGCTCAGGTCTTAACTGTTCCGCCGCTTTCTGCACCTCGGGCGGTTTTAGATCAGGTCACCAGGATGAGTACCTCCTCAAGAGGACGTCGAGTGAAAGCCCTAGGGTCATGCAAGCATGGCCCGTTTATGACGACTTTTAAAGCCCCCACCCTTGGATGTTGGGCTGGCCCGACAGTGCTCTTGGACACCACCCTGTAGTAGAGGTCCCCGCCACTCAGTTGCTTTGGGACCCTATGCAGGAAAATCAGGAGAGGTTTTTATTAACCTCGCCTATGCTACCTGTACTCGCAAATACCAACAGCTTTCCGCAGTCAGATGTCTGGACGCCGGTAGTTTGACTACAGCCAAACACTGTAAAACCCCTGGCAGACTTTTTGGGTGCGTGGCAACGCTTGCCCGACGTCTCGCAGTGGGTACTACGCACCATCCGACATGGTTACACCATACAATTTCAAAAAAGGATCACCCCCTTTGAGCGGGATTCATCCCACGACAGTACTTTCTGGGCAGGCTACGGTGTTACACCAGGAAATCGTGTCACTCCTAGAGAAAGGGACTATAGAAGAATTACCCCCAACTCGGAGGGAGTCTGGTTTTTAGAGCCGGTATTTTGCTGTACCCAAAAAAGATGGTGGTTTACGTCCGATTTTGGACTTGCGTCGCTTGAATCTCACGCTCAGAGTGAGGAAATTCAATATGCTAACAGTGAAGTCCATCTTGTCTCAGATTCAATCCCGAGATTGGTTTGTGACCATCGATCTAAAGGATACATACTTTCACATCCAGATCGTCAAGAGACACAGGAAGTTCCCGTTTTCCAGGGCAAAGCTTACTAATACGGTGTTCTCCTGTTTGGACTGTCACTGGCCCCCCGAACATTTACAAAGTGTATGGACTACAGGGCATCTGCATTTTGAACTACTTAGACGATTGGCTAATATTAGCTCGATCCCAAGATCAGGTACGATGACATCGAGACTTAGTTCTCAATCATCTACGGACCCTGGGACTACAAACGAACCCACGAAAGAGTGTTCTGCTGCCTTGCCAGCGAACAACATTTTTGGGGGTAGACATGGATTCTCACACGATGCGTGCACGTCTGTCTCCTGCACATGTGCAGTCATTACAGACCTGTGTAAGTCAGTCCAGGACAGGATGTCTAGTCCAGGTAGGTCTATGTCACAGATTGTTGGGTCTGATGGTGGCAGCATCCCCTGTAATTCAGCTGGGTCTGCTCCATATGCGACCGATCCAGTGGTGGACCAACAGCCAGAATATTTCACCTCATTGTCATCCGCTTCGAAGAATTATGGTGATACGCAGAGGTCTTCATGCTCTAAAACTGTGGAAAAGACCCCAGTTCCTTCAGAAAGGAGTCCAGCTGTGAGCTTGTCTTCGTCGCAAAACTATCACGACGGACGGCTGGGGGGCAGTCCATCAAGGACGCCCAGTTTAGTGAGTCTGGTCAGGAGAGCAGCGGAGCTGGCACATAAATCGTTTGGAACTGCTGGCAGTCTTCCTGCCTCTCAGAGAGTTGAGTTCTTACCGCAGTTGATGGGTTATCATGTGTTAATCAGTACGGACAACATGACGGTAGTTTCTTACCTGAACTGTCAAGGAGGATTATGTTCTCGCTCCCTATACAGGCTGGCGAGGAGTTTTCTTCTTTGGGCTCAAGCCAAATTCCTGTCAGTCAGAGCAGTCTACATCCCAAGTCACCTGAACTCAGGACCAGACTTGCTGTCGAGACAGAGGATGGAGAACGGGGGGCGGAGACTTCACACCCAATTGGTGAATCTCGTATGGCAGAGGTTCGGACGAGCGAAAGTGGACCTGTTTGCTTCGAGCACAACTACGTACTGCCCGCTATGGTTCTCACCGTCTCCCCTGTTGTCTCTAGGCCTGGATGCTTTCGCTCAGGAATGGCCCAGAACCAGTCTGTCCGCTTTTCCCCCTATCCGGCTACTCCCAGTAATTATACTCCGAGTACGATTGGACCAAGTGAAGCACCTGCTATTAGTGGCTCCGTGGTGGCCTTCCCAGTCATGGTTTTTGGACCTGGTCAGTCTGTCAATCGAGCCCCCTTGGGAGATTCCCCTCAGACATGATCGGTTGACTCAAGCTCGGGACACGATTTGGCACCCTCGACCGGATTTATGGAGGCTATGGGTGTGGCCCCTGAGCGGAATGGGTTAACGCGTTCTGGTCTCTCGCCTGAGACTATGACACTATTATTAATTCTAGAGCTCCCTCCACGAGATGCTTATATGCTTTCAAATGGATGCTCTTTGCTCTGTGGTGTACACAACGTGCTCTTGACCCAGTTCACCGCACCATTGGTTCAGTGCTGGAGTTTCTTCAGAGTCGTTTTTCTGAAGGAGTCACCCCCGCTACTCTCAAAGTGTATGTAGCGGCCATATATGCGGGACATGCACTCATATGAGATGTTTCAGTGGGCGGTCATCCTTTGGTCTCACGTTTTATGCAGGGTGCAAGGCGGCTTAGGCCTTTACGCCCGATACGAGTCCCTTCCTGGCATCTTTCAATTTTCCTGGAAAGTCTGTTGGGACTTTGGAGTTAAGACTTTGGAGTCTGTGTCAGTAAAATATTGACTGTATTGTCAATATACTTACTGACTAAACAGTTCTCTTGCTGGCTTTGTCCTCTCTCAAGAGAGTAGGAGACTTACAGGCTCTATACATAAGCCCTTCGAGTATGGACTTCGCCCCAGGGCTGGTAAAGGTCTTATTGCGACCCAGGCTGGACCATGTTCCTAAGGTCGCTTCAAATCCATTCCGTTTTCAGCAAGTGGTCTTAGAGGCTTTCTCTCATGCTGACGCGGGATCAGGTAACATTGATCTGTCCGGTGAGGGCATTAAGAACCTATGTAGACCACACAGCCCAGTGGCGTAGATCTGACCAGACATTTGTGCGCTTCGGTGGTAAGAGCAAAGGCTTCGCTGTCACCAAGCAGCGAATGTCGCATTGGATAGTTGAGGCTATCTCTCTAGCCTATGAGGCGTGTGGCTTGACTTCGCATCTAGGTATACGTGCTCACTCCACAAGAGCAATGGCTTCTTCTCAGGCTTTTCTGAATGGATCATCAATGTAAGATGTTTGTGCTGCGGCAGGATGGTCCTCTCCTAGCACCTTCATCAAGTTCTACAGCCTAGATGTGAAGATGGCTCCTGGGTCTTATCCACTTGAGCAGATGCTTTCCTCGATCTCCAGCTATATAAGGTACGTCAGGCATTATAGTATAGCGTTCCCCAAGCGATGACGTCATCGCAGCATCGGAGTGAACATAGGAAGAGGAACATCTCAGTTATCTCATGCTTCTCCAATGAGCCGCTTCTGCATGTGTACTGCAGGTCGACACGGACGACGACGCAGAAGTATAAATGAAAACCGACGCACAACTTATGGCGTAGAGGCTACGGCGTAGGTCCGATGCAGGAGTAGTTCGTTTTATACTGTTTTTTTAGCAGAATTCATATTATTATCATCTTCTTATCAGTATTATTGTTAATTTTTGCCCCATTTTTTTAACAAGCACTGAATAACCAAAGAAAGCACCACCAGTCCTAAATGCAGTTATTCAGTTAAAATGTCTTTGCATTCATACATGGTTACTTAGTTTTAATTCTAATTATCATAATGTCATATTCTAATGCTTGACTGACTGATGTTAAGAGTGACAGTGTACTTTCAGATATTTAAAAAGCTGTACCATTTTACAAACATATACAGTATATATACACAATATATTACAGAGCATACACATATATATATATATATACACATACACATATTAAGGATGGGAAGATTCCCCAAATCGCTCGGTGCATCTGCTAAAAAAGTTAACGATGCATCGTTTCTAACATATCTGCATCTGTAAAAAACTATTTATTTATATGTAATTACTAGTGGATGCGATACACTTTTATGGTTTATAAAGTGACCTATAATCTGTGACCAATATTTTATATGTAGATTGATTTTTCCTCTCAAAACTGTGTCTTGAGCACATTCTCTCATCACTACTGTGTGTGAATATGATGCATCACAACACTATGGAGACCTGAGGAAAAGCAGGATTAAAGTCCAAAACCTGACTTGAAATAACATTACAAATCAATCGGGGCTAAAGCGGTTATAAACGACATGCAAGTTCACACAATATAGTATATCATTCTGGCAAGTAAACAAAAAAATGTACAAGCCAATGGCGATTCAATTGCCAAGGTGTCCGTATAGGGTTGTACAGGTTTGGAACAAACGAAGGGTGAGTAAAAATACATAATTTTCCATCTTTGGGTGAACTATCCTTTAAGTTTACGCTACACTTAAAAATGTAAAGAATATACGTTAACTATTCACACAGAGATACCATGGGAAAGCTACAAAATATTCAATTAGCTTTTTCTCATTACAATAAATTTGCATTTTTATTACAAAAATTATTTGATTGGCAACAATAACGTTAAGATAATATAATTGTTCAAGTCATATCATGACATGATCGTAAGGCAGTGATACCCAGCCCTAGTAACAACGTTAATTTAGAGAGAATGAGACCTAGTAAAGGTTTATTGCATACTTTAAACGCCATATGCTCCAGGAAAAATCCAGCTCCATTATTCTTCTCAGACTCATATCTGCTCCCAGAACCTATCCAAAGGCCAACCTACAAAGCAAGACAGATGAAAAACACAAAGAATTACATGCAGTTCAGGTTGATTTCCTTTTGAGTTTCCTTTTGGATAATCATTTGGAAATGGAAAAATGTATTACAGTTACAGTTGTTCGGGTACAAGTACAGTTGTTCAGGCTTTTTTCAAGTCCTGTTATTTTTATGACATGCATAAAACGTTTACTTTTTTTTCTTTTTACCACATTAAAAATGTTATATTTCAAGTACTTAGGGTGAATCCCAATTCTCTGTCTTACCCCTTCCCCTTTCCCCTTAGTTTTGTGCGTTCATGTGAGAGTAAGGGCTGTCCCAATTCTCATTTTGATCGAGGGGTAGGGCTAAGGGGAAGGTGTAGATACCCCTTAAAACCAAGCATTTTCGCGAGCTTACTTGAAACCAAGGGGTACCCAGAATACACTGCGGCCAGATCATCAAGAGAATCCCATAAATTTAAGTATTTTCGGCTTAAATTATTTATTTAAAAATTACGACAGTCCTGTACATATATATTTGCAACAATGTTCTTATCACTATTTAAAAATCACTATTTTTCCACGCTAACGTTACATTGCTGATTTGCACAACAGTCCCGCATTTCTCTGACTTAGAGAAAACATCACTAAAACCCACGCAATTGACATACACTTGCAGACGGCAAGTTTGTGATCAACACTTGTTGCCTCTGGTGACGTAGCAGCCAGCTAGCGACAATGTATGATGATGTAACAGTAACCAAGTGGCGTCTCATTTCATAGGGGTATGTTTTCACCCCTAGCGCTTACCACTCGGTTTCGAGGGACAAGGGCTAGGGGTAAGACGAAGGTGTATGGGAAGGGGTAAGAGAGAAATGGGATTCACCCTTATATTTCATTGCAACAACATTAAATGCTAGAAAGTGTGAGGACCTTACAATTCTCTCAATGAGAATTAAAATCACATCTGCATAAAATAAATAAATAATTGATTTGTACAGCCTAGGGATGTTCATTTCAGTTAATTTTCCTAACCGACGCTCATTAACCGATTATTAACCGTTAACCGACAAGGTTATTTTAAATTAGAACTGAATTAAATTAGAAATAATAAGTGTCTGTGACCAGTTAAAAATACTAACATTTGTTTTCCGGGGATTCATTTTACATGCAAACAAAGCAGCAAACAGAACATGAGGATTCACATGGATATGATATCACAACGCACCTGCAGTGCTTCTGTGATCAGATAAATAAATTATAAAGCTAGGCGCTATATATAATAACGAATAAATAGGCCTATACGAGAAATATATTTTCACTTAAATAATAATTTAAGAAAAAAGACAAACTAGTAACAAGTAGCCTATGCAGATTTTCGGTTCATTTTTATGCTGTCAAACATATGGAAAAAAAACACACTGCTCAGTTTAAATTTATGTTGATAAATTACTGAAAAAAAATACATAAGTGCCTTTAAACCATTTAACTGATTGTATTAATCGGTCAAAATTCTTATTGGTAGGTTAACGGTTAAAATGAACATCCCTAGTACAGCCTAAAACCAGCTATTTACCGTGCATGTGGCTTGGTTGGTCTCTTCGGAGGCAATCCTCAAGCCATTGCTTAGAGTAGTTAGCCGTGTTTCTGGAGCTCCTAGCAGGCTCTGAGCATATGACACAGAGGCCTGTCCTCGTCTCAGAGACAGCAGAAGAGGCTAAAATAATTAAAAAGGTAGACATAAGTATATGGTGAAAGTTCCTTGTATTTATTTTAAAAGCAAGCCAAAAATCACAGACTTACGCAAGGATATAGACAAGAGAATGAAACGCACAGCAAATAATCACAACCAAAAACAGAAACACGCTACAAATATGCACAGACCACATCGGAAATTCTGCAACAAGTGATTGACATGCTTATCACTTAAGTGATTAACATGTCTACTCTGAAATGTGAGATTTTTGTTCATTTTAACATCCTGATCTTATGATTCCTTAGCTTTTTGGGATACTATTAGCCTAAATAAGATAACGAAATACACAATTACTGTAACTGTGAAACATTATATTATGTAAGCTGGCCAACTTATTTTTACAACTTCCCTTACAAAAATTGACCATGGTTCTAATATAATAAAAAAAACATGGTTACTACAGTTAAACCATGGTAACCACATTTTAACCATGGCTTTGCTACATTAACCATAGGCTAACTAGGGCCCTATGATATACGTGATGCGGATGACATCGCGGAATCCAGTCATATAAATTGAATTTACTGTACAGGTATAATGCAGAATGTCACACAATTTATCAAACTTTGGATGAACTAATCAAAATAGATCATTAATCTTAAACCCAAATTGCGATATGAACTTTCAATTGAACTAGTATCTGTAAATATTAAGCCCCCAAAAAGACTTTAAATATGAATAAAAAATGTTCTTTGCATCTCTGTGTTAATGAATGGAGCATAAGCATTGTTTCATTTACTACTCATAATGAAGTGCTGAAGTGAAAATAAAAGTTTGGTTTTACTGGAATACATTGTGTCAGAAATACATTATTGTGCAGTAGAATGTACGTAATACTACCACCACCACTACTAATAACACAACATTATAACATTTTTTTAAGGAATAATCACAATATTTTTCCCATGTTATAATTTTAAAAAAATGATATTTGTTTGCCAAAAATAAAGTTTGCTGATTAAAAGATAAATTAAATTACTGTTTTATGCCTTCATTTGATCACCAGAAAATTTAAATACACAAAGAATAAAAAAAAAAAAAAAAAAAAAAACATTTATAGGGCTATTGTAAAAATAATTTGTTAAATATAAAAACGGAAGTTTGGAAAAAATTAAACGGATTTCATGGTTAAACTACAGCAGCGGTCTCAAACTCAATTCCTGGAGGTCCACAGCTGTGCAGTTTTGCTACAACCCTAATCAAACACACCTGATCCAGCTAACACAGGGGTCTGCAACCTCCAACATCAAAAGAGCCATTTTGGCCCCTGTCCTACCAAAATATTTGATGCCAAAATAAAGATAACCCTGCATTTAGCTAAAGTTTTATATTCAGTTATGTTACAGGGCAGAGGAATAGCAATCATTTCAGAAGTGAGGGGGACAGAAATGTCAAATGTAGTAATAATAATAAGTATTATAATATTTATGTATGTATAATTGACAAAAATTATTATCTCTCACTTTTAATTGGCTACGAAATCAAATATACTGCTGGACAATAATAACATCATATGGTTATGATTGTTCAATCAGTATATATACTACCAACACTTTTTCCATTTTTATCACAGAATAAGGCAGAAAATATATGTGACCCTGGAGCACAAAAGCAGTCATAAGTCGCTGGGGTATGTTTGTAGCAATAGCCAAAAATACATTATATGGGTCAAAATAATCGATTTATCTTTTATGCCAAAAATCATTAGGATATTAAGTAAAGATCGTGTTCCATGAAGATATTTTATACCGTAAATATTACAAAACTTCATTTTTGATTAGTAATATGCATTGCCAAGAACTTTATTTAGGCAACTTTAAAAGCGATTTAGATTTTTTTTTGCACCCTCAGATTCCAGATTTTCAAATAACGTTGGTTGTATCTTGGCCAAATATTGTCCGATCCTAACAAACCACACATCAATGGAAAGCTTCTTTAATCAGCTTTCAGATTAAGTATAAATCTCAATTTCGAAAAATGGTCCAGGGTAACATATTGTATAGCATCTGTACTGTAATTAATGCTGTCAATTACCACTGTATCATTCATATTTATTACCTGGAGAAGACTTGGAAAAACACAAAAACCATATTGTCTTCACGTTTCACCAGTAAAGTGTTATGCTTGTTATTCAGCTTAGCTACAGTGATAGCAGGATGCCAGTCAAACGTTACTATTACTTCTCTATGAATCCGTTTTGGACGAGAGCGCCCTCTGGCTTCGAGAATGTATGAAACATGAGTGAGTGTTCAGCGCTCGTTCACATCGTGTTGGATATGAATAAAACGTATCCAAAACAACGTGACTATCTTTTTCTTTTAATTAGATCTAGATTTACTCACATTGGCCCTTGAAAACTTGACCAAGAAAAAGTGCAGAGGAAGTGTTTAGGTTGTATTAAAATTCTGGGGACCACCTCCCCCGCGTATTGTATACCCACGCTACACGGAGCCACCGCAGAGGGATGAAAGAGCCGCGGGTTGCCGACCCCTGAGCTAACCAATGTCTTCAGGATTACTAGAAACTTCCAAGCTGGTGTGAATTGGATCTGGTTGGAGCTAAACTCTGCAGAGCTGTGGCCCTCCAGGAATTGAGTTTGAGACCACTGAATTACAGTGTAGCAAAACCATGGTTAATTTGTGGTTACCATGGTTTAACTATAGTAACAATGTTTTTTGTGTTTTATTTGTAGTAGTAAAACCATGGTTAATTTTTGTAATGGTTCCATTGTGTTCTGTGCTACTTGCAGCACATTTCTGTATTTGGTTGTGATGAGAGTATTTGCAGTGCGTTTCTGTATTTGACTGTATTGTGAGAATTTGCATCGCGTTTTTGTATTTGGTTGTGTTGTGAGTATTTGCAGCACATGTGCTGTCAAAATGATGATGTTTTCTTAATTTACTGGTGCTGTTCTATTTGCATGTGTTTTCTTAAGTTGCAGCGCATTGAGCTCTCTGAGCCAGCATAAATTAGAGGTAAATTACACTAAACTAAACAAGAAGTGAAAGGGGGAGAAAATTATGTTTTAAAGCACCTGTGTGAAAACAAACCTGGAAAGAAAAAAAAATGGTGGTGAAAAAAATCTAGAGATTCTTAGGGCATTTCAATTAATTACTCATGGGATATATTTTTTATTATATCCAGAGACCAGATCCCAATTGCACAGTAACTGTTGCCTTGTTTATAAAAAACAGGAGAAACAGAACACAGTGGACTGAAAAAAACTCTTGCTACAAATTTGATTATTTATTTTTTAAGGTGTGATAAAATGTTATGACATTTTCCTACATTTTTTAGAGTCATAAAATGTTACATTTTCTTGTAAATATTATAGAGCATAGTAGTTTTAGTAGTTACTTTTTTCAATATGATACCTATATGACTGTTCCGAGAATGTCATCTCTATGATTTTTTATATACTTTTCTATTGTAGACACTCTGTAACTGACTCCCTTATTTATAGAAAATTATTTATTAACAGTCAAGAAATTAGTTATTCGTCAAACCAGATCCCATGCTGTTTTTTTTTTTGTTGCTACATAGAGGACACAACCATAGACATGGACACAACACTCGGTCTAACGTGTTTCTGTTATTTGATTAAAATTAACGAAAGGAAAATGTCACAAAAAGTACGACGTTATACTGTTAATGTTCACAGTTTAACGGTTACAGAATAAGGTGAACAAATAAACTGTATCTACATGTGACGTCAGATTTCAATGACCTTGTCAGACTAAATTTCAGGTTAACTTAACCTTAACATAAAGAATAAGAAACATTTGTGCAATATATACATTTTTAGAGTTAGACGGTGACTTCCTTACAGAACGGTGTATATAACTCGTCTCTTGATCCACGAAGCTATTACACACGGGAAAGAGTTCTAACCTTTAGTATATCTGAGCTATCAGCTAGCGCCCCCGCACTATCAAGGCCAATGACAGTCACTGTGACTATGGAGATCGACTGGTTACTATCCGCGTATTTAAATGTAATGACTGAAATTCGTAACGCCGGTATAAAATGTCAAACTCATCCAATACGTACGTAAACAGCTCTACCAAGAGCTCGATTCACTGCCCCACTGATCCGCAACATTGAGGCAACCATCTTGTCCACAGTGTGCACCGCCGCCGCTGACTGTCTTCTTCCTCCTCTTTTTCTTTAACGACAGTTTGCAAACCTACAAAGTTCAGTACCGCCACCTATTGTTGACATGGATTCAATACAGCGTGACCCATAGAGCCAATCAGAGCCAATATTGTCCATCTGCAGTACCGGAGGCCGCACTTTCAGGACCGCAGTTGTAGGACCACATTTCTAGGACCCTAGTTTTTTTGTGACAGCGCCACCTACCGAGTCAGAGAACCGCAGTCCCAGGAACGCATTTCCAGGACCCTAGTTTTGGAGTACTGAAAAAGTGCTACCAAGGCAGTATTTTCAACAAGCTTTAACAACATTAGAGTTTTTTTGTTTTTTGTTTTATTACACCCAAATACTACTTTCTTTATTGCAATTAAACCTGGTTCCTAGGAATGTTGAGTAATTATCAAGTCAAGTCAAGTCTAGCTTTATTGTCAATTCTTCCACATGTACAGTACATACATACAGAGAATTGAAATTGCGTTACTCTCAGACCCTTGGTGCATACAGTTAACATTAAACACTGACAGTAGACGTTCAGATACAGATAAATACAGTTTAACCATATGTACATACAAACTGTACAGATATACAAATGAGGACATTGCAGAAAAATAAAAATAAATAAACAATAAAAAGAGATAGATAAAGTAAAGTGGCATAAGGCACATGGCAGATAGAGTGCAAACCAGTTAAATAAAACAAAACTGTGCAGATGTGAGTAGTGCAAGAAAAAGAACAGTCTTTTATCAGACTGTCAGAAGAGGTAGATTACGGACAATGCTGGGTGAGGTAGAGGATGCTACTTAGACCCAATTATTGGGTCTAAGTAGCATAATATAATTACTCAAGTAAAATAAACAAGGAATCATGGTATAGTCTTTTCCACCCGCTTTAAAGTCAGTTGTTCGTTCACTAACAACTATCATACAATACACTTAAAATTATATTACCACCAAATAATTGTTATAATTAGAGAGTAGAACATGTTCAACTAAGTGTTTCTTATTTCATTCACTTCTCTCTCTCTTAGGAGTCAGTAAAGATGTTCCATGAAGTTCTTTCATGTGGTTCATGACATGTGGTTCATGTCATGAACACATTTTTTTTGTGTGTTCAAGTTCAACTGTTGTAATATATTATTTTATAAAATATACACAATCTTAAATCTACCCCCAGAGTCATCCTTGTGTCTTCCCTCTGTACTTGAAAATGTGGTTGATCTATTGACTGAAAAGACACCCGCTTCGGATGTTATCACTCGATTGAATAAGCGTTATCAGTGGATATCAGGTCATAGATATGGGCCAGAAGAGATCTGCTGCGTCTACTGTTAGGCTCAGAAGACTGTTATCATCTATCGACATGGTTAATCACCGATGCAAATGCAAAAGAAGACTGCTTTTTCAATTTTACTCGAGTGAAAGTACAAAAGTACTCAATTTTTTATGTACTTAAGTAAAAAAGTACTGATAGACAGATTTATTTTGCAATTTTATATAGACTACTTTATTTAATTTTATATTAGCACATATTTTTATAATCCTACTGCCCAAAATACCTGGGTTTTTCCCAAAATAACCACTATATAGAGTCAAGATATATATTTTGTTGATATGGACTACATTGATGAGAGTGATGTAGTAATGTTCACTGTGAAGCTTACACTACCATGTACCTGAGAGAAAACAGATTTCACCATCTAATTTTCACCAGTAAGAAAAAAGTGTTTTAGAACTTGTTGTTTTGCAGAACGTCAGTTATATATGACATGAGAATTAGGCCTGAAATTAGGAAGAACATTTTAAGGAAAATATAATTATATTTTCATAATGATTTTTTTTCCTTCTCAAACCTTGTCTGTGGTGTAAAAACACTCCTGGCCAAATGCCCCCAGAGGGCATCACTTCCCACTCTGATAATTACTGTAGTTACTATGTTCTGAACATCACATCCTTTCTTTTTCCCTCAGATGAAATCTATCTAGGTGGCTGAATAAAGATATTTGGACTTTATATCTAAACATTTCCTCAACTTAGCACCAGCAAGCTTGTTAGCTAGACAGTTAGCATCAGCTAACAATATTTACTTATTTTCAGTATGGTTATGAATAAACATTCATATCTGTCTACTCGGCTAGTTGATCTGAACAATATAAAAATGTATACTGTTGATAAACAATATAAAAACAGACGTCACATAGGTCTAAATGCGTAGCATTTTAATAAAACTGCTAATGTTACAGCAGCGGGGAATATGAACGTGCATGAGTTATTTTATTTAATCGGTGTTATTTTAATGTTTTGTTTTTTGACCTAAAACATAACGTTAGAGACACTGATGTTGATCTGTCTGCATTCAAGCATTTCAGTGGGCTTAAATAGATCACGCTTTACAGCAGATTTAGTTCACAAATAACTGACAGTTTTGACCTAAATATTATTTTCAGTTACAATAATTAATCCTAAAATTCGACATTAGTAACTTATTTTTCACAGCATCAGTAGCGAGCGCTCACGGGATCTCCCGGTGCTTTACTTGTGAGTTCAGTTCACTGAAGAAGACTCGCTCTAAACGGATCATTTGAATCAGTGAGTTTTCGACTCGAGAACAGCTGCAATCGGATCATTGCAATTCGTGAAAGAATCGTTTGTTGCGATTTGCGAACCGATTGGTTCATTGAAAAGAATCAGTTTGTTCATGAGTCAGACACCGCTTCTGCGTCTCGGAGCACGTGATGTATTATAAGGAGTAACGATATGTTTTATGAAATGTAGTGAAGTAAAAAGTACGATATTATGCTTTGGAATGTAGTGAAGTAAAAGTAAAAGTTACTCAAAATAAAACTACTCCAGTAAAGTACAGATACTTGAAAAATGTACTTAAGTACAGTAACGAAGTAGTTGTACTTCGTTACTGACCACCACTGCATGTAATTAGCATGTTTTTAAGTGTCTGAAGCTAATGGAGAAATTTAGTTTACTAGTTGAACGCAAATTTAGCCAATATAAATTACTTTTTTTCCACACTGTAAGACAAGTAGGCTTATTGCTTATTGTCTTATCTGCTCAGTAACGCTTCACTGAAGCTATAATGTTATCATACTCATGTTGAGTGAAATATTCAAACACAGGGCGTATTTTATGGCTGTTTGGTACGTTTGGAAACCTTGGGATCTTGACTAGAATGTAATATAAAGTTCTGTGGGTTTGAACAAAGCTTTTGGTCATGCATGAGGAACCTTAGGGTAACGTTATAATGTTAAATTTAATCAGGCTGCTGCTCTACTAGCACACCTGTCACCTGTCACCTGTGACTGTTAGCTGGAAGCTTACAATTACATTCATGCAAAAGACGAACACTGGCAATCTATTAGAAATAAAAATAGACTGTGGTGTCTCTTTGTGTCAGCAGTGATTTAGGCTAACATAAACATTTATTGCTGTCCACAACATTTAACTTAAAAGATAAAACCCAAAGGCACAGGTCTGCCTGTCTGTCTTCTGCTATCTGTCTGTTTATCTGTCTGCCTGTGTAACATTAATATCTCTTTACCTAATTTTTTTGTCTCCCTTTACAGCATCAATTTCCAGAGGGTTTCTGTAAGTGCAAGGACTTCTGTGGTAAGTATTTTGTATTACTTGCATGTTCTATATCTATGTAAAACAATCCAAAATTAGGTTTTGGGCCAAGCTGTTTAGAGAGAGTGCCCGTTCACAAATCTGTCTTGTGCAAGTTTCTCTCTGTGTATGTTTTAGGTTGAAGATGGCCCAGAGAGGTAAGCCTTACAGTTGCTAACCTAGACGCATTAGGCGAGTGTGTCTGAGAATGATGGTATGATCTGCAAAATCCACATTTACCCTCTTTTTTTATTACTGATGTATTACTAACTTGCTTTTTCTTTTTGTTGTTGTTGTTCAACAAGAGAGAACGCACATTAATCAGGAACAAAGGGAAACCTTGAAATCCTTTTTTGAGGAGGGAATGACACGTGTTGGCTCACCCTTAATACCAAGAGCTGCATCAGCTACTGGATTGGACACCAGTGTCATAGAAGTAAGGTTTACTTTAGTGCCACACTAACAATCAACATGTCAGATAAATATATAATTCTGCTGTACTGCTGGTATAAATGAAGTGTTTTGTTAACATTCGGTTTAAGTGGTGTAATACCACATCAGAAACAAAGGTAAGAGACTATATTTAACGGATGCTTTTAATTGTTATACTAAATGGTTTGTTGTTGTACATAGCGGCCTTGTTTACATCAGGGAATTACAAGGATCGTGAAACAGATTTTCATGATAGTATTTGGCTAGTACTTCACACACGCAAGTTGCATTCATCAGTGTAAGACTGCTATGTGTATTGAAAAGTATCATCAGGTCATCTACTTCACGTGTTATCTTGTTTTTACAGAGTTGTTACAGAGAAATGGGTTTTACAACCCAAGTGAACCAGTGTGTCGGACAGATTGTCTCTGTATGAATTTACTTTAAAAAAGAGATGCTGTGACTCTAAAGTGTTAAGTTTTCTGTGTATCTATTTTTTTTCCTCAGGCACAATGAAAGATATTAAGGGCAGGTGGTCCACATTAGGGAAATATGAGAAGCAAAAATACTTTCAAGAAGCAGCAGCACTGAGGGCGCATGGGCAGGCACAGGACCTTAGCCCTGAGATGAGGGAACTCAGAATTAAAATGCATCTGAAGAAGCTGAAGTTAGAGGTTTGGAAGAAGCTTCATGTGCTAGGGATTAGTGGTATCATTATAGTATTAAGGTGAGGTCACACTGCACTTTTCATTCCATTGACTTCCATTCATACATATTGCGAATGCGTCAGACTGGAAACGCAAGGCCGTGCAAAATGTTTTCGCATTTCGCTGTGTTCCAAAGTTCAAGCTTGGTGAACTCTGACCTGCGAATTCGCATGACGTGAAACTGTGTTACCAACAACAGATCAATACGTCATGACCTCATTGCTGAATTAAAAGAATATAAAATTAAAACTGCAGAGCTGCAGGAAAGTGTACTATATTGTATGTTTTTACATTTTAGATGTATTATTATATGTTATGTCTTATAAGTTTTCAAAAAGACACTGCAGAGCATGACGTCATATCAGGACTGTTGCAGCATCCGAGGGAATTTTGCATGCTCTAAGTAGTGTGACTTTGTGACATTGTGACAGACAACTAGATTGTTTATCTGTAGATTTTTTTATCATTTCAAATGAATTCATCCCAAATAAATATTCCAGCTGATTTTTGTTTACAAAGTTATCAGCATCAAATATTCTCACATTGAAGAGATTGTCAAAGGCTTATACCACCCTCTCAAACTAAATTCCTACTGGCTGGGCTAGTCTATTAAGATCAAGGTGGTCAGTTGAAGCATTAGTAGTCACATATGGCTATGAATCAAATTATTAGTTGGATATTGGACTCTAAGTAAACACAGCTAATGTATAGTTAGTGTAACCCTGGTGGTCTCTGACCACTTATTTGTCACCTGTGATAGCACTGTTTTCATGTATTGCCCATCCCTGTTAAGAGTTGTTTCTTCAGTGTATGTTGGATTTTTAAAAGTAGGTTTTGTCTATTTTGTGTAATCAATTATTTACTATTTTTGTGGTTGTCTTGTTTATCTAATATTGTAAAGGTGTCCAAGCTTGAGGCTTTGGGTGTGGAAACGGCCATTTTATCATTTGACCACCAAAAGTCCAGCTTAGAGGTGTATGAACTGAGCAGCAAAGGAGCCACTGGTTTCCTTGACTCAACGGACACAGTGAACAACTTTGCACTGCATTTCAAAGGTAATGGTTATATGAAAATCCACAGAAATGGACTCAGGCCCGTAATAGTACAAATATACATAATACCGTTTTATGAAATTAATTGTTGTCTTTTGTTACATCTGTAGCCAGCTCCTCAGCCGCAACACCCAGTACCAAAGATAAAGTCAATGTGCTGTTGGGAAAGTGCAAGATCTGTTCAACCAAAAATATAGTAAGCATGTGTTCAAACACTTTAAGACTGATGTAAAGAAACTGTTTATCTTGATAACATGAATCATGAACATGAACATGATACCTTCATGAATCCATTGCATTATTATCAAATGATTAAATTATTTATCTAATGTGCCCATCAACCATAAGATTTTGACACCTTGCCAAAATGACTGTTTGCAGCCTGTACACTGACTATCAACAGGAGGGGAGATTCACAATTGTCCAACTGTGTAACATTGTGTAATAATGTGTGCATGCATGCATGTGCCCATGTCTTTCAGAGGAGGCCAGAGGTACTGGAAAGTTCCCCTACCAGTCCCTGGTGAATCGGCCTGTAAAGGAATTTTTCCTTATGTGTATTAATCCTTAGTGAAACATAGATTCAAGATGTATGCCTCATATGTTTTCTCACTTGCAGTGAGAAAACCCTTTGTGTGATGATTTACTATGATTGAGAGGTGATAGAGGTAAGGGAAAGCAGATGGTCAAGGGGTCATCATGGGGGCATTTGCAACTTATAGCCTAGGGGGTCAAGGGGGCATTTGCCTCCCTTTAACTGTTATAACCATTAATAGATAAACAAACTGGTATCTCTCCTGTAGGGGAGGGAAGAAAGAAGGCCTTGAAGGAAAGGACTATAAAACAGGCTGGCACTGCTTCTCCTTATCTCTCCTCATTGACTCACTTATGTGTATTGGTGACGAGGATCTCTCTTGCAAGAGAATAAATACCTTTATTACTATAATTTGGACTCAGAGTTGTCTCTTGCTCGGTGATGATGTTTGTTTGAAAGAAATTGCCACAACAGGCCCATGACCATAAAAGTTACTGGACTGCCCAACAGCCTTACTCTCAAGAAGCCATCCTTTTATGGAAGGAACCAATTGGAAGCTATTTTGAAAGCTGCTGAGGAGATTTCATTTGAAATAAGTAAGTGACATTAACAGTGGTTGTGTTTCTCCACTTGTGTTTCGGCAGGCCATTTGGCTCTATGCAAAGTGGGGAAAATAAGTTAACTTAAGAATAATACAGGCCTACATGTGAGTCTTTGTATAGTGCTGGGCCATTGCATCTCTCTCTGTCCCTTCACCCCAACCGGTTGAGGCGGATGGCCGCCCAACCTGAGCCATGGTTCTGCTCAAGGCTTCTGCCTCTTAAAAGGAATTTTTTCCTTGCCTCTGTTGCCTAGTGTTTGCTTATGGTGGGAATTGTTGGGTCTCTGTTAATGATATTATAAAAAGTATCATCTAGACCTACTATGTTTGGAAAGTGATGTGGGATAGCTTTTGTTATGAATTGGCACTATGTAAATTCAATTGAATTAAACTAAAACAGATTCAGGTTATAGATTTTGTATGTGTCGTTGACCGTTTGTAAGGGATGTGACACTATTTCTTAGTTGGAGTTTCATCATTATAGTACAGTATGTACAGTGGGTACGGAAAGTATTCAGACCCCCTTAAATTTTTCACTCTTTGTTATATTGCAGCCATTTGCTAAAATCATTTAAGTTCTTTTTTTTTCCTCAATGTACACACAGCACCCCATATTGACAGAAAAACACAGAATTGTTGACATTTTTGCAGATTTATTAAAAAAGAAAAACTGAAATATCACATGGTCCTAAGTATTCAGACCCTTTGCTCAATATTTAGTAGAAGCACCCTTTTGATTTAATACAGCCATGAGTCTTTTTGGGAAAGATGCAACAAGTTTTTCACACCTGGATTTGGGACACCTCTGCCATTCCTCCTTGCAGATCCTCTCCAGTTCTGTCAGGTTGGATGGTAAACGTTGGTGGACAGACATTTTTAGGTCTCTCCAGAGATGCTCAATTGGGTTTAAGTCAGGGCTCTGGCTGGGCCATTCAAGAACAGTCACAGAGTTGTTGTGAAGCCACTCCTTCGTTATTTTAGCTGTGTGCTTAGGGTCATTGTCTTGTTGGAAGGTAAACCTTCGGCCCAGTCTGAGGTCCTGAGCACTCTGGAGAAGGTTTTCGTCCAGGATATCCCTGTACTTGGCCGCATTCATCTTTCCCTCGATTGCAACCAGTCGTCCTGTCCCTGCAGCTGAAAACACCCCACAGCATGATGCTGCCACCACCATGCTTCACTGTTGGGACTGTATTGGACAGGTGATGAGCAGTGCCTGGTTTTCTCCACACATACCGCTTAGAATTAAGGCCAAAAAGTTCTATCTTGGTCTCATCAGACCAGAGAATCTTATTTGTCACCATCTTGGAGTCCTTCAGGTGTTTTTTAGCAAACTCCATGCAGGCTTTCATGTGTCTTGCACTGAGGAGAGGCTTCCGTCGGGCCACTCTGCCATAAAGCCCCGACTGGTGGAGGGCTGCAGTGATGGTTGACTTTCTACAACTTTCTCCCATCTCCCGAATGCATCTCTGGAGCTCAGCCACAGTGATCTTTGGGTTCTTCTTTACCTCTCTCACCAAGGCTCTTCTCCCCCGATAGCTCAGTTTGGCCGGACAGCCAGCTCTAGGAAGGGTTCTGGTCGTCCCAAACGTCTTCCATTTAAGGATTATGGAGGCCACTGTGCTCTTAGCAACCTTAAGTGCAGCAGAATTTTTTTGTAACCTTGGCCAGATCTGTGCCTTGCCACAATTCTGTCTCTGAGCTCTTCAGGCAGTTCCTTTGACCTCATGATTCTCATTTGCTCTGACATGTACTGTGAGCTGTAAGGTCTTATATAGACAGGTGTGTGGCTTTCCTAATCAAGTCCAATCAGTATAATCAAACACAGCTGGACTCAAATGAAGGTGTAGAACCATCTCAAGGATGATCAGAAGAAATGGACAGCACCTGAGTTAAATATATGAGTGTCACAGCAAAGGGTCTGAATGCTTAGGACCATGTGATATTTCAGTTTTTCTTTTTTAATAAATCTGCAAAAATGTCAACAATTCTGTGTTTTTCTGTCAATATGGGGTGCTGTGTGTACATTAATGAGGAAAAAAAATGAACTTAAATGATTTTAGCAAATGGCTGCAATATAACAAAGAGTGAAACATTGAAGGGGGTCTGAATACTTTCCGTACCCACTGTATATAATTCCTGCAAATTATATTTCTTCATTGATACTGCTGTGTGATTATTTTTCTCCAGTAATGCAGGAAGACCAATTATTTGTTATGCTCATGCTACACAAGTGTTTCTATTTTTCCTAAACATATCAATCAGATGCTGCACAATGCAACCCCACTGACACAGCAGAGGGAATGTCAGAGCACATGGACGCAGAAGGTACGCTGAGTTGTTTTCATTTTATCTTTAAATTATCTTTAAACACAAGTGTTGTCAAACGATTAATTGTGATTAATCACATCCAAAATTAACGTTTTTGTTTACATAATGTGTATGTACTGTGTATATTTATTATACAAATTAGTGTTTTGTGTTATCTGTATGCACTGTATTTCAATTCTCTGTATGCATGTACGGTACATGTGGCAGAATTGACAATAAAGCAGACTTTGACTTTGACTTATGTATATATAAATATACACACATACAGTATATATTTAGGAAAATATGTTCAAATATATACTGTATGTGTGTGTATTTATATATATATATATATATATATACATAATAAATATACACAGTACATACACATATTATGTAAACTAAAACTTTTTTTTGGATGTGATTAATCGTTGGACAGCACTACTTTAAATAAATATATAACAGTAAACTTAAGAAGCATAGTTTACTGTATATGTAACTGTGGTCATTACACAGCACAGTGTGACCACTGTACACATTATTGAAATAAATAAATAAAATCAAAAGATGAAATATTCACCTTTGTGTGATGGTTTAATGTCTTCAAATCAACAGACACAGCAGATGGCATCCAGACGAATTCAGTGGAAGAAATACTAGAGGCCATGTGTGAAAATTGTATTTCTTGTAATCGTAATACATTTTGAATGCCAAATGCTACAAATCAGTTTTTGGTATTGCTTAAATTCAAGCATAATTAAAACTACTGTTCTGTGAAGTCTTCCATTGACATTTGACACAAATAGAAAAGCTCACTTGTTTGAAAATTACAATTTAGAGATACAATATTTATCCAGTTGACATTAAACATATTTTATAAGGTTGGTATTCTGATAATTTTACACTTTGAATTGGCTGTTGAGATTTAGATGCAAATAATGGGACTGTCTATTTTTAATCAATGATTTACTAATTAACTATTGGCAGAATACATGCTGACAAATTGCATTATGTATTTGTAATTAAGATTAAAAATTTGTATTAAGAAAGTTATTATTGTGCTGTGTTTTGTTTTATGTACATTAGGTTCACAGCAGATGGAAGAAGAGTCCTCAGAAACCGCCACTACTGTAGCCATTGTGATGACTGCAGATGAAGGTATCTTTCCAAATTGTGGTTATTTTTATTTAACCAGGAAGTCCCATTGAGACTAATGAGATCTTCCTCATAGTAGACCTGGCCAAGACTGACAGCAGCATATATAAAAACAGGTAGTTTCAACAGATTACAATACTACAATAAGAACAGATATGGGAACAGAAGCATAGACTAAAACATTTTAAAAGGGGAAAAATCCACTAGAAGTTGACATACTGTGACAAATAATCCTCCAATCCTTTCATTTTGGATATAACAGCATTTAACTAGATTAACTTTTTAGTCTTTCAAGGGGCAGCTTCCAGGCAGAATGTGCCTTTTTGTCAAGCTCTGTACACACATTTGGGACCTAAAGTATAAAAACATCTTGAGAGTGCAAAGGGTGTTGTTTAAAAAAAAATACAAGCACAGAGATAGGATGTGCGCACACCAACAATTGCTTTTGAAATGATAATGTACCCGTATACAAGCCTACGGGTGGCTAGAGCAGGCTGACATACGACTGTATGAGTTATGGCCTTACAATTAGTAATAAATCATAAACCTGCAACAATGTTAAGTTGAGCTATGGAAGCAGCTAAAGAACAAAGTGGTGATGAGATTTCTTAAATTAAAATTGAGTTACCCCTCTGTCTCAGGTTTGATTCACATAATTTTCTGAAATGGAAAACCCACAGTTTTCCTTATTTCAGGGTTACACTAAAGCCGATTTCTGAAATGGGTCTCAGGAACTCTTCTTTGTTGAGCTACTTGTATCTTATTATTGAGCATCAGCAAGATCTGAGATGGTGGGTGTCAGTTCTGGTGAACTGATGTGCAATACCCACATTTTATTTGGCAACAGTTACAAATGAATAAGCTGTTTTGGAGATGTTGCTTTGTATATGGTGATGAGTATGATTTCAACTAACTGCTTGACTTCCACAATATTTGTTTTTCCTTTGGTAGATGGAGGCAATTTGTGCAGAGTCTGCCACGTGCATTTCGATGACAGGAAGAAAAACGCTACAAAGAAGTGGCGTTCATGGTCACAGTGCACAGTGTGCCAATCATGGTCACACACTGCATGTGGTTTTAAGAAGAGCATGTGCCTTCACTGCCAGGTTCAAAACACCATGCAAACACCCTGAAGCGCAGCATCAGTGTTAGGAAACATGCTATTTACTGCATTCCAAGATGTTTAACTTGTTTGAGTTTTCGAAATGTTTAACTTGTTTCAGTTGTCAAGATGTTTAACTTGTTTCAGTTGTTTTACTGTGTTGACAGCCTCCACACCATCTCACACACACTCTCACACACACACACACACACACACACACATACATACATGTTTTAAAATGTATTAAGTGCCGTTTCATCTTTTTCATTTAAATATACTTTATATGAACCTTGCTGCAAATATATTGTAATGATTGCACTTAACTTGTAAGAAACAAAAAATATTTTTGATATTTTCTTTCATCCTATTTTTATTTTTTTGTTGTTGTTTGTTGGCACCATCAATGGTCCCCTTTAAACTGGGCCTTGTGATGACTAATACAGTTGTTTTGTACTGAATTGAGTCCACATGTTGTAAATGATAAGTAGCCTATTTGTTTGTAAATATGTTTCAATATGGGCTGGGTGTTGGCAAGGACCTCACCATACTATTCAATACAGTGGGTGACACCAACTCTTACCACATTCAATGTTATGGGAAAGAACCATAGAAATTGGACAGAAATGTATATACTAGTGGTGGGCATAGATTAATTTTTTTAATCTAGATTAATCTTGGAATTAATCTAGATTAATCTAGATTAAAATGGCTCATTTGAATTCTGCCGAAGGCATTCAGAATATGTGTGCTACCCAAATAATGACTAAAAGTAAGTCTTTGAGAACGGGTTTCTCAAGCCAGGTGGCGCATTAGACCAGGGGCTCATCTCCTGTTTCCAAAATGCATCAAAAACTTTAATCTCTTCCCGTCCCAATCCCACGAAAAACTGGAGGAAAATCCTGCTCCACTCCCGGAAGAATGACTCCCATTCCCTCCCACTCCCGTGTTGTTGTTTTTTTTTTTTTGCCGATAACTGTCAATTACAGTAAAAATATAGTACAGATCACAGCGTGCCCACCTTATTAGTTGAATAAAACCCAAAATGTCGTTTGTTATTATATTGAACTGAAAGCCATCTTATGCACAGTGTTGCACAGATTACATTTCATTTAAATCATCCATGCTAACACACACGTCTTCTATTTTTATTTTTTAGACATTTCACTCTCTATAGATATATTTTTCAAAGTTTCTCGCTCAAGTTCACATGAGACCTAAAGCGCATCCTGTTTGCTTAAAAGCGCAATGTTTCGTTGTTATTCTGAGTGCACACAAATAAACGTAGAGTCTTTACAGATTCGAAAGATGTATTAGGCTACTTTTATCTGTATGACCAAAAATGACGGAGATTTTAAGAGCAAGTGAGCACACCGGAGCCTGTCCTGCAGCAAACGCGCTTCCACACAAACACTTCAATAGCGCACATTTCTCTAGGTTAACATCATATTGAGCGGCCATGTAAAGTTGCTACTACATACATCTTTCAGATGAAAAGCCATTACCACATAGACCAGCCGTTAACAATCTGTCCATCACGGACTGCGAGCCTCTAGTTCGAAGACTCGTTCTCGCCCCCTACAGTGCAATTCGGCTAGGTATACATCCGCGCTAAAATATCAGGGTGAAAGTCATCATAGCTTGCGTAGTATAGACCCAGCTCCCAACCCAACTTTGAGAATAGATTAACGGCGATATTTTTTTTATCGCCCGATAAGAGTCTCACGTTAACGCAGCACGTTAACGCCGATAACGGCCCACCACTAGTATATACATATAAATTGTAAGAAATAAAAAAAATACAATTTGAGAACAGAAACCCATCGTGAGTTAAAAATACGTTTGTAAGGAAGTTTGGGAATTATTAACTAATGTCTGTATCCAATACAGCTGTCACGTCACGTGACTAAAGAACGAACCTATTGAACGACTCGGAAGAGTCGGACCCGAGAGGTGAACTAATCATTTCTCTTTCCGGTACAGACAGCAAAGCATCTGTGGGGCTGTCTGTCACGGGATGCACGAACGACTCGAACCCGAAGATTCGAGAGGCGAACTAATCAAGTCTGTTTCCTGTACACTATACAGAATCTATGGGATGTTGCGCATGCGCGGTCAACACAAAATTAATGAATCACTCTCTGAGACAGTTCATTGTTCCCGAGTCATATTAAAGATTCGTTCAAAATGAACGAGCCGTTCATGACTGACCCATCACTATTCCTCACTCATGCCCAGAGTTCGAACTAGGGGGCTAGGCTCCTCTTAATAAGACATGAGCTCTCCTAAAAACATGTTTTTAGTGAAAAATAAGAATCAAATATAGACAATATGTGACCCTGGACCACAAAACCAGTATTAAGTTGCTGGGGTATATTTGTAGCAGGTCAAAATGATTGATTTTTCTTTTATGCCAAAAATCATTAGGATATTAAGTAAAGATCATGTTACATGAAGATATTTTGTAAATGTATTACTGTAAATATATCAAAACTTAATTTTTGATTAGTAATATGCATTGCTAAGAACTTATATTTATACTTATATTTTCTCAATATATAGATTTTTGTCAGGCTTCTCTATTTCTCTGTCTTCATCACCATGGATCATGCGTAAAAAGAATTCTATATTTAACGATTTACACGTGCACTGTTAGCATCCTGATCGGTCCTGTCGCTGTGCCTTGTGCGTAAATGCGCAGAGCGTCTTTCTCATTCTATTTTACCCATCCTCAACCCACCCCCACATGAAAAAGTTCTATAGTAATTTATTGTAAATACTATAGTGTTTTTGAACCATACTATAGTAAAGTACTTGAATTAATTTGTTGTGGTAATTCTATAGTTGTTGTGGTAATATAACAACTGCACTAATATAAATGACAAATTACTATAAACCCAATAGGCTACTGTACTACGTTTTCTACAACTATAGGGTATATTATACTACAATAAACTACAGTTTACTGTAGTAAAAAATAAAGTATACTACAGTATTTATTACAGTTTATCAGTTCACTATAGTTAATATAGGCTACATTATGCTGTAGCATTCATTAACAAAGTACTGTAAATACTTAAATATATACAGTATAAGACACTTTACTATAGTATGCTTCAAAAATATTAGAGTAGGCCAATTTACTAAAAATCACAATAGTATTTTTTCATTATGACCAGACACACCCGATCCACGGACATATGCTTTGCACACTGCTTATGCCTGTCTGTGTGGTTAGAAACCTGGACAAGAGGGAGCATGAAACAATACATAGGCTACATATGCTGGATTTGGCACACATAGCCGAAGCATTCAGTTGCTCACAGTGATAGGTGTTGGAAGGAGGGAAACATTAATGGAGAAAATAAATAGGTCTCTTTGCCCTTTTTTAGTTGAGCTCAAAAGAAAATCTTTAAACTGAGAAATAAATAGGCTACAGAAGATACAACAGAGCCTACATTATGTATAATGAAGGTTACTCTTGGTTTTGACTACCAATAGGCCTAAAAATAGGCTACTACAAGTAGCCTACAGGAGGAGACGACAACCCATCATGTAAATGGTCTTATTCATTAATTGTATCATCAACCATCATACCAGCATTAACATAAATAGATAGCCTACATGTACATGTCATGTGTGTCCAAAACTGAAATGCACGGAGTTTGTGTGTGTGTGGACCAGGTATTCCTCATGTTTTGGGGTCGTAAATCTGTTTACAGAGTCAGAAACAGACAAATAGCTTCATTTCATATACACCTACTGAAGTGCTCTCTGAAACTACACCCGAGATGGCTTGTGTACGTGAAATGAGAAAATTAAAACTTTGTTGAAGAGCTAAACCAAATACATCGTTAGAAAGGTCTTGACCTGGAGAGTAACATATGTCAGTATGAAAATTGTACATGGCTCCTGCTTTGAAATACTGACCTTTGAAACGTCATCTTGGTGCATTTTTGAAGGCTTATAATTAAGCAACAAAAGGGTCCTACAGACATGGGGTCAACTGTTATAGAGAGCTCTTGTCCTCAGTTATCATGTGAATATAGCCAACAACTTGGGACACTGTCAAGTATGGTTGTAAAATAATTTTAACCCATTTAACAATTAGATATTTAAAATCTGATTATATAGATGTGTTTACAATCCCCCTAAACTCCTCACTGTACTCTGAACTCACTATTTCCAACCTCCAATTCTAAGAAAAACACTATTTTAAAAAAAACTACAATTCCCTATAGCTACGCAATGTGACTTGATACAAATCAGCACTATAGTTGTAGTTTGTTTCTGGTTTGCAAAGTAGGGTTGTAAATTAGGGTTGTAAAAAGATATATCTACTGAATATATCAAATATTAAGCATAGCCAAAATATTGATTATACTGCATCTAGATGATCTACGTTAAGAAAAAGCAAATATGTTGGTTTATTTAAGATATTTTAGCCGAAACAAGAGTAGAACCCGCAAACCCCGCCCATAACACAACGCACTTCCGTAACCTTCTGGTACCAAAAACTTATTTCTCAGAATTGTAAAAAGTGATAACCTCAACATGAACATATCGTATTATTGAGTTATCAATGTGTTGTTTTTATGTGGATAAATGTTGAATATATAATTTCAAAAGGTGTCTGTGAAGAAAATACTTCCAGGCGGATGTATGTCATGCAAACTAGGTTGTGGCCAGAAGGGATACAGCTCCGACCAGAAACGAACAATACAATTAATTTTCTACCTATTAAATTGTGTTTTATTAACGTCTACACCTACCCCAACCCTAAACTTTCCCCTTATAATAATGAAAAAAATAGTAATTATGTTTGTACAGTGTGACAAAAATTACGCTGTATTGATGTGCGCATGCCCAGTAGCGCCATACGTATCCCTTCCAGCCTTAACCTGCAAGCTACGTGGTTTCAGTGATAGCAGCGTCAATAGCAACCACCATAGCAACGAACTAAAGATAAAACTAAATGTAATATACATTCACTAAGCGAAGACTGTGAAAATAAAATGAAAGCAGACAATGGGAAGAGGAAGAGAAAAAAAGGTGTTCATCTACATAGACCTGGATCTAGAGCATTTCAAGCCAATAACAGCTATATAAGAACCTACTGTATGTACTCTCTGGCAGATTATGACTGTACAATCATTGTATAAGTCATTTATTAAGTAAATTACTTTTCATTTACTTCTCAAGCGTACTGTGAATAAGTGCTGTGACAATGGATGAAAACACGGCTGTAACTCATTGTGAGAAAGCTGTATTGTAGAGTCAATACACCTGTATGTTCCTGCAGTTTTACAAACTTATAGTTACTTCAGAGGATTCAAGATTCAATACTTTATTGTCATTTCAACTTAGTCAAAGGATTTGTTTTGGTGAACTCACAAAACAAAACACCTCACACACATTGATCACATTTGTACATTACAGTAAATAAGTAATATCACAATACGGTAAACACACAATTTGTCCTCACACAGACTAGTGGCGATGTGTGTGCTTACAACAGTACCTAAGCTTTAAAATAGATCAGACCTAGTAAAACAACACGTCTACATTATATTCCACACCATGACAGTTTTCTATGATCTGCTGCAATATATACATTTTCCGCTTTGTATTTACAATTTAAGACATCATTATTTTTTCACAGAATACAATATCATACAACACTGGAAATGTAAATAATCTACTGTGTTCACAGCAAGGTTGAACTCCACACCTGGGGCCTCATTTATAAAAATGAACGCCTGTCTTTCAGATGTGAAATCTTTGAATCGCAAAAGATCTTCAACTCATATGCGATTGAATGGTTTCAGCCCTCTGCCTTGTAAACGAATCCTAATTAATGTCATTAACATAAAATATCACCAATCATAATTTAGAACAGCGAGCTGTAAGAACAGAAACCTGCAGTACTCAAACAAGACAAAGTGCGTACGTCTGCTCAGACCCTGACGTGATGCTAAGCACTTTTCCACGTCAAGGACCGTCTTTATAAATAGGAGCGCTGGCATGGATTTAAGTGTACACACACTATAAGATCAAATCTGAGTGTACGCACACTTTATAAATGAGGCCCCAGATGAAAGACAGACTGACAGGCTGAGAAACATTCCTCAAAGATGACAATGAACAGTGTTAGTCACTTTTGTTGTGGGAGAAAATTGCCTAAGGAATAATTCCCAAGGAATTGCTTACAGTCCTAGTTATCATTGTCATCCTCATTGTCGTCATCATTATCACCATCATCATTGTGCACCAGTGTCTGAATTCTTGACATGGGGAGGGCCTGACACAAGTAGGGGCTGTCTGCAGGAACAATGTCTGGTACATGTGGGTGAAACATCATAGTGGCTTGATGTAGTTTTCTTTCCAGCTGTTGGAGACGTTGGATGAGAGCAGCTTTTGCACCAGGCCGCTCTGTGTCTTTGATGGCAGAGCACAGAAAGGCATGCTGCTGATGGAGATGTTCACTTACTGATCTCATTTCCTGGTAAAGCATGCTCTTTTCCTCAGCTGCCCGAGTCTTCATATGCAAGGCATCTATCCCTCGCCTTTTTAGACTCCTTGAAACATCATCTTCTTCGATCTGGAGGAAGACAAAAGACAACATAGTGCCATGTCATTTTACCAGGTGGTTTCTAAAATGACTGTCAGGTAGTTGTGGTTAGTAAGCGGTTGTCAGATGGTTACTAGAGTGACTGCTGTGTGGTTACTAAGGTTAGGTAACTATACTTACATTGTCATCAAAGCAGAAGTAGACATGCCAAGAGGGATCGCATGCTTCCTGAAAATCAATTGTTGCAGGGAAGATGCTCATCTGCGGTGGCCACTGAATGCTGTTGTATTCTTTTATTGCCTGTCTCAGTCTCTTGTTGGAGCTGGCTACCTGCTTGGACAGTCTAATGGCAATGCCCTGCCCATCTGAAGCAAAGTTAGGAAACACACATGCAGAGAAATTAATTTATCAGTTTGTATCATGGTCCTTTTTAAAGCTTGATCTTAATGTCTTATTGTATCTATTTATCCACAGTACTTTACCTGGATATTTTCTTTTCAGATGGAGGAGGACAGCTCTCTCCCTTGATTCCGTTCTAGCCTTGCAGATCAGTTGGCATCTGAGCTCACGGTCAACATCTTTAAGGGTAGACTGGAAGTCTGAATCAGATTCTTGCCATCTTCTCCCAATGCGGTGTTTTTCTCCATGTTCAGCAGAGAGTCCTCAATTCTATATGGTCAGGAAATAAATATTATTACATTTTATTTACACACTTGATCAGAGAACAGTAACAGACAGATTACTGCTTACTCTGTTTCACCCTCCATGTACGACTCACGAGTCCCAGATCTATACGTTACAAAAAGTGCAGCACAAAAATTCAGTAGCTACCAAGCAGAAAGCATTACTGTGGTACACCGGACCAAACATTGTATATGTTATAAGGGAAGCCTTGGTGGTAAGTGATTACTTATTACACCACATTAAATTACTGCAGCATTATAGCAACTCTTCATTTATAACCACTGTGACAGTGTCCTTCAAAACTATGCTGTTACTGTAATCACACCTAGGCTTCCATGTTGAAGCACATCAGCAGGGCACTTAAAGATGGCTGTAATTACCATTTAGTCTTACATAAACACATTGAACTCTTACTTGAACTTGTAGAACTGAATCAGCTTGATGATGTAGTCCCTTTTCCATCTACAGACAGTGTCTGGAGAACAGATATAGACATTACTACTGCTCTAATAAGGTGCTTCATTTAATGTTACTTCTTCACATATCTTACAGTATTCAAGTCATTCACACATTCACTTCAGTTGCTTACTTATTGGTTTCTGTTTCTGTTGGGCTAGCTCCATCTCCCTTTTCTTCCATCTCTCCATGTCTCCCTCAGAAACCAACACTAGACAACAAAAATAACAGGAAACAAGACAACCGTCAATGGTACATAGTTCAGTAATGCGCTTGTAAATGGAATCTAAAAGTCTCCCATTTACAACTATTGTTACCTGCTTCTTATGTTCATTGTTTACCTGGTGCCTCTCTGATGACAGATGAGATGTCTTCTTGAGCGAGAATCGATATTTTCTCTGCTTTATCTAGTCTTTGCAGGAGCTGCACCTCTGTAAAGACAGTTTAATTTACTTATGCTGACCAATTTGTGTGTGATCAGCTTCACTCCAGAAAATATAAAATGTATAAACAGTGAACCACAAGCACAGAATTTTGACAGGTTATACAGCAGTGGACAAACCTAGGTCAGTTGATTTCCTCCGTCCATAATGCAAAAGGGTATCAGTCAGCAGGTCAAGGTGGTGAGATGGAGTCATCTCCTTTGTGACTCTGGCAAATCTTCGGAGGAAAGACCACAGCCTTTCCATTCCTTCCCCGTCTGTGAGCCCAAACCCATCAAGCCGTCTGGTGCTGTACTTGATCTGTGATTAAAGCAAAGTGGTAGAATATCACATACACTGAGCATGATCGTACTACAGTGGAAACTGCTTATAGTGATCACGGTTACAGTGATAAACCATTAAATGGATCAAAAAGCTTGAGACCGAATCATTCCTATAGAAATGCTGTGTAAATAATTTGTTTATTGCAATCAAATAGTCCACTAACAGTGTTCATATTGTGTGTGTTTGGTGTGTGTGTACATACGCTTGCTGTGCGCAGTTGCGCATCATGTGATGTTTTCCTCTACTCACACTGCTGTGGTCTAGTAAGTTATTTTGCCCTCCCGGTTCTGTTCTGCTGGCGTTTTGGGACTTTTATGGTGCATAATTATTGTCCCCGCTCTCTCACAGCAGCAGGTAGGCCTACTGTATGTTACATGAGTGGAATGTAATGCATTTACCCTGACCATTCAGACAGGGCTTGGAGCAGCTTATGTTATTTTGTCTTAAACCCCTTAACTGTCACCCCCCATTTTTGAACATATACGTGAGAGTGCACTATCCAAACTTAAACTCTTATAATTCATGAATGCTTTGGAATACAGATATAAGTTTGGGAAGTCACTGGATAAAGTCTGCTAACTGCGGGCGCGCATCTCATACCAACGAGAAACAAGGGACTGCTGTGTTATTTGCCTCACAGAAACCTGGATGTCTGCTATTGTTCCAGAATCAGCCATCGAGCTCACGGGCTTCACTGTGCACCGCTCGGATAGAACAAAGGAGCTCACAGGGAAAAGCAGAGGTGGAGGTGTTTGTTTCTATATCAACAACTCATGGTGTAATGAAAGGAACATACACTCTATCAAATCCTTCTGCTCCCCTGATCTGGAATTTCATACGCTTCTGTGTCGACCATTCTGGCTACCGAGAGAATTTACAGCGATCATAATCACGGCTGTTTACATTCCTCCTCAAGCCAACACAGACCAGGCACTCAGGGAACTGTACAGGAATATAAGTGAGCAGGAAACCGCACCCAGATGCAGCTTTTATTATCACGGGGACTTTAATAAAGCCAACTTCAGAACAATAGCTCCAAAATACATTCAACACATCACCATCAACATGCGTGGAGATCGTATACTCGACCACTGTTACTCCCCCTTCCGGGACGCATACAAGTCCCTCCCCGCCCACCTTCGGCAACCGATCACTCTTCCGTTCTGCTCCTGCCTGCTTATAGGCAGAAACTGAACGTGAAGCACCCGCCCTCAGGACAGTCCAATGCTGGTCGGACCAATCGGACGCTATACTACAGGACTGTTTTGATCACGTGACTGAGACATGTTCCGGCAGCGCCTGATGACGACATAGAGGCGTATTCAGATACGGTCACGTGTTTCATCAGGAAGTGTATAGATGATGTAGTTCCGACCAAAACAATCCGTATCTACCCCAACCAAAAACTGTGGATTAACAGCGATGTTCGATCAGCCTTGTCAGCGCGGACATCTGCCTTTAAATCCGGAAACACTGACGATCGGAAACAAGCCAGTTACGATCTCAGGAGATCCATCAAAGCAGCCAAAACGAACATATAAAAACAAAGTTGAAGAACACTTCAACAACAATAATCCAAGAAGCATGTGGCAGGGCATTAACAACATCACAGGCTTTAAAGGGAATAAACCAGCTGCTGTGAACATTGCCGCCTCTCTACCTGACGAGCTCAACACCTTTTATGCTCGGTTCGAGGCTGATAACACCGCCCACACAGAGAGCGCTCACACGGCTGCAGCAGAAGAGGTGAGTCCACTCACGCTTTCTGTCGCGGATGTAACCCGATCCTTCAAACGGGTGAACATACGTAAAGCTGTGGGACCTGATGGTATACCAGGCCGTGTGCTCAAAGCATGCACTTTCCAGCTAGCCGGGGTTTTTACAGATATTTTCAATCTGTCCCTCTCTCTGTCTGTGGTTCCCTCATGCTTCAAAAAATCAATCATTGTGCCCATACCTAAGAAAAATAAAATCACATGCTTGAATGACTGGAGGGCCGTTGCTCTGACCCCCATCTTCAGCAAGTGTTTTGAGAAGCTCGTCAGAGAACACATCTGCTCTGTGCTGCCTGCTTCACTGGACCCACTACAATTTGCATACCGCAGTAACCGTTCCACAGACGATGCTATTGCCTTCACCCTGCACACTGCTCTCACCCACCTGGAAAATAACACCTATGTGAGGATGCTGTTCGTGGATTATAGTTCGGCATTTAACACCATAGTGCCTGCCACACTGGTGCGAAGCTCCAGACTCTAGGACTGAACAGATCTCTGTGCAGCTGGATCCTGGACTTCCTGACAGGCAGAAGTCAGGTGGTCAGAATGGGCAACAACACATCATCTCCCCTGATCCTCAACACTGGTGCACCGCAGGGTTGCGTCCTCAGCCCACTCCTGTACTCCCTGTACACACACGACTGTACAGCAACACACAGCTCAATGTCATCGTCAAATTTGCTGATGACACACGGTGATAGGCCTGATCACCAACAACGATGAGACGGCCTACAGAGAGGAGGTGAGTACCCTGACTAAATGGTGTCAGGAGAACCACCTCTCACTCAACATCGACAAGACCAAGGAGCTGGTGGTGGATTAAAGGAGACAGAGCAGAGAACACACACCCATCACCATCGACAAGACACCTGTGGAGCGGGTGAGCAGCTTTAAGTTCCTCGGCGTTCACATCACCGAGGATCTCACATGGTCTGCTCACACAGATGCAGTGCTGAAGAAGGCACATCAGCGTCTCTTCTTCCTGAGACGGCTGAGGAAGTTTGGAACGAGCCCCAGAATCCTCAGGTCCTTCTACACCTGCACTGTGGAGAGCATCCTGACCGGCTGTATCACCGCCTGGTTTGGAAACAGCACCGCTGGCAACCGCAGGGCTCTGCAAAGGGTCGTGTGAACTGCCCGCCACATTGTTGGAGGTGAGCTTCCCTCCCTCCAGGATATCTACACCAGGCGGTGTACAAGGAAAGCCCGGAGGATTATCAAAGACTCCAGCCACCCGTCTCACAGACTGCTCTCTCTGTTGCCCTCAGGGCGACGTTTCCGCAGCATCCGATCCCGCACTAGCCGACTGAGGGACAGCTTTTTCCCTCAGGCTATCAGGCTAATGAACAGTCACAAATAACCTACATCACACTCCCACTCACACAACATGCCATGCACTGCACTTTAACACAGTTCAACTGGACTACACGCACACACTGCACTAACACAACCTATCTGCTATCACTGGACACCATACAATACACATCCACGATACTGCATATGCATAATCTGTTGCACCTTTGCACAACTATCTGCTGCTCAACCAATCTGCTGTTAATTTATAATCTGTTGCACCTTCACATTATTACTATGTATAGACTACATAATGTATAGATAGTGTACATAATGTAGATGTGCCCATACGGTGTATAATGTGTTTGGAAAATGTGTAAGTATGTCTTTATAGTACACTATGTGTACTGAGTATATGTATGTGCACAATGTCTTCTGTACAGTCTGTAAATATGTACTGTCCATATGTAAATTGTTGTTTTTTGCACTGTCTGGAGCATGCTCATAAGAATTTCACTCACCAAGGCACTTGTGCTGTGGTGATGTGACAATAAAAGTGATTTGATTTGATTTGATCTTCTTCGTCGTTATGTATGTGTGCTCGGCAAGACTGTTTTGTGTTTGAGCGCCCCCAAGTTGTGTTTTACTGTAACTTCAGCTGCTCCAGACACGTGAGCAAACGCGCCAATCTCATTGGTCGGATAGTTTTTGACGTGGCGCGTCAAACCAAAAAAACGAACCGAGGCGTTTTAAAAAAAATGACGCTTTTACGCGTGGTGTTTTTCACGTCGGTGTGCACACTCACATTGGCGCCCTTTGTTTAGTCACGAGGCGTTAAACGTCGGGGAATATCGCGCGCGAAATTCGTCCCGGTGTGTACGGGCCTTAACGCAGTCATAGCAAGATTTAAAAAAAGAAAGAAAACAAGTAGATAGAATATAGAAATATGTAAGCTAGTTTTTTTTCTCTCAGTGCAGTTTTATATTTACCTATTTTCCAGCTTATTCCTCCCTTTAAATCCATGGAGCGTACAGTACCTAAGCGTCACACCACCTGTTTGCTATAGTGGTGGCAGGTCTGGTGGCTAGCGCATTTGGCTGTGGCAGGTCCGGTGGCAGCTCCCCCTGCCATGCAAAGATTTTACTCCCTCTCTAATCATATCCAACGAGGATGGAGGCAGAGATGCCGGCGGCACTCAACTTTTTGCGTCAGGTAGTATGGATCAGTTAATTGTTAATCATCAATGACAAAATTATATAAATTACGGTTCCTAAAAATTGTTGAGATTATCTCGGTACCGTATCTACTTGGTTTGCATCTGTTTCTCCAGTATGAAGATTTAATCTGTCTTTATTGTACGGCTCTGTACACTTTTTAGTCCACTGCTCAATGCAACGATACATTCAAAATGGCACCTCGGTGACGTCACACATAATAAACGCACGTGACTGACAAACCGATAGGATTTTTTGGATTATCGCAAAACATAAACTCTGTGTTAAATTATAGTTCATGAAACTTACACGTTTTGCCCATCAAGATAATCTTCACAGAATAATTTAATTTACGGTCGCTCGCCTTAAACGTCTCCAGCACCGTGCTCCCGACAACTTTCTCAAACTTATTTTTAACGTTCAGTGAAAAGAATTTACACTGTATATTAATTTTAATCCACGCTACATGAACCGTTTCATATAAACTGGAATAAATACAAAACTATAGAGCCATACTAAAACTGAAATGAGACATTAGTAATAAACAGTAAAGTGATTAAACAAAATAATCATGACAGAAGGACACATGTGCACGTGTTTCTGTACATTTCGAAATAAGGTGCATTTAAAGTAAATAATTCCTTGATTAATATTAATAAAAAATGTATAGCCACATATTCAATATTTTAAATAACAGCAGAGTGAGCACGTTTTGGGATATGGTAAGATTACACTTATTTTAGTGAACTAAGCACCACATTTCAGCTCATTTTGTTAGGGTGGGTACATAATATGTTATTTTATCCTTTCTTCAAGGAAATCCTCAATCTATATGCTTTCTAACAGCTTCGTGTGGCCGTAAAAAAAATATTTTAACGTGGTTTTAAGCACTATGCATCATTAAAGTTTCACTTTCACCACGTAAAGCCGGTAAATCTAGTGTTAACATGTAATAATCGTAATATGAGTTTACCTTATGGTACGAACCCAGAGTCTCCACATCAATAAGTGATAAAACGAGCATGTTCCATCCGAAGCCTTGTGTCGCATTTTGGAACAAAGCAAAAAAAAAAAAAAAAACATTGTCGAACAACGATATAAAATCAGGGAAACTAATCATTGGTTATTCTAAAATGAACTGTATTACAAATTTTACTACACCTGGAAAATACTGTACATTGATAAACTGTTTGGCGTGATGACGTAGAATGTCTCTGACAGTACCGGTAGTACCATTTAGCAGCTTGTTAGCAACCGTCTTTTTTAAGAAATGTCTTAGATTAGAATTAGAATTAGATTTGTTGCTCTCAACCTTTTCTGAGGATGGTGCACCCTTAGTTATACTTGGAGACTTTAACATTCACCTAGATAAACCTCAGGCTGCAGACTTCCACACTCTACTTGCCTCTTTTGATCTCAAGAGAGTTTTAACTACGGCTACTCACAAATCAGGCAACCAACTGGACCTTATTTACACACGACACTGCTCCACTGATCATGTGCTGGTTACTCCACTGCACACCTCGGACCACTTCCTCCTCACTCTTAACCTCAACATGATTCCTGACACATCACATACCCCTCCACATGTCACTTTTCAACGTAACTTACGCTCGCTCTCACCCTCCCGGCTATCTGCTATGGTTTCATCTTCGCTTCCGCCCCTTAAACAGTTATCATATGTTGATGCTAACAGTGCTACTGACACTTTCTGTTCCACTCTGATGTCTTGTTTTGATACTTTCTGCCCCTTATCATCCAGGCCAGCACGTACCACTCCTTCTGCCCCTTAGCTATCTGTCGTTCTCTGCGAACATCGTTCTAAACTCAGGGCTGCAGAAAGGGTATGGCGCAAATCACAAAATCCTACTGACCTTAATTTTTATCGATCACTCCTCTCTGACTTCTCTGCTAATGTCTCCACTGCTAAAAGGACATACTATCATGACAAAATTAACAATTCGCCTAATTCTCGCATGCTCTTTAAAACATTTTCCTCCCTCCTTTGTCCTCCTCCTCCCCCTCCTTCATCAACAGCTGACGACTTTGGCACATTCTTCATTAATACAATTATAAACCTCACTGCACAATTTTCCACACCACAATCTATCAAACACATCTTACCAGCAAACATAAACTCGTTCACATACTCTCCACTCTTTGAGGCAGAAATCTCCAAACTCATCATTTCCAGTCATCCTACTACTTGTCCGCTTGATCCTATTCCATCTCATCTCCTTCAAGCTATTTCTCCTGCAGTTGTTCCTGCACTCACTCATATCGTTAACACATCCCTTTACACTGGAATTTTTTCCTCAGCATTTAAACAGGCTCGTATAACCCCACTTCTTAAGAAACCCAGTCTTAACCCAACTCTTTTAGGGAACTATAGACCGGTTTCCCTTCTACCTTTCATTGCAAAAACACTTGAACGAGTTGTGTTCAACCAAGCCACTGCCTTTCTCACACAGAACAACCTCCTGGACAGTAACCAATCTGGCTTCAGAAGTGGACATTCCACCGAAACTGCCTTGCTCTCAGTTGTTGAAGATCTAAGACTTGCAAGAACAGCTTCCAAGTCTTCATTACTTATATTGCTGGATCTGTCTGCTGCTTTTGATACAGTCAACCACCAGATCCTCCTGTCAACCCTATTCAGAAAGGGCATCTCAGGAACCGCACTCCAGTGGTTTGACTCTTACCTCTCAGATAGGTTTTTCAAAGTATCTTGGAGAGGTGAGGTATCAAGTCACAACATCTAGCTACAGGGGTGCCACAGGACTCAGTTCTTGGACCACTTTTCTTTTCTGTCTACATGGCTTCACTAGGTTCTGTCATTCAGAAACATGGCTTTTCATATCACTCTCATTCCATCCTGATGATCTGACGATAGCTGCTCGCATCTCTGCATGTCTAGCAGACATTTCTTGCTGGATGAAGGACCATCACCTTCAACTCAACCTAGTTAAGACAGAACTGCTTGTGGTTTCATCACAATTTCACCTTCCAATTAGGCTCATCAACCATAACTCCTTCAAAAACAGCCAGAAACCTTGGAGTTGTGATTGATGATAAGCTGAATTTCACAGACCGCATTACTAAAACTGCCCGGTCCTGTACATTTTCATTATATAATATTAAGAAGATCAGGCCCTTTCTCTTGGAACATGCAACACAACTCCTTGTTCAGGCTCTTGTTCTGTCCAGACTTGACTATTGCAATACTCTCTTGGCAGGTCTTCCAGCCAGTTCCATCAAACCTCTACAATTAATCCAAAACGCTGCTGCAAGATTAATCTTTAATGAGCCGAAAAGAACGTACATCACACCTCTGTTCATCAATTTGCACTGGCTACCAATAGCTGTTCGCATTAAATTCAAGGCATTAATGTTTGCCTACAGAACCACCTCTGGCTCTGCACCCCTTTACCTAAATTCATTACTTCAGACTTATATGCCCTCTAGAAGCTTGCGTTCTGCAAGTGAACGACGCATTACTGTACCATCCCAAAGAGGCACAAAATCACTTTCACAGACGTTTTCATTAACTGTTCCCATCTGGTGGAATGATCTGCCTAACTCAATCCGAGCAGCTGAATCCTTACCCATCTTCAAGAAACAGCTAAAAACACATCTCGTCCATCTTTATTTGACCCTCTAACTCTAGCACTCTCTATTCTAATTTTATTTTATCTAATCGGTCTTCTTTTTATTAAAAAAACTCACAAACATTTGACCCTCTATCAATTGCATATTTATTCTCTAACTGCTAGCATTTCTTGTAAAACTAACACTAAGTTTCATTGTTCTATATTGTACATACTAGTTTTCAAAAAAAAAAAAAAAAAAATCCTTCCTACGTGTACTGCGTTAGGCTAACCAGGACTTGTAATGGCACTTGCATGTTGTTGCTCTTTTGTTGGTTTTGATTGCTTCTATAATGTCCTCATTTGTAAGTCGCTTTGGATAAAAGCGTCTGCTAAATGACTAAATAAATAAATCTATAAAAAAAATCAGGAGTGTGTTGTAACTGGTGTTTTATGTCGTAGAATAAAGCGTGAAATGAGCTTGTGTGAACCACGGACCTTATTTAAGGGATTTAACTAAAGTCTCATTAAAAAAAAACATTGACTCTGGGACAATGGAACCGGAAGTGTTAAAATGCTAACTCGCTTCCGGGTTTTCACCTGTAAAGTGACATCATAGTTCCACCACTCTATAGCTGCTCACTGCACAGCTCTGATCTATTTGCTTTACAACACCACATGCATTGCTACAGAGAGAGATCTAAAACGAGAGTCAAGGGTCAAGAGCCAATGTCTGATCCGAGCCCATGTCTTTTCTCTCTCTCTCTTCCAGTTTACACTACGACGGCATTTTAGTGCCTCGTTAAAAATAAAATAAAAATCTAAGATTACGAGATTACAGTCATTATATTTTGAGAATAAAGTAAAAATACTATGAGAATAAAGTTGAAATAGGGTACTACAAGTATAAAGTTGAAATACTACGAGAGAAAAGTCGAAATATTTTGAGAATAAAGTCGTAATATTACGAGAATGTAGTCGAAATGTTTCAACAATAAAGATTAAAAGTTATTGCATAATATTTTGAGATCATACACCTTTTGCGCATGCAAATGGCCCGGATTGGGAGCACCGGGAGATATTCCAGAGTCTCAGCTTTCAAAATCTGTCAGTTTTATAGTGAAATAGAAACAATATGTAGGCTATATGGCAATAATATGTTTGTCACGCTCTAATGTGGTGTGACAGATAGCTGTATTAGCTTCAGTTTAAGCGGCATGTGAGTCAATCATCTTTCCGATTACAAAAACGAACGAGATATTATTTCCATTATAAATTAGGCGAAATAGTTTTTGTCATGCCTTCTGATGTTCCTTCACTTTTACATATTGCTATAAACGTGAAATAAAGAGGAAAAACACAATTTGTATTTCGTGATAAAACTGACAGCATTTAAAAGCTGAGCTGTTATATTAAAAGCAACAAAGCAGACAATATTGCAACTAGCGGGGAGATATTGCAATGTAGGTGATGAAATTTTCACAATCATTTAAATATAGTTATTTATATAATAAATAATATAATCACATAAATACAGCGATCTGTCATGCCACATTAAAGAGCTTGAAAAACACATTATTGTAAGATTCATAGTTGTGTTTCGCTATAAAACTGATTTTGAGAATAAAGACAAAATTACTATAATAAAACCATGTTATATATTGCGTGAAGTTAATGTGAAACACTCCGAAAAAAGTCTGTGGCATCCAACCTGTCATTCTTAACATGAAAACAGCAATAAAACGTAGGCTTATAGATGTTTTTGAAACATCTATATGTTTGATTTCATGAGACATTAATTTGTATCAAATTGTTCAGATTTTTTTCCAATATACATTCAATGTATTCATGTTTTTTCGTGCTGCAAATATTAAACAGGAAAATATAATTGATTCACATGCTGCTTGAAGTGAGGCGAATGTAGCTACCTCACTACAAATAAGAGTGCAAAACACATTTATTGTTTATATCTGAGCTTAAAATTTACAGAAGGATGAGATGTGTTATAGTAAAAAGAACAAAGCTTATTGAGATTATTGGGTGGCTTTCAAGTTGCGTGTAATGAATGGACTTGAAAACATTATATATTATTTCCAAGCATTTATACCATAATTAAAACAGCTTGTGAATAGTCACGTAACGTTATTTACATCAGAAAAATCAACAAGTTAACCGAGTTGGAACCTATATCATTAGCATACTAAATAGCATACTATTTTTTTGCATATGGGCCCAGGACTGACTTGCTACACCACTGTGTATATACACATTAAAGCAAAAACATTTTCCTAAACTAAACAATTTACACGTTTTTGTTTTGTTTTTTGGAGGGTTGGTAAAGACATTTTACAACGTGAACTTTGCCATGTTATAAAAAGTCAAAATTAGAGGCAAAGAAACCATTGTTAATCGATTCAAGGCTGCAATATTTGGTCAAATAAATATTTAATCAAATACTGCACAATGAAGTGACAAATGTTTAACACTAATAAACATTAATACTAGCCGTATCAGGATTTTGATTTTAGTTCCACTCTGCTGGCCTAAGGGTGGTGAAGATGGGTTTCAGTACCTTCAGTGTTTTGTCCCAGCTGCCAGTCATAACACAGTTGTAGTTTGGTGCTTTAATCCAGTGAATTGTCCTGATTGGGCCTTCATGCTGGTAAAAGAAAAAGATTGTAAACCAACTGAAATACAAATACTAAAAGTAGGAGCATAAGAATATATTAGGAACACAAATTAACCACTTACTTGTGCTATCTGAACGGTCTGATTACTGTTCAGATCCCACACCTTGGCAGTTTTGTCACAGGAGGCTGTAAAAACTTTACTGCCATCCTGTTAACAAAACAAGCAAAATCAGGAAGATGACTCATGTCAGGAAGTAGTAGTCATTCATTAAGAATAACAAGACCAAGATATTCGGTTGCTAACTACTGTTTGTTTAGAGCAAAAATTCTGACCAGGATACCCACGTGCATCCATCCATCCATACAGTATCTCACAGAAGTGAGTACACCATCTTTAGAAGAGGCTTACTTCTGGGACGACAACCATGCAGACCAATTTGATGCAGTGTGCAGCATATGGTCTCAGCACTGACAGGCTGACCCCCCACCCCTTCAACCTCTGCAGCAATGCTGGCAGCACTCATACATCTATTTTCCAAACACAACCTCTGGATATGACGCTGAGCACGTGCACTCAACTTCTTTGGTCGACCATGGCGAGACCTGCTCTGAGTGGAACCCGTCCAGTTATACCGCTGTATGGTCTTGGCCACCGTGCTGCAGCTCAGTTTCAGGGTCTTGGCAATCTTCTAATAGCCTACGCCATCTTTATGTAGAGCAACAATTATTTTTCAGATCCTCAGCGAGTTCTTTGCCATGATGTGCCATGTTGAACTTCCAGTGACCAGCATGAGTGAGTGAGAGTGAGAACACCAAATTTAACACACCTGCTCCCCATTCACACCCAAGACCTTGTAACACTAACGAGTCACATGACACCGGGGAGAGAAAATGGCTAATTGGGATCAATTTGGAAATTTTTACTTAGGGATGTACTCCCTTTTGTCGCCAGAGGTTTAGACATTAATGGCTGTGTGTTGAGTTATTTTGAGGGGACAGCACATTTACACTGTTATACAAGCTGTACCTTCACTACTTTACATTGTAGCAAAGTGTCATTTATTCAGTGTTGTCACATGAAAAGATATAATAAAATATTTACAAAAATGTAAGGGTGTACTCACGTCTGAGATACTGTACATACATGACTTCTAAAACTACAACCCTGTTACAATAAGCAAGCAGAACATAAGAGCAGTACACACCAAACTCTCAGGGTTGTTTATTGTAAGGACCTTTTGATACTATATCCTCTAATATTTGTATCTAGAGCCAAACACGCCTCTAGCCCTCCATGCACATTGCTTCTAGGGCTGTGACGATAACCGCATTCAGGGCTCTAGAGTGCGACCTAATTTCTCACGGGTGCGACTAACAAAAATCCCAGGGCGCACTGGTGCATCCAGCCATTCGAGAAAAGAAAAAAAAAGTATCCGCGACTCAGAAACTCAACACAAGACACTCCCGTTAGGCTTATATCGTGGTCTAAACCAATCAGAGATAGTGAAGGGCGGACCCCCCCTCTGATTGGCCGTGGTCCAGATATTCCTGTATGTGTGTGTGCGCGTTGACAAATGCGTCACGTGTGCTGCTGCAGTCAGACAGAGAGAAAGAGGTGAGTAGTAGAGATGCGTGCAGTGTTGCCAACTTAGCGACATTTAGCACCTTTGTAGACCCCCATAGCAACTTTTTGTTTTCCAAAAAAAGCAACTAGTGACAAATCGAGTCTCTCAGAGTGTCTCTGTGATCGAGATCAGCGCGCTTTCTCTGCATCTGCTCTGTTCAGCAAGCGTCTGAGAGGAGCCCGTTCAGTTAAAACAGATATTATTGCTTCTCTAAATGTACATGCAAATATAGAAGAAATCACAGCACTGAATTGTCTTGTCTTATATTGTGTCTTATTTGATTTCATCAGACAACGGCTCAATACAATTATAAATTAGTATTTTTGTGCAGACTAGCTTCTTGGAAGGGAGAGCTGGTTATGAATTCTTAAAGGGACGTGTTTCAGTCATTATTTCATATTTATCCTGTTGACTGACAACATAAACAGTCAAATATATAAAGTAAAACAGTTTTATTGAGAATTTGGCTGCATTAAAATACAGTATGAGTACAGAGAGACGATTAGACAGAACAGTTATTTTTTTCTTTACTTTACTTTGTCATTTAGCAGACGCTTTTATCCAAAGCAACTTACAAATAAAAAGTAACTAAAATTAAAAGTTAAACCTATACATAATATATACACACATTTAAGAAGATAAAGACATGAAATAAACATGACAAATGCATACAACATTTCAAAACTAAACATTTAAATGAAAATAAAGCTAAAAAAAAAATCTAAATATTAAATCAAGAAAAGGTATGAGTATAAAAATGCTTCTAACATAACACTAAAGGCCTAAGTATACTTCTTTTTTGCATGGTAAGAATTGGTTATAAAAACTGTAAATACTTTTTTTTTTCATTATGTTTAGTGCAATTATTTGGTAGTCTGTGGTGGGATGGGGCGCAGGATTGTTTTATGGGTTTAAGGGGGGGTTTGAGAAGCACTGCACTAGAGCATCCCTTCGTTCAGACACAGTGGAAGATCTGATAAGACTCAGTGTAGAAGGGCCAAGTCTGGAAGATGTTGATGCTAGAGAGAGTGTGGCCAGCTGGTTTAGCCAAGGACAAAGATCAAGAAAGCTAAACTACAGGAGTTGGCCATCCGAGGGGCATGTGACTGCAATGGAGGATAGTCCATAATACATTGAGCCATGAGATGTTCAGTTTGGCGCCTTAAAACACTTAATTTAGATTTTATTTATCTTGAGATGTTTTAAGTTTAAATCTCTGCTCAGTGAAGCACTTTTTTCAGTAAGTTACCTTTCTTGTAGAATTGTGCTTCAAATAAAGAACTTTATGTCCGACTGTGGTGTTGAGGTCATCACCGTCATCACTGCACTTTTTTGCAGGAGGAAGCTAGATATCTGCATTCCGCGGGACCAGACCAGATATCTTGCAATGTGGGATTAAAAGTAAAAGTAACTGAAACTTGTTCTTGGTCAAGTATAATTCTGTAAAGATTCTAAAGTAATTGAAACAGCCCGACGTAGTGTGGTAGCAGAATTGTATTAGACCTATTTAGGGCTGTAACCAAGGAATATTTTAGTAATCGAGAATTCTACCAAACATTCCATTTATTAATCAAGTAATCGGATAAGAACTACTTTTTCTTTTTAAAGAGCTATCCTAAATATACAAGAGAAAATAAGACAAGTCTCTTAAAATTAACAAGTAATTTGTTTCCTTTTTAGAATTTTTTATTGCTGAACTAGCATATATTAATAACTGAAAACTAAACCCATTTAATTGCCATATTACATAAAAAATACAAATAAGGTAAGGTACAAATAAGGTAGACATAGTACAACATAAAACTAAAGACAAATCAAATAAATAGTATTAAAATAATAATAATAAACAACAACAAAACCTAAACACTGTCCAACTTAACTTTCACCTTTGATCCTACCTAATGCTCAAGCATGACATAAGCCTTTACTGTCTTCTTAGAAGAATTGTGGCTTTTGTAAGAGGCAAAAATTTGTGAACAGGAAGCTAGTGTGGAATAAAAACAAGAGTCCATACACATAACATTAACACATTTTTCAGCAACATGAATTTAAAGTTATTTGGAGAATAAACCCTCTTAAAAGTCTCTCTGCATACTGGTGTGTGTGATCCTTTAAAGGAGCATGTAGTTGCAAACACAGAGCTCTGCATTAGGGATGCGCGGTATACCGGTTCTGTAAAATTACCGGTATTTATTATATTTCAAACGGTACGATCTCATAATTTCGCATAATTCGGTATTTCATACACTGCTGTTACGAAGTTCAACTGTAGGCAGCAGTGCTTCTCAAATCGCTGCGCATCCGGTAAATGTGACACCAGATCAAGTGAACAACACGATGGATCAAACAGATTAAACTATCAATGCGCCCGAAACAAAGAAATGAAGAGAACAGTAGAAGTGAAATATGGCATTACTTTGCATCCAAAACAGATGATAAAGGTGAACGAACTGACCACAGAAGGCAAGACATCCAATCTGGCTAAGCATTTGTCACTTGCTCATCCTGATCTTTTCAGAGAATTAGAGATCGACAAGTTAGTAAGTGCATCATAAATTCATAATTGTAAGTTATTCACAACTTTTTTTGCTTAATGTTTAATTCAACGGTGGTCAGACGTGTGCTTTTTCTGAGCCCGTAACATTACACCTGAAGCGCGCGCACGGAAAAGCCTGTCTAACAGCGCCTGATAACTGAACCAAGTTATCTTTTGAGCCAATACTGTCAACTTAGTTGAGTAATCAGGCGCTGTTAGACAGGCTTTTTAGTTCGCGCGTTTCGGGTGCACGGGCTCAGAAAAAGCACCCTTTAGACCAGCGCGTGAATGAAAAGCTTAACCTGCTTTAGCTCCCGGTTACGTGGCACATGCTGTGCAGTAATTCTTGAACGTTTAGCAGAGAACTGTAGAGGTCGCACCACAGCAATTATTTGCACTCGCACAAATGCTCTCAAATATATTTTGGAGTCGCACAGATTACATTTCGGGAGCATATGCGACCAAAATGGTCGCAATTTCGAGCCCTGTTACAGTGGTTTGCCCAATGCAACTTAACAAAATCTCATGTTTAAGTCTGCATTAATTGCACAGAGCAGTTCACATACGCGAGAAGCCATTGCTCTACATGTAAATACACCATACGAGCAAATAATTTCCAAAATGACATAGCATTTCAATGCAAGAAGTCAAATGAAAGCTGCAGAATCTAGACATACAGTCATTGCTTTCGGGATGGTCACATAGCAAGACATTGTTTGGAAAAAGGTAGGAAAGATCAGGAAGTTGTTTGCTATGCTTGTGGAAGGATGGGACACAAGGCAAGACAGTCACTTTTCACATAAAGAAGGATGGGCTACCGTGATTCGTTTAAGAAGATAGGCAGTTTAGAAACCCATTAGTATTATATTTTAGAAAAATATGTTTACTATCAAAGGGGGATTCTTCATAATGTATAAGAAATGTGTTAATGGCATTGATATTGATGATTCTTTATAATTTATAAGAAAGCGGGGGACCACTTCTTTTTTATCTTGTTTCAGGTATAAGCATGAGATGTTTGCTTGAAAGGTGTAACCTCCTGGAGAATGATGATCCGGTCATCTGAAGGACAAGAAGGCCAGCAGAACTAATGGAGCCAGGGAACTTCCACAAGAAAACGGACTTCTTAAAGAACAGAGTGATCATCAGAACTGGACATCCAGAGATTTCCAGACCTGCAAGATTCAGAACTCCAATCCTAAAAGATCTAAAACCCATGAGACCCACTATTGCATGGATGGACCTGATGGAACTTCACATACTGCAACAACAGCAATGACTGCTTCTTCTCGAAGGACTTTTCCAAATTTAAACGAATGGAAAATAGAAAAGAGAAACAAGGAGAGATCAAACCATTTCAGAGACTATGGACAGCAGTTCCACCAAGATGGAAAACAAGTGGGCAAAGGACATACCCACACAAAGACACAGACTCAATGCACATGACACTAGAAAGACACAAATATATGCATACTCAAATGCAGAAAATATATTATTGTCTATTGAATGCACACATGTGGACAAAGGATGTTCACGTTGATAAAAGGGACAGAACACACAAAATGAAAAAACACATACACGCACACTATGCCTGTCGATTGATGGTTTTGCTCCTTTGGCTATGTGTGTACTGTTATGTTTAGTACATTTAGAAAATCCCTTTTTCTGTTATGGTTGTCAAGTGCTCCTCTCCACCACCCCAAAAGGTTTGTATGTCACTTTGTCAAATTTGAGAAAAGTCTCTATGATACATTTTGCTTAATTGGATGGAGCGATAACCAGTGTGCATGAGGTGATGACCCAATGATGGGTAAGATTTCCTTTTGCCAGAGAGGACAACCTAAGACAGGGCTTCACCACCACTGGGCACCTACCCAGGAAGGGAGATGTAATCTGTGTAATGGAGTGGATATGATGCTGCATTTGTGCCAAGAGTAGGGGTGTAACGATATCACAAACCGAACCGAAAGATCGCGATACACCATCCACGATACGAATTGTGGAACTCTCGTGGCGTACCGCGGTACTCTCACGACCCCTGCTGCCCATTGTTGAGGTTAATGGCACTTATCTCTAACTAAATATACATTTAAACTAATTTTTCTTTGCTTATATTTGATTTAAATTGTATTAGTAACGACTAATAAGAGCTTTTTAATTTTGTTCTAAATATTATATTCTAAAATTACAGTTTTCCAAGTGCATGTCATTTCACATGACTTGGGAGTGAGCGTCACACTCGGTTGCTAGTAAATGCAGGATGGCTGCTTCGCATAGTGCTGAAATTGCAGATCCCCAGACACATTTAAGTCTCATGTGTGGAAACATTTTGGTTTTCCAGTGGAGTACAGGAATGGAATTCGTGTCGTAGACAAAGCGCACACAATTTGTCGTAACTGTTTCACAAAAACGCTCTTATACGACATGAAACACGTCTAATATGCAAGCGCATCTCCGGAGACATCACCCCAACATTGATATAAACGCAAGAAGCCTCAAAAACAGGAAACTTTTCCCACTGCCTTTAGAATAAAGCTACAAGCTAACTCCGTGTTTTAGGTGTTTTCATGGCGTTAGATATGCGGCCGTTTTCCGTTGTTGAGAACGACGGATTCACACATTTGTGAAGTGTGTTGGAGCCTAGATATCAATTACCGAGCTGACCGCATTTCAGTCAGAATGTGCTGCCTCACCTTTACAGTGGAGTAACAGCCAAACTAGTGGAGGACCTGAGCAATGCTAAATTTATTGCTTTAACTACGGACGGGTGGACCTCCCGTGCAACTCAGTCTTTCATGACGATCACGGCGCACTACATTACAGACAACTGGGTGATTAAAAATCCCGTTCTGCAGACATGCGCTGTCTACGAAAGCCACACAAGTGATCATCTGTCGGAAATACTACAGGGAGCTGTAGCAGAGTGGAAAATCGACAGAGAAAATGCCACTATTCCTGTGACAACAAGAGATAAATGTTTTATTCTGACTAGCCTACATTGGAGGTATTTATTTCATTTTTGTTTACTCAGGTATGCTGAGTGCACTAAAAATGTGAAGCCAAAGTTAATAAAGAAAAAGTCAAGTTATTGTTGTTGTTATTATTAAGTTAAGTAAATGTATTGTTCCTTAGCATTGCTGGTAAGATGACTGTAAGAATCTTTTTTCTGCCTCAATCCTAGATTCCACTACACAATTTATGTTTGATCATGCTCATTTCCCAAAATAGCTTAGTTATCATAGAGAAGAAGAAAGTCAACAATTGTGTTGTTTGTAGACCATTTGGATCACATCCTGAGCAAATGTCACCAATTGTAGAAGTGGAGCAGGTGTGGAATACTGAGAACCCCCTCTGACAAAGGGGTGTCAGAACTTAAATAATATACAGACTACAGCTGTTACGACAGGAACAACTTCATTTACATGAAGGGTAGTAAACTGAAAATGTATAAAAGGTTAGGACTTTAGGATGTTCGGAGTTCATTCCAACTCCATTGAACCCAAGGTACAACATGTACTTTGTCACTGCTATGCTGCAAAAAACATCTTCATCAAGATCTTCAACGACCTCATCATTTTTTCTTACACATCTCTCATATCATCTCAGATGTATTAAGCGACGTACGAAGAACAGGCTCCTGATGTAAATGTATAACTATTCCAAAAAAGTATTGCTTAGAGACCTCCACTGGGAAGGAAATATAGAAACCGGACCTCTTGGATCTTTAGTGCTAAATCCTTTGTAAATATTTATCATAAAATCATTCTAAAACACATCAGCTCTGACACACCAACAGTAATAAACAAGGATAAACGGGCATAACAGCCTAGCATCAGAGGCAGTGTTAATGCTTTTATTCTGTGCTAATGGGTTTATTCTGTGCTCTGTGGTTGCGCACAAGAACAATTTGAAGATTTTCTAAATTGTGCCAAGTGATTGCAATTCTTAGACATACATATATTTCCATTAAAATGTTGCAGAATGTTGGTTGGCTGATGTCTTTAAATAGGCGACTAATATTTATAATGTGTAAATGATCTTACATCACTCCAGCACACATCCAGCACTGGGCCTGTGTGCATCTGCTGGGCTTTAGGGACAGTCTGACCATTATCTTGAACCTCCCAGCACCGCACCTGAGTATATGCAAGACATGCAAATTCATCAGTTACATTACAAACTGACAGAAAGGTGTCTTTTGACACATCTTTCAGAGATATTTCATCAACTATAAATGAGATGCAATAACATATTTCTGAGTGAAATGTACAGTCAATGTTGTACAAATATAGAAATAGTGACAGAAACGCAAGTGAAAAATTGTATTTAGCATAAGAGTAATGGCGAAGTCAAAGGCTTACGTCATTGGCCCACGAGCCTCCGATGAGAAAGTTCCCAGGCATCGTAGGGGGACTGAATGCCAAGCAGCTTATGCTGTCATCGGGTGGCGATGTTACTTCAACATCCTGTTATCAACGACGCCTCAAATGAATTAGTATGCACAAAAGCTTACTTGTAAATATATATAACTTTATCTGAATATACCTTCATTGGATTATGACTGTCTGTGGTGGTGCTGCCAAATACACCTGTTCCCCCGGCCCCAAAGCCCGTGTTCGTCCCGAATAAACTCATTTCAATCTGTTAAAAGCTGAGCATAACAAGAATGAATCAGATCAGATCAACGTCACAAACAAAATAACATTAACACGTGTCCACTAACGTTACAATGCCTTCACTAATTCAAATGAATTTAATGTTAATATTAACAAACCGCTACTATTCTTAAAGTGTCCAAAATTAATCAGGTAGTCAGATTATGAAGTGAAATATTAAATTATACTTTACGTTTAACGTTACGTTAACTTACATGCAAACAACCACTAACGGTGAAATCGGGTTTTAGCAGCCTCAAGCAAATACAATTAGATTACAGGCCCGGGCAGCCTCTACATTAAATACAATGATCGATCAAAATATAGTAATAAATTAAACTCACTAACGTTAACTGCCGTAGAGATATGATTATTCCCATAAAACCAGTTCCCGCTTCTGAAACGATATTATGTCTACGCACACACACACTGCTGTAGGCACTTCCGTCGCTCAGTTATTGAGGGCGTACATTGATGACGTCATCGATTGGTTTCCAAATACAATTTTAATTTCAGTTTATTATTACTTTTTTAACATTACAACATTTCTGTAGAGAACAAAAACATACAAAACAAATATATATATATATATATATATATATATATATGTATGTATATATTGATATTGGTATAGTCTATGAAAGTCAAAAAAGATAAATGAAATTGTGGTTTGAGACGTGCTGAAATCGCGTTTGGTCTCGTACTGTATCGCGTCCCTTGTCAGTGTCCGGCGCTTGCTTGGCCATTTATTGTGATTAACAGGAAAGTGTGTTCAGCTGAATTGGAGTAGTTTTAGTTTACCGCGGCAGCCTTCGCGTGAGAAGACCGAAGAGTGTAAATACCATCGACTCCACCGGCAGGAACACTTCCAAAGGATATAAGTATCGCTTTTTATTTATCTTTTTTCTTATTGCTTGTTTTCCTTCTGGATTTGTTTTTGTAGCCATTTCTTACTATGTGTAAGTTGTTGTTTGTTAGCATGTGTGTTTGGCAGTGTTCTTTTTTTAGAATTACTGAAAAACTACTGCCGTTTGATTTTATCTATTTTTTACCCGTCTCATGTGCCGGTAAGCCACCGCGGTCAAGCCAGCCGCAGTTCAGAAAAACACGGTCAAGCCAGCCGCGATTGAAATTAAGGTGCGCGTGTATTACAATGGCTACGGTAATCACAGGAACAACACAGAGGAGACGCGCTTTTAGAGCGCTTTTCTTCTAGACGCCCAGAACTGAGATATAATGACATTTTTCGTAATCTCTTTTTTTTGTACATCTGCTTTAATATTTGTGTTATTTATTGGTGTCTTTGACGGTTCTGTATTACTATATTTTTCTACATTTCAAATCTGCAGGATTCATAGAAAAAGAGATATGGGACATTAATCAATTTAGAGGGGTATAAAGACACCATTTCTAATAAGTACTAGAAATGAATGGTCAGTTCTTATATAGGACGTCCCATACTATATGCACACCTCATATGAAACCATATTACTGCAGCGTTTTCCATAAATGGGACATTATTAAATTTAGAGGGGTGTAAAGACACCATTTCTAATAAGTACACGGAATTAATGGTCAGTTCTTCTAGAGGACATCCCATACTATATGCACACCTCATATGAAACCATTTTACTGCAGCGTTTCTGAGATATGGGACATTAATACATTTTAAAGAGCTCTAAAGACCTAATTTCTAATAAGTACACGAAATGAATGGTCAGTTCTTATATGGGACATCCCATACTACATGCACACCTCATATGAAACCATATTACTGCAGCGTTTTTGAGATATGGGACATTAATACATTTAGAGGGGTATAAAGACACCATTTCTAATAAGTACTAGAAATTAATGGTCAGTTCTTATACAGGACATCCCATACTATATTCACACCTCATATGAAACCATATTACTGCAGCGTTTCTGAGATATGGGACATTACTACACTTTAGAGAGCTATAAAGACCCCATTTCTAATAAGTACCAGAAATTAATGGTCAGTTCTTATAGAGGACATCCCATACTATATTCACACCTCATATGAAACCATTTTACTGCAGCATTATTGAGATATGGGACATTAATACATTTAGAGGGGTATAAAGACACCATTTCTAATAAGTACTAGAAATTAATGGTCAGTTCTTATATAGGACATCCCATACTAAATGCACATCTCATATGAAACCATATTACTGCAGCGTTTTCAAGAAATGAGACATTATTACATTTAGAGGACTATAAAGACCCCATTTCTAATAAGTACAAGAAATGAATGGTCAGTTATTATATGGGACATCCCATACTACATGCACACCTCATATGAAACCATATTACTGCAGCGTTTTTGAGATATGGGACATTAATACATTTAGAGGGGTATAAAGACACCATTTCTAATAAGTACTAGAAATTAATGGTCAGTTCTTATAGAGGACATCCCATACTATATTCACACCTCATATGAAACAATTTTACTGCAGCATTTTTGAGATATGGGACATTAATACATTTTAAAGAGCTATAAAGACCTAATTTCTAATAAGTACACAAAATGAATGGTCAGTTCTTATACGGGACATCCCATACTATAAGCACACCTCATATGAAACCATATTACTGCAGCGTTTTTGAGATATGGGACATTAATACATTTAGAGGGGTATAAAGACACCATTTCTAATAAGTACTAGAAATTAATGGTCAGTTATTATAGAGGACATCCCATACTAAATGCACACCTCATATGAAACCATTTTACTGCAGCATTTTTGAGATATGGGACATTAATACATTTTAAAGAGCTATAAAGACCTAATTTCTAATAAGTACAAGAAATTAATGGTCAGTTCTTATATAGGACATCCCATACTACATGCACACCTCATATGAAACCATTTTACTGCAGCGTTTACCATAAATGGGACATTATTCGATTTAGAGGGGTATAAAGACACCATTTCTAATAAGTACAAGAAATTAATGGTCAGTTCTTATATAGGCCATCCCATACTACATGCACACCTCATATGAAACCATTTTACTCAGAAACGCTGCAGTAAAATGGTTTCATATGAGGAGTGCATATAGTATGGGATGTCCTCTATAAGAACTGTCCATTCTTTTCTTGTACTTATTAGAAACTGAATGTTTATGCCCTCTAAATCAAATAAGTCCCATATCTCAGCGCTGCGGTAAATGGTTTCATATGAGGAGTGCATATAGTATGGGACATCCCATATAAGAACTGACCATTCATTCTGTGCTTATTAGAATGTGTCTTTATGGCTCTTTAAAATGTATGAATGTCCCATATCTCAGAAACGCTGCAGTAAAATGGTTTCATATGAGGGTGCATATAGTATGGGATGTCCCTGTAAGAACTGACCATTCATTTCTTGTACTTATTAGAAATGGGGTCTTCTATAGTCCTCTAAATTTAATAATGTCTCATTTATTGAAAACGCTGCAGTAATATGGTTTCATATGGTGTGCATTGTATGGGATGTCCCATATAAGAACTGACCATTCATTCGTGTATTTATTAGAAAATTAGGTCTTTATAGCTCTTTAAAATGTAATAATATCTCAAAAATGCTGCAGTAAAATGGTTTCATATGAGGTGTGCATATAGTATGGGATGTCTCTATAATAACTGACCATTCATTCGTGTACTTATTAGAAATGGTGTCTTTATACCCCTCTAATGTATTAATGTCCCATATCTCAGAAACGCTGCAGTTAAATGGTTTCATATGAGGAGTGCATATAGTATGGGACGTCCTATATAAGAACTGACCATTCATTTTACTTATTAGAAACCTAGTGTTTATGCCCTCTAAATCGAATAATGTCCCATTTCTTGAAAACGCTGGTAATATGGTTTCATATGAGGTGTGCTTATAATGGGTGTCCCATATAAGAACTGACCATTAATTTCGTGCTTATTAGAAATGGTGTCTATAGTCCTCAAAATGTATTAATGTCCCATATCTCAAAAAATGCTGCAGTAAAATGGTTTCATATGATGTGCTAGTATGGGATGTCCTGTATAAGAACTGACCGCATTCATGTGTGCCTTAGAAATGGGGTCTTTATAGCTCTCTAAAGTATGTCCCATATCTCAAAACGCTGCAGTAAAATGGTTTCATGATGATGTGCATATGGGATGTCCCATGTCCATTCTTTTCTTGTACTTATTAGAAACTGTGTCCTCTAAATCAAATAATGTCCCATAGTTTCATATGATGTGCATGATGTCTCATTTCTTGAAACGCTGCAGTAATATGGTTTCATATGAGGTGTGCATATAGTATGGGATGTCCCATATAAGAACTGACCATTCATTTCGTGTACTTATTAGAAATTAGGTCTTTATAGCTCTTTAAAATGTATTAATGTCCCATATCTCAAAAATGCTGCAGTAAAATGGTTTCATATGAGGTGTGCATATAGTATGGGATGTCCTATATAAGAACTGACCATTAATTTCTAGTACTTATTAGAAATGGTGTCTTTACAGTCCTCAAAATTTATTAATGTCCCATATCTCAAAAATGCTGCAGTAAAATGGTTTCATATGAGGTGTGCATATAGTATGGGATGTCCCATATAAGAACTGACCATTCATTTTGTGTACTTATTAGAAATTAGGTCTTTATAGCTCTTTAAAATGTATTAATGTCCCATATCTCAGAAACGCTGCAGTAAAATGGTTTCATATGAGGTGTGCATATAGTATGGGATGTCCCATATAAGAACTGACCATTCATTTCTTGTACTTATTAGAAACCTGGTGTTTATACCCCTAAATCGAATAATGTCCCATATCTCTTTTCTATGAATCTTGCAATGATTTGAAAGGTAGAAAATATAGTAATACAGAACCGTCAAAGACAAGAATAAATAACACATCTGCTATTTTGTACATCTGCTATTAAAGCAGATGTACAAAAAAAAGAGATTACGAAAAATGTCATTATATCTCAGTTCTGGGCGTCTAGAAGAAAAGCGCTCTAAAAGCGCGTCTCCTCTGTGTTGTTCCTGTGATTACCGTAGTCATTGTAATACACGCGCACCTTAATTTCAATCGCGGCTGGCTTGACCGTGTTTTTCTGAACTGCGGCTGGCTTGACCGCGTAGAGCTCGCTCTGTGCGGAGCTTTCAGTAAGGGACCGTGGGGAAAGTGCACGTTTTCATCGTTTTCTGCAGAGCTTTCAGGAAGGGACCGTGGGGAAAGTGCACGTTTTCGTCGTTTTCTGCAGAGCTTTCAGGAAGGGACCGTGGGGAAAGTGCACGTTTTCGTTTTCGTGACTTATAAACTCGCAATTCTGACTTATAAACTCGCAATTCTGATATATAAACTCGCAATTTTGACTAATAAACTCGCAATTCTGACTTATAAACTCGCAATTCTGACTTATAAACTCGCAATTCTGACATATAAACTCGCTATTCTGAGATATAAACTCGCAATTCTGACTTATAAACTCGCAATTCTGACTTATAAACTCGCAATTCTGACTTATAAACTCGCAATTCTGACTTATAAACTCGCAATTCTGACATATAAACTCGCTATTCTGAGATATAAACTCGCAATTCTGACTTATAAACTCGCAATTCTGACTTATAAACTCGCAATTCTGACTTTTAAACTCGCAATTCTGACTTATAAACTCGCAATTCTGACTTATAAACTCGCAATTCTGATTTATAAACTCGCTATTCTGACATATAAACTCGCTATTCTGAGATATAAACTCGCAATTCTGACTTATAAACTCGCAATTCTGACTTATAAACTCGCAATTCTGACATATAAACTCGCTATTCTGAGATATAAACTCGCAATTCTGACTTATAAACTCGCAATTCTGACTTATAAACTCGCAATTCTGACTTATAAACTCGCAATTCTGACATATAAACTCGCAATTCTGAGATATAAACTCGCAATTGCGAATTATAAAGTAATTACATACAGTAATAGTCAGGGTCTCTGAGAACAAGAATAAATTGAAAGAACCAGCAAACCTTTAAAGGAAAGATGTTTATGAGTGTTTGAAAATGAGTAACGGTGTGACTCAGTGCAACAGTAATAGGGTGACTGTGAACAGGAGTCAACTGAAAGAACGAGCAAAACTATAAAGGACAAATTTATATAAGTGTTTGCAAATGGGACATTATGTAACAATGCAAGTATACACGGATTCTTGGGGTGAATTTGCCTTTAATTTTCTCAAACTATACAGTAAATATATTTGAACATTATTACGATAATATTCAGGGTCACTGTTAAGAGGAATCAATTGGAAGAATGAGCAAACCTATTAAAGAAAACGTTTTACAAGTAAATGCTTATGAGAAAGTGTGAGATTGCACATTGAGATTTGGAGTGATTTGCCATTTAATTTGTAAAAAAAAACTTGTACAGCAGATTTAACTTTAAAATGAATACAGTAATAGTCACTGTAAACAAATATGAGCTGAAAGGTGTACACACACACACGTTGGTTTTTATGGTTTACGGGGACTCTCCATAGGCGTAATGGTTTTTATACTGTACAAACTGTATGTGCTTGTTACGTGTGTAACCGAGCGTTAGTGCAGGGTTCGCCTAAACACTTAGTATTAAGAAAACAATAAAAACGAGAGCGTCTGAACTCTTCTCAACTTTTATTCCTCCTCAAAACACTACCACACTCTAGAGTAGAAAGTGCGCATGCCCATTGCCTATCTATGGCAAGCCCCGAGGGGATAAATGCATTACACACACACACACACAATGAGCGCACGTAGATCCAGAATGAGAGCAATATAACAATCAAATAAAGTCTGTTACATACGTCCCCCCCTCACAAAATAAACGTCCCCGTTTATGTGCAAGAATAACAGTCAGAAACAAACGTGTACAATTAGACACTGAAATTACAGAGCACATTATCAACATGGCAACAAGCCTATGAATAGAACATTTTTTTTTTATAGAAACAACAGACTCAGCCATAAAACAAATTCTTACTAACCCTCTCTCATACACAGAGGCAGTTATTTCAATACAGAACAAAATCCTTTAAATAGCCAGGAGGTCTACGAACTCTCCCAGTCTTACTAACATTTGGTTCAGACTCCTTAACTGAACACTGCAAGTCAGACAATGTACTCTGATCTTTCTGGGGAGAAACCAACTTCGCTCCATCAGAAACTTCAGACCCCAGGGAAATTGACTCTGGCTGCGAGTCTGGAACATCGGACAGTGTCTGATTTTGTGACATGGAAGAAACAGGTAATGTGTATGGCCGCAATCTATTATAATGCACTACCTGTGCCCTCTCACCAGCGTCAAAAGGGTTTACAATCCGATAAGTCAGTCCCAGTACACCACATGAGTCCATGACTTGCACAATTTTATAAGGTCCTTCAATGGGTGCCAGCTTCAAGCGGCTCTCCACCGGGTTGTGGAGCCACACCATGGCACCTACACCATAAGGCTGGTGACGCAAGCCAACATCATGGTACAGTTTTTGACGGTCGTGAGCTGCCTCACTGTGCATCCGTGCACTGCTAAAGGCAGAGTTCAGTTTTGTTAGCAATGAGGAAACAAACTCAGCATGTGATACTGAAATCTGAGAGTCAAGAGCACGAGTGGGCAACAGTACATCAGTGGGAACACGAGCTTCCCGACCGTGGGTCAAGAAGAAAGGCGTGAAATGAGTGCTGGAGTGAGTCGTTGTATTGTAAGCAAATGCCACATGCTTCACATAATCGTCCCATTCCCCACCATAAGTCAACAGTGTCTTAGCCAGTTGATCAATCAGAGTCCGATTAAAGCGCTCAACCATGCCATCCGATTGAGGATGGTATGGCGTGGTGTGAGTCTTTTTAATTTTCAGAAGACGGCAGAGAGTCTGAACCACCTCTGCCTCAAACTGACGACCCTGGTCTGTATGCAAAGTCTCTGGAATGCCATGAAATAGAACATAATCATCAAACAGACAATGTGCAACTGTCTGTGCTGACTGATTAGGCAAGGGATACAAATTGACAAACTTCGTGAAATAGTCCTCGACAACCAGCACATACCGATTTCCTTTTGAAGTTACAGGCAGCTCTAAGATGTCCATAGCCACTCTTTCAAATGGCCGCACTGACTGGGATCCACCCATAGGCGCACGGTGGGCTGGAATAGGACTGCGCCGTGTCTGACATGCCTTGCACCGCTCACACCAGTCCTTGATGTCCCTGTACATGGAAGGCCAGTAACAAAATTGTCTTGCCCGTTCCCACACACGCTCTGAACAGAAATGGGCCGAAGCTGGGGCACCATGCAATTGCAAGAGAATGTCAGAAATTAGTGCAGAGGGAACAACTATTTGGACTATAGGCGTGCTTGTGAGGGAGCAGCAAACTGAGCGGCATAAAAGTCCATCAATGATGGAAAGATAGTTGAATTCAGTCCAAAGCTTTCGTAAGCACTGAGAAGCTCCTTGTAATTTTCTCCTGGATGGTCTTTGAGCATTTGTCACCCAGCTTAAAGCAGTCTTAATGTCAATGTCAGCATTCTGCATAGCCCTAATTTCTGATACACTGTGGGACAACGCATTAATGGGAGAAGTGGCGTCTGAATTGTCAAGTGAGTTCTCCCAGTCGCATCACCTGGCAAATTTTTTACTTCAGAGGAACGTGCAGTGTCGATGCCCATTTGATTAGACTCCACCACATTTACTTGCAGGGCCCCTTTAACATTATCGTCCGCCACTTTTGTGTCAGGTGTCTCAGGGCGACGAGAAAGCGAGTCCGCGTTGTCCATCCTTGTGTACAATCACCCAATTCAACGGATCAAGCTCCAAGATCCATCTCGCTCTTCTCCCTGTTGGATCGTCATCAATGGACATTCGTCGAAGAGCTAAGAGTGGTCGATGGTCTGTGATAATGGTAAATGAAGCAAGTCCAATGTAATGCTTGAATTCTCTTACTGCCCACACAATAGCCCACAACTCACGATCAAATGTGGACCAACGTTTTTGTGTGGAATTCAATGCCCGGCTGGCATATGCCACCACATGCTCACACCCATCTCTGTCCTCTTGCGAGAACTGCACCGACAGCCAGGTTGGAGGCATCAGTGTAGATTTTAAAGGGCACACTGAAGTCAGGCAAAATCACAACAGGCTCAGACGATAACACATTTTTTAGGTGATTAAATGACTGGTCACACGTAGCGTTCCAAACAAAGGGCACATTTTTACCAACGAGTTTGTTTAGTGGTGCAGCAAGTTTTGAAAAGTCCTTGACGAAACGTCTATAATAGGAACATAGTCCCACGAAGGCTCTCACCTCAGAAGGAGAACGAGGAACTGGCCAGCTCAAAACTTTCTCCGTGTTCTTGGGGTCGGGTTGAAGACCCTTTCGAGAAACCACATGGCCCAGGAAAACCACATGATCTCTGGCAAGGTGGCATTTACGTGGGTTTAGTCTTAACCCAGCGGATTGGATTCTCGAAAACACCTCTTTGAGGCTTGACATGTGTTCCTCAAAGGTTTTATTATAAATCAAAATATCATCGAGGTATACCATGCAGATGTGCCACGGGAGCCCTCTGAGGACCAGCTCCATCAAACGTTGAAATGTAGCCGGGGCATTGGAAAGGCCCATCGGCATAGATCGCCACTGATAGAGGCCCTGTCCTGTTGTAAAAGCGGTCTTTTCTCGGTCCTCCTCTGCAACTTCCACCTGCCAGTAACCGTTAGAAAAGTCTAATGTGCTGAACCAAGCAGCACCTGCCAGTGCGTCCAGTGTGTCATCCACTCGAGGCAGCGGATGGGAGTCTTTAATAGTCACACTGTTCAAAGCGTCTGTAATCCACACAAAAGCGCCAGGTGCCACACTTTTCCTCACCAAAACAACCGGCGATGCCCAGGGACTACAGCTCTCCTCGATCACACCATCCGCAAGCAAACCAGTCACCTGTCTTTCTATTTCAGCACGTTTCCCAGGGGATGCACGATGTGCACGCAGTTTGATGGGAGCCTGCTCACCAGTTCTGATGTAATGTTTCACTAGCTTACATTTGCCAGTATTCTGTTTGGAGGAGCTGAAGATGTCATGGAACTCCAACAGCAAGGCTGACAGTGCAGCTTTCTCCGAATCAGAAATAGGTGATTCATCCAGCGATATAGAAGGCGCATCTGCGGACGAGGTCACTGCAGCTATATCTACTGGAGCATGAAACAGCTGAACATCAGAATCATCAACTGAGTATAACTCACCCAGGTGCATCCCTTGTTTCAATGAAATGTCATGTCCAGTAGGATTCAAAATCCGAGCCTTTGTCAGTCCGTTATGAACCCCAGCCAGTGTGTGAGCTACTATTAGACTGGAAGACTCTGCCACATTGGGTTCTAGATATCCAACAAAGTCACTTGCTACATGAGCTGTGTTAGGTAGACATACATTAACTGGCACCACTGACTCGCTGAGAGGTGGCAAAATTACAGTGGTTGCCAATGACACATTGCAGCATGGAACAAAGTCTGTGCTGGTAAGTAAGGGAACTGCAATGTCCCACAGTTGGAGCTTAGCATGGCTGAGGTCCAGTAAAGCATGATTTTTCAACAGAAAGTCCCAGCCCAGCAACACAGTCTGTGTGGTTTCTCTTAGCACATGAAATACATGCTGCCATGATCCAGTTCCCAGCTGGAATGTTACAGTGATGGTGCCCAGTGTATCTAACATTTGTCCATTCACTGCATGGGCTGACACATAGTCTTTTCTCAGTGGACGAGTGCGAAGTGTAGGAATTGACATACGAAAATCTGCACTCATTAGCGACACACTGGAACCAGAGTCGACTAACATTTGAACCTCCACGCCTTCAATCACTCCTTTCACATATGATACTAACAGCTGCAGGCCAGCGTCTGAACTTAAGTCATTGTCTTTTGACACCGAATTGCAGTCGTTTACATTGTCAATTTGAGGGCCCGTAGGCAACATAGCTGGTGTTTGGGCCGCAACATCAGCTACAGTCAGTTTTCCGTCTGGTAGCGGCGTTCCTCTCCTTTAGGTGACATGAAACGCACTCCCCGTTTTCTCAAATCATCCTCATAGCCATTCCATCTGCGAGCACCGGGGCTGGGGCTGGGGCTGCGTCTCGCAGGAGACAAAGGAGAGTGTGAGTCTTTATAACCACGCCCATCCATTCCTGATGTATGCTCATCATAGTGCTGGAATTTCCTCTCAGGTGAGCGTCCTCTCCGAGCACCATCAAAGAAACGTGACTGGCATCCTCGACCCCTGCAGACACACTGGCACCTTTCATTAAACTGAGGACGGCTTCCATCCCACTCATCGATTGTTCTAGAACTCACTCTTGCCTTCAGTTTTTGATTTTCATCGCCCAAGTGCCTCAATTCCATTCTCACCCTCATTTCCTCAGTCAATCGATCCACAGCTCTGTGCAGTCCTCCATTATCAGTCACAGAATAAACAGCAGCCACCGCTCCTCCATCATTAGTGCTTCCTGCAGCATTAACAGTCATGTAATCAGTCTTTATTGCGTCTCTAGCGTTCTCACACCGACCAGCAATTATCACAGCCTCCTCCAAATCCGTTGCTCCTTGTTCATGGCATTTAACTCTGAGTACAGGATCCAAGCCAGCAAGGAAACGACGAAATTTTTCTTCCCTCTGAGCTCTGTCACCGTATTCAGGAAAAGCCTCGTCCACTAACCTGCTGATCTCCGCCGCATACACCTCCAAACTTTCCCGCGGAGCACGAGGGCGGGCTGATAGGCTTGCTCTGAAACGATCCATAAACTGTCGCTGTCCAAACGCCTCCTTGAGTCGTTCTTTGGCCGCTGTGTAATCAGCCTGAACAGTATTAGGAAGGCTGTCCCACAAAAGAAATGCTCGTTGTTCAGCCGCTCGGTAGAATCCGTGCCAGTTCATAATTATAGGACCCAGCGCCATCCCCTCTGTGAGCGCTCTGACGCGACCTCGAACTGCCGTGCCCAACATAGAAAGCTCTGCTTCTCGTCACCGGAGAACGGCGGTAACTCAATTCTCACGTGTCTGTTAATCTTGTCACAGTCCCTTCTCGAATATAAATCATCCTCGTCTTTACTCCACATGATGGCGGCGTCAGCGTTGAACCAGAACTCCACTAAGAACTTTTTTTGTACTATAAACAAACTAGTTGAACACTCGCCGTAACAATGAATCACGTAAATGCGAATAAAACAAAACAACACCGCTGCCACCAATGTAACCGAGCGTTAGTGCAGGGTTCGCCTAAACACTTAGTATTAAGAAAACAATAAAAACGAGAGCGTCTGAACTCTTCTCAACTTTTATTCCTCCTCAAAACACTACCACACTCTAGAGTAGAAAGTGCGCATGCCCATTGCCTATCTATGGCAAGCCCCGAGGGGATAAATGCATTACACACACACACACACAATGAGCGCACGTAGATCCAGAATGAGAGCAATATAACAATCAAATAAAGTCTGTTACACGTGTATGTGTGACATTTATATTTTGAGTCCATAGGTAGCGTGGTGGGAAGTCCCATTCTGAGACTCGCGTGACGTCATCAACAACTCTGGATAAATAGGCTGCGAGGCATAATGGAAGGGCTCTCTGTTGCTCCGCTCTCCCATTCTTCTCGCACTCGTCTCTCTCATCGCCTCGTTGGGGCTATTTTGTTACTTTTCGTTATGTCTAGGTTCACTTTGTGAATCTGTGTTTTGATATGTGTTATTCTTATTTTCTTATCGGCCGCGGGTAGAGTGTTCATTTATTAGTCACGTTTTGCTTAGTTAGTAAGAGCTGAGCGAGGGAAGCAGGTGTCCGGAAGACTCACCCGTTCTTATTTTTACTTCGGGAGACAGGTAAGAACTTTGTTCCGAGAACAGGTGTAGTTAGGGATCTGTTTTCTTAGCTTTCCTACCCGTGAGTTGATTTATGTATTTGTTTATAAATATTCTTTGTGAATTGTTGTGCATTCCTTTTGGAGTGTTTGAGTGGAAATCAGTACTTGAATTAAATAAGAGGCGTTACGAAATTCACATCAGGTGTTGTGGTTCATTAATATGTTCGGCCTGTGTCCTTTAATTGATTGATTGAATTAACGAGCCTTAAAGTGGTTATGGGCCGTAACAGTGCTATTGCCCTACACCTACCCTACACCTAAACTTAGCCCTCACAGGAGACTGTGCATTTCTACTTTCCCCCAAAAAATCACACTGTATGATTTATAAGCATTTTAAATTATGGGGACACTGAAAATGTCCTCATTAATCACCTTCTCCTTGTAATACCTATGTCATACCCATGTCATTATACAAATTTGTGTCCTCATAAACCACATAAACATGCACACACACAAACAGAGAGATATAGCCTTTATATAGTAGCATTGATAAATTATGTATATTAATAAATGTACAATACAAATATAAATGTGCAAAAATTCACAAATATTAATTCAATGTTCAAGTCATAAAAAACATTTTAAGACATATGTGGGTTATATATATTAAAAAAAGCCATCAATTATTGCCTCAAGAGTTTCACCATAAACAGTACTGCAATGCAACGAAACACGGTTTACATTATCACTGTAACGCAGTTGATACATACGGGAAGAAGGAGGCGGGAACCGGCGAACATTCAAAACATTTAATAATAAAATAAACAAACATAACAGAAAAGCGGCAGCCCCTCACGGACGACTGCCGCACACAAAACACAAACTGAAATCCAGGCCTGGTCCTCTCTCGTCTTCCACTGTCGTCACTCCTCCTTTTATTCCTTCCGAAGCTCCTCCGTGGGACTCGAGACCGGTGAGTGGCGCAGGTGTCGTTCATTATCATTCACTCCAACGGCCTCGCTCCGTTCCCACGGCTCTCGGCCCCGCCCCACTCGTCACAATCACATCCTAGTTTTATTTAATCAAACTCTTTACCTTGCTTTTTCCAGGCACTGAGACGTTTTCTGAATTGGATAGGTCGTAGAAACTCCAAAATGTCATCATCTTTTGCATAAACCAAATCATCCAAACCCTCGACTCCTTGGTCCATAAGCTTCTCAACCAGTTGCTTGGTTACATCTGGAGATAGGCTTGGCAACACCGACAATACAGCTTCCTTCAGTACTTCCTTCAATCCAGGCATGATTCTAGAATTGGGAAGGAATGATGGAGAACTATTACTGACAAGCCACACAAGGAGTATTCAGGCAGAGGTTAGTAATCCAGGAGGCTGTCTTGATTTATGTACAAGTAGCCTTTATCTTGTGTTGTCAAACAGTGAACGCCCTGGTCTATGAGACAAAAGGACTGGCATTTCTTTGTGACAAAATACACATTGGAATTGTCATGTACAAGAATTAACTGGATCTTCCCAAATACAATTCCCTCATCGTTGTTCTGCAAAACAACATGCATGTTCTTTTTGTAAAGTGTTTCCTTTACAGTGACTTCATTGAATGCCATTGTATTCCTTGGCTGAAAGTTAAGGCAGGCAACAGATCCTCGAATGTCATCATTGTAGTCATCAACATGAAACTCTGTCCTCTCTCTGCCACAACATTTTCAGGAAAGGACTCCTGCATTTAGGTAAGCCTGCAGAAGCTGATGTCTTTCTGCTAATGTAGCAGGCAGGTTCTTGAAATTGTGCAATTTTCTTGCGCACTGTTTAAAGTAAGAATGCTTACTCTCAAAACGATGTGTCCATAGGTGAATAAGTGGACCAAAACGATCAGTGAGTTCAGGATAATGACACATGTAGTGGTGTTTTGGCTTAAGTGGATAAGTTGGAAAAGCCATCTTTCGAGTGTCAATATTAGTGATCGACCGATATTGACTTTTTATAACCGATACCGATATCGATTATTTAAAGTTTATTTAACCGATAACCGATATTCAGAACCGATATTTATTTACTGTTATAAAGTAAATAAATAACAGAGTGAAGTAGGCTTGCCTACACGGTTATACTGGTGTTAACCGCAACACTGTTACATCACTTGCTCACCGTGGGACCGTCCCCCACCGTCCTTTAGATTGTTTTTATAGTAATAAAAATAAATTCGTTCAGATAGAGGACACTAAAATTAAAACTGAACGCGGCTGCTAAATGCAACGCACCGAACGAACGAGTCTTGCATCACAGCAGTCTAGGTCTGCATTGCCGGCTGTCCCGACCAGATTTATTACTCTGCTGTCCTTGAAGGACGTGCAATTCTCTTTCCGTTATTTTTGTATTATGCTTATCCTATCATTTTAAATGACAGACTGTGTCGAATGTATTTATTTTTTCTCTGCTGCACTTTTCACTGTGTTAACAGCAAGATGTTAAATGAATTTAGTATTTTGACAAGACTAATAAAATAGCTATTAGGCTAAACCTACATTTTTTTCCTATTGTGTTGTAGGCTGAATGTTAGCATAAACGAATTATATCCTGACAAAACAAATTATAATAGGGATTACAGTTTTTGTATAACTTTTTTCCTCTCTGTGAAACTTTATTCCGTGTTGGCAGCAAAATGTTATTTACATTTATCAGTCAATAAATTCAAGACACTTGACAAGACAAAAATCCCGGAAATAGTCCCGCGCAGACCTCTACATCACAGATCAGATTTCATTTATCACGTGAAGAGTGATGACTGACAAGAAGAGTGAGGTGACACAGACAAGAAGAGTGAGGTGACACAGACAAGAAGAGTGAGGTGACACAGACAAGAAGAGTGAGGTGACACAGACAACACGATGTGGAAGAGTTTCAAAACGAAATGTAAAAGCGCCCGTTTTGACTTCTGAGTCTGACATTAATCTTAGTCTGGGAGAAAACTCACTGAGATCTACCAAGTGAAAAGTAAATAAATGATAAAATACACATTAAATAAATAATTAAAAAGGCTTGTTGTGATGTATCTTTATGTTGCATTAATTTAATAATGATAAATAAAATAGTATTTTATTATTATTCACTATTCACGTCGCTGTATTCAACTATATACTGAGCTGTATTCAAGCAGAAATATGATGACCGAGAGCGCACATACACGGTTCGTTTGCGCATCATTTATAACGGACATAAGCGCGCCTAATGCACGATCATGTCACTGTAATCAACTTTATCTTGATTACAAAACTTGCCCATCCAAACTTGTGTGTACTAGTGTGACACTCGCTTCTTTTATCCAGCGAGCAATGGTTTTGTGTATCATGTGCTCATACAGCGGCTTTGAGCCGCCGTTCAGTCTGTATTCACAGCGCCATGACTCAAGAACCGTAGGCTATTTCTCCTCCTAAACACAGAATACGTAGAGAGGTGAATACGATCTATTACCCCTGATCTAAGTGATAATGTTTAAAAAAGAAAAACATTAATTTCTCATTTATTTGGTTCCACAGTATTTGCTGTTTTTTTTATTTTAAACTGCTTAACGCCGAATTTGCTGCTGATATTAAAGTCAAAGTAAAACGCGCACGGCGCTTACAGGCTTATTTAAAACCTGAGGAAAAGACGGAAAACTCAAACAAAATATCAACTTCATTTTAAACTTCAGTTTTAGGTTTATAAGCTGTTTAATAGGCTAAAGAGTGAATAATAATAATTCACTGGATAATGTTAATTCACTGAATAATATTCTCTGAAATATTGAAATAAGCTATAACAAACAAAACATTGTGTTTTATTGCATTTCTCAACTGGCATGTTTTATCAATTATTCAAATGTTTTGTCATTCTAGATTATGAAATAACTGCTGACAGCATGATTTATCTATGCATTTACACAGAACTATACTCAAACTGCGATCGCTTGTGGAGAAAATAAATAATTAATTTCGATAGAGATGTATTTATTTAGATGTTTATTGGCGAAATAATGGTTCTATAGTAAATGTTAATATAATTCAGCCTGTTTCAAACAAGTTAATCTTGTATAAAGTTACATGCGTGGTCGTGCTGGAGCTTCTCCTGAGTGAACACTGCTCCAGGTGTGTGTGTACTTGGATGGGTCAAATGTAGAGAACAAAATTTCACTGCTGGTTATACTCTGTATAATTATGTATGTATAAAAAATAAAAAATAAAAACCGATATTATTTTTTTACAAAACCGATAACCGATTATGGTAAAATGCTTAAATATCGGGAAAAATATCGGTAAACCGATATATCGGTCGATCTCTAGTCAATATACTCTATTAGAACTGATAAATATGCAATCTGACCAACATTAATTGAAGGAGCACAGATGAGTTCTGTTATCTGTCTGAGTTGAAGTACTAACTGCCATACCTCATTTTCAGTTGGATTGGAAATCTTTTCCCCTATCAAAAGAGGTAAAAGCCTGAGCAGGCACCAATTCTGAACTGCATGTCCACTTAATTTGCCAGTACCAAGACTTATGCCAACCGGTTTATCACGTGCATCATTCCCAAGATACTTGAACTGGTTAATGCGATGATTTAGTTCAGTGTATGTGAATTGTTTCTCCTGATTCACAAGATGATCAATATACAATGCAAGGTCAAATGACACAACACCTTCAAAAGGTCGTGTCCAAGACAGGAGGTAATCCTGGCTGGCAAATGTGAAAATATTTCAGGTCATTAAAGGGGAATTACATTTGACACCAACTGCACTTTCAGCTCCACCAGCATCCAAATCCTTAAGATTCTGCTCATATGATTTAACAGTTCTTGTTAATGCCTTTGTTAGGGGTGCTGAGTGAAATGTTTGGCGGTCAATTTCACAATATCTGCAAAAGTTTCTACTTTTACTGAAATTTTCAACGAAACCACCAATGTAATGAGATCCAAGGTTATCTCCAGCTATGGCACACAATGTACCTTTGTGTAGTTTTCCATCAGCTAATACAACACCATTTTCCTCAAGGTCTTTAAGGTCTTTTACAAGAGTGGCAAAGACCAAGTCTTGTCCAAAAAACCTAAAATCGTGTTCCCTACACAACAGGACTAGCTGCATATGGTCAATGCCTGACCTACAGTGAGGCAACAGGTTTGCAAGCATCAAGTAAACGGCAAGAATTTTGTGCTTTTTCTTACCAGATCCAAGAGGATTGGCCACTTCAAAAGCATCTTGATGCAAGATTAAAGCTAATGAATCTGTATCAGCATTAAACAGCACATTTCCCTCAATATTTCTGCCATCCCACACATCGCAAAGGATATGTTTTGCTCTGACTTCAGATGGTGTATTCTCATGTTGTTCCATCACTGATTTACAGCAGAACAGAGCTTCTAAGCTTTGCTTAATAGGAATATATTGAGCAAAGCTTTCCTTGCCAGACTGATTTTGACCAAGAAAGATGGGGAAAGGATCCACAAACTTAAAATTCTCTTTATAAAATGATTTTCTCCTCTTTTCAGTTTTTAGTGGATGAGTATTACACATCCGAAAAAGATCATCAGTTTTCAAAACATCAACAACACTCTTTATATCATTTTCAGAAATGCCAAGCACAGTCAATTTTTAATGTAGCTTGTGTAGCAAATGCGACTGGCTAATATCATGGATGTCCTGCAGCCCATCAATTACTGTCTGAATTACAGATGCTGGGAGAATATGCTTTGCCTCTAACCTGAGGTAAAACAGTGCCATGTTCTTTAAAAACAGAGATTAATCTGCATTATCTGGCAATAGTGCAATATCCACTGCTCTTCATCATCACCACAATCAATTAATTCAGAATCTGCATTTGAGTGTTCAGCCACAATGATTTCCTCACCATGTGGCCATTGCATTGGAACGTTTAACTGCAGTATATTAGGACGTAGCCTTTCTACTGAAGAGTTTCGATGATTCCTGGATAAATGTGAGGTCAGCGTTGATGCTACAGAAAAGCTTTTATTACATGTAAATGGGCAAGGCACTCTGGTGCCTTCTTTGATATGAGACTTTAAGTGTAAAATGAAGTTTTTCAAATCACTACACTTTTCTTGACATACATCAATGTCACAGACTAATGCGGAAGCATCAATTCCTAACTGATCAACAGACGTCTTCTTGGCCCTCTTTTTGTGATCCCTGAATATGGAAGCCTTGAAAGCAGTGTACTTTTTAAATTTTCTGGAGCAATCAGGAACACCACATTTGAAATCAGCATTAGGAACATGACTGTGGATTTTCATGTGCTGGCAGAATGATAACACTGATTCAAAAGAACGATCACAGAACTGACAGCAAAGCATTTTTGTTAACACATGGACTTCAAATGTACAATGTAACATGAAGCACTTACGTTAACACTGGATCTTCATCAGATTATTCATCCTGAAACGAAAAAACAAACCAAAAAAAAACAAATCAAAAGCATGTCGGTGTCTGTGTAACATTTACTTTGAGTCTATATGCCATTGTGGGAATCCTAAATGCATTTTTGTAAACATTTTTTGAATCACTTTGTATTATTTGTTATTTATTTATAATATTTTTCTTGTTGAATTAAAGGAAGCATGAATCAACGTTTTAAGCAGAATCAAATGTCTGTGACGGATTTATATATTCGGTCCATGGGCGTAAATTTCATTTGACAGTAGGGGGGGACAATAAATATACAATTTATCATGAGCAATTTTTGAAGGGGACACAAATAATACAGTCAAATTGTACTTATAAAGATATGTCCCCACAGTGAAAAACATTGCTTCTATCATTATTATTGTCGCACGGAGACTGCGTTATTATGGTTATTTTCAAAGTTTTTCTCAGGTTCAATGACAAAGCAGATCAGCACATTTCAAACAGCCACAAACCAAGGATCAGAAATAAAATCCCTTTTATTTCATCCATGCTGACGATTGTAATGATGCCAGGTTGTTTACCTCAGCTTAGAGCTCTGCTCGTGCTGCTTCTCAGAATGTTTGGTCGCTATAGCAACCAGTTGTAGTGGAAAACTGTAGGTCCGAAACAGAGCAGAACCGAACTGAACCGAGCTGGTACCAGTCAGTGGAAAACCCCATAAGTTGCAGTGCACTATGCAACAAGCTATTGTAAACAAGCTAACGTTAACTAGATAAGTAATATTTTAATCGCTAATATAGCAGATTCTTGGAAAACTACATCGGTAACGTTAATCAGCATTTTTGCCGCAACTAATTTATGAATGAGTCTGCTGCATAAACTACATTAAAGAGAATCGCTTTATTTAAAGTGAATAAAGTACCCTACTTACTGGAGTTCAACATTAACTGAGTCAGCCACACACCTGACTCATGTGTGGAGTAGGTGAGATGAACTGGGAAAGCAGGCAGTGGGCCAAACCACTGTGAGGAAGGGAGGGAACTCAACTGTTTCTAAAAGCATTTTTGCGTATTTTTTTTCTACTTACACAATAATTTTAGGTATACATACATATATTTTTCACAATAGAGAGTGTGATTTTTTTTTAATATTTTTTTTTGGGGGGGACAACCCTCGGATGGGGAGGGGCATGTCCCATCTTGGATGGGTCTCCAATGCGCCCCCCCTTCATTTATTTCTACTGAGGAAGGTGTATTGCCAACTACAATAATCATAACTCCCCGAATTTTTACCGGATTTTCACACGGTTTGGTTTGTTACAAACGGCAGAGATTTAGTTATGATACAGGATGCTGTCACACATTGAAAAATACGTGCTTTCATGCTAAAATACTTTGTATTATGCTCTTTAACAAAGACATATGGTAGGCTATAGCATATTGATAAATATATAAATGAATTAATTTTATATTTTAATAAAGAAAGAAGTTTGATTTTGTTTATTTGAATTTATTTCTCTCACTCACTCACTCACACACACACACACACACACACACACACAAGGTTCTTTTCCTTCAGATCTTCCAGAAGACTCTTTACGGTTTTCTTTGCTCTCCGTCTCCTTTGCATTTTGCTTCTCCCGCTCTAGACTCTCCACTCTAGCCAAAGCTTAACTGAGTCTGGCCTTTAGACGAGTAGGAGAATTGGGCAATGCATATGAGTGGTCCTAGTAGAAAGAAGGATGAAAATATTTTCAGTGATGTTTATTTCATACCACTCACAGTTGTTTTGGTGCATAGCACTGCATATGTGCAGGCACACATTCTTAATTTATAACCCGTAATATCACTGCCAGCACCATGAGTATGGGAAAGAGAGAAAGGGTGTGTGTGTGTGTGTGTGTGAGAGAGAGAGAGAGTGTCAGTGAAAGAGGGTGTGTATGTGTTCACGTGTGTATTTATTTATAACATATAAAAAGTGTATATGTGAGTATGTCTGAAAAGAGTTGCAGAAAGCGAGGGAGAGATTTTGATATGACCAGAGCCATGATGCTCACAGCTGTATGGGACATATCAATTAACCTACAAATACTCACATCATTGGGCTGAGGTTCACTTTCAGGGAAATGCTGAGAAAGGTCCACTGGTAGGCTCTCTTCAGGTTTTCCTTGAAGTTGTGTTCCTAGTCACAACAGGCTAAAATATAAGAAACATAATAATTAAAAACAACTTCATTAAAAACACTTGAAAAGATTTTGGTATCCCACAATGTATTGCAATACACAATACATCACTAATTCCTAAACATGCAGAAAGAACGGTAAAAACATGTTTATCAAAGTGTGATATTAACTTTTATTTTACATATGAACCATAGACATCTCTGTTAGCATGTAGAGTAAAAATACACCTACTCTTGGAGATGACATGGGAAGTTGAAGACTAAAATCTGACCCGTCCTGTCAAAATCATCAGGCTTGAAGTGCAGTAAGGGTAAAATCTTTGCGTGGCAGGGGCAGCTGCCACTCGACCTTCCACCGCCAAGTGCGCCTACCAGTGGCAGCTGCCACAGCTAAGTGCGCCTGCCACATTTACCAGCCACAGCTAAGTGCGCCTGCCACATTTACCGGCCACAGCTAAGTGCGCCTGCCACATTTACCGGCCACAGCTAAGTGCGCCTGCCACATTTACCGGCCACAGCTAAACGCGCCCGTCACACGAACCGGCCACAGCTAAATGCGCCCGTCACACGAACCGGCCACCAGTACAGCAAACAGGTGGTGCGACGCTTAGGTGCTGTACACTCCATTATGGATTTAAAGGGAGGAATCTGCTGGAAAATAGGTAAATAATTGTAAAATTGCACTGTTTGTTTGTTTATATGCATCAATCGGGGTGTAAACAGAGAGTGATGTTGTGGCAGGCGCACGCTTCGGTGCTGCGCGCGGCGTTAAAGGGAGTAATAAAACATATTTTATGTGGAAATTAGGTTAATAATTCTAATAAACTCTTACTGCAGATTTCTGACTGTTTACAGTCCGATTGTCACATGAGCAAACAGACAGTGCAATTGTACATGTATTTACCTTTTTGTTACTGTAGGCTACCTTATATTTTATTCCTCCATTTAAATCCATAATGGAGCGCGTCCCGTGGCACCTAAACCTCCCTGCTTCGATTGATGCACGTAAGAAAACACAATGCAACCACAACTCTGCCTGCCCCAGATGACACTTCACCAGTCAGATCTAGGCACAGCTGTCACAGAACATGCTACAGCTAAGGTGAGTTCAATTAATATAAAAAAAAAAAAATGTTGTTGTTCAATATTGTCAAAGGACATTTGTAACTAGTACTCTGGCGAGTTTATTAATTATAATAGGAATGGATTATACAGTGATTTGTGCAGTCTTTGTACAAAAACATTTTATTTAAATGTTTGTCACCAAGCAACATTGAAACAACAGCTTTATTTATTTGTATGTATGTATGCAGAGCTCAGACAACACTACAACAACACAGACAAAAATATGATTGGAAGGTAGGAAATGAGTTTTAAAATACAGGCTACACATTTTGACTTTGAAGCAAACACAAAAAGGCAGCATATATATATATAAAAAAATACTTTAATTTTTTTAGACATAACCATACAATAAATGTGATAAAGACAACAGAGCACACAAGTCAAGTCACCTTTATTTATATAGTGCTTTTAACAATACAAATTGTAACAAAGCACTGCACAGTATCAAAATAGGCAAATTGTGTCAATAATGTAAAATGACAGAATTTAACACTCAATTATCAGCTGAATGCATTTCATTATTGAATTTAGTAATGGCATTGTCCAGCTCAGTTCAGTTTAAATAATATCTGTGCAATCAAGTCGATGATATTGCTGGAAATTAAGTGTCCCAACTAAGCAAGCCAGAGGCGACAGCGGCAAGGAACCAAAACTCCATCGGTGACAGAATGGAGAAACAACCTTTGGAGAAACCAGGCTCAGTCGGGGGCCAGTTCCCCTCCGGCCAGACGAACCAGTAGTTTGTTCCAACTGCAGCAGAGTCAGAGTGTAAGTGGTCCACTGGTTCCAGGGGTCTTTCCCCGATGGATGTCTAGGTGACGAGGTCCTCACTGGAGATCTGTCTCTGGGGCTCATCTATGTGTCCTAGACTCCGCTGACGGTCAGGGCTGTAGAGGTGGTCTCCAGGTGCTGATCCTCCATTTATGGCAGACTTTGGTTAATTCAGTATAATCACTGATGGTTGGCTTCCTCTGAGGTCCTCCGAGGGGTTGTCATCGTCTCTTCTCAGGTGTTCCGTCATCTCAGATCGTTTAAGGGTTGGATCCAGACTGAAGCTTGTGTAATTCCTAGCTACCAGAATCATAGAAACATAGAAACAGTAAAACAATTAGCGTAGCAGTTGTTCCATCCAGGAATAACCCTGGATGAAATTATCAGTATAACCCAAGCTAAAGCATAATAATGTGCATTTGTTCAGATAGACTGGCAGTACAAGATTGTGAGATGCATTATATGAATGCTTGGCTAAAGAGATGTGTCTTTAATCTAGATTTAAACAGAGAGAGTGTGTCTGAACCCCGTTATCAGGAAGGCTATTCCAGAGTTTGGGAGCCAAATATGAAAAAGTTCTACCTCCTTTAGTGGACTTTGCTATCCGAGGTACTACCAAGAGTCCAGAGTTTTGTTCCTTAGGGAGCGGGTTGGATTGTAGCGTGATAGAAGATTAGTTAGGTACGCAGGAGCTAAATCATTTAGGGCCTTATAGGTAAGTAATAATATTTTGTAACTGATATGAAACTTAATAGGTAGCCTGTGCAGAGACTGTAAAATTGGAGTAATATGATCATACTTTCTTGACCTGGTTCTACACACAGTAGAAAGTCATCAATGTGATGCAATATGACAGAGGCATACAACAGTGTTGCCATCAAACCCAATTTGGATCAGAATCTGAGGATAATCTGTAAAAGAGAAAGAAGAATGTTTATATAAAATTCATAGAATGAATATGACTAAAGAGAACATTTAAAATCAAGAAAAATGTCATTAAAAAGCCACTTTAACACATTTACTTTAAATGTCCCTTTGTTTGCAAAGCCATTTCTGCCTTGAACCTATGGAAGCCCTCCGTCTTTTTACATTTACATTTACATTTAGCAGACGCTTTTATCCAAAGCGACTTACAATTGTGAGTACATAAAGCGATTAATCTTGAAGAGGCAAACATACAGAGGAAGTGCCAATAACACCAAGTCTCAGGCATTGTTCAAATAAGTACAAGCTAGCAAGGGAAGGAGAGAAAGATAAAGAGAAAGATGAAGATGAAGATTTTGAAAAAGTGAAAGTTCAATTATTATTATTATAATTTTTTTATGTTGTCAAGTAGAGTTGAAAGAGATGAGTTTTCAGTTGTTGCTTGAAAATTGACAGGGATCCAGCATTCGGATGGGGTGGGAAGATCATTCCACCGGCCAGGAGCACGGTGAAAGAGAATGTTCTGGAGAGTGATTTTGAGCCTCTCTGTGATGGTACCACGAGGCGTCGCTCACTAGCAGATCTCAGACTTCTGGAGGGGATGTAAATTCGTAATAGTGAGTGGAAGTAGGTGGGTGCTGAGCCTGTGGTTGTTCTATATGCAAGCATCAGTGTCTTGAACTGGATGCGAGCTGCAACTGGTAGCCAGTGCAAGGAGACAAAGAGAGGTGTAACATGGGCTCTTTTGGGCTCGTTGAAGACCAGTCGTGCCGCTGCATTCTGAATCATTTGTAGAGGTTTGATTGTGTTTGATGGAAGTCCAGCTAGAAGAGCATTGCAGTAGTCCAGTCTAGAAATGACAAGGGCCTGGACAAGAAGTTGTGCAGCATGCTCTGTCAGAAAGGGCCTGATCTTTCTGATGTTGTGTAGTGCAAACCTGCAAGATCGAGCAGTCTTTGCAATGTGCTCTTTGAAGGTCAGCTGGTCATCGAAGATTACACCAAGATTTCTGACCGAAGCTGATGGGGTAATTGTTGATGAACCTAACTGAATCGTGAAATCATGCTGTAGAGTTGGAGTTGCAGGGAAGACAAGAAGCTCAGTCTTTGCCAGGTTGAGCTGTAGATGGTGTTCTTTCATCCATGCCGAGATGTCCGCCAGGCAGCCTGAGATCCGTGCAGCTACCGTTGGATCATCTGGTCGAAATGAGAGATAGAGCTGTGTGTCATCAGCATAGAAATGGTAGGAGAAGCCATGTGCCTGTATGATGGGAGCCAGTGATGTAGTGTATGTGGAGAAGAGGAGGGGTCCAAGAACCGAGCCCTGGGGAACCCCAGTGACCAATTGATGTGCTTTAGATACCTCCCCGCCCCAGGCCACCCTGAAAGATCGACCAGTGAGATAGGATTCAAACCAGCGAAGTGGAATCCCAGTGATATCCAGTGATGAGAGGGTGGACAGGAGGATCTGATGATTGACAGTGTCAAAAGCGGCAGACAGATCCAGCAGAATGAGGACTGATGATTTGGAATCGGCTTTTGCAATTCGCAGGGCTTCAGTGACCGATAGTAGCGCAGTCTCAGTTGAGTGGCCACTCCTGAAACCTGACTGTTTAGCGTCCAGTTTGTTGTTCTGTGAAAGAAACAATGAGACCTGGTTAAAGACAACTCGTTCGAGTGTTTTGGCAATGAATGGAAGGAGAGAGACAGGTCTGTAGTTTTCTAAAAGATAAGTGTTTAATGTAGGTTTTTTGAGCAGTGGGGTTACTCGAGCCTGCTTGAATGCAGTGGGGAAGATGCCTGTGAGGAGAGATGTGTTGATAATGTGTGTGAGTGCTGGTAAGAGTGCGGGAGAGATTGCTTGGAGAAGGTGTGAGGGGATAGGGTCTAGAGGACATGTTGTAGGATGGCTGGAGAGGAGAAGTTTGGATACTTCCGCCTCAGTGAGGGACAGAAGGAGAAGATGGGAGTTTGAGCAGTGGATCTAGTTGGTTGGGGTCCTGTGAGTGGAGGTGAAAACTGACTACTGATTGTTTTAGTTTTGTTTGTAAAAAAAGTTGCAAAGTCATCAGCTGTTATAGACGTGGTGGGAGGTGGTGGAGGGGGACAGAGGAGAGAATTAAATGTTCTAAAGAGATTACGCATATCTGGAGCATTGTTGATCTTGTTATGGAAATGTGACGATTTGGCAGTGTGGACTTCAGAAGAGAAAGATGAAAGAAACGATTGATACATACTCAGGTCCGATGGCTCGTTGGATTTTCGCAATTTTCTCTCTGCCGCTCGGAGTCTGGTCCGATGTTCACGAAGAACATCAGATAACCAGGGGTTAGAAGGGGCAGTTCGTGCTGGCCTGGAGGAGAGAGGACAAATGTCATCTAGACAAGTGGTTAAAGTAGAGCATAAAGTATCAGTAGCAGCATTCACATCCAGAGATGAGAAATGGATAGGTGAGGGAAGAGAGGAGGATACTACAGAGGAAAGATGTGAGGGAGAAAGGGAGCGTAGGTTTCGTCTAAAAGTAACCGGTAAGGGGGTTGGTGGCACCCTGGTAGCAAAGTGTAATGTGAATTTAATGAAGAAATGGTCAGAGATATGTAGTGGTTGTACCAGAATGTTATCTGCAGTACAATCGCGTGTGTAAATTAAATCAAGTTGGTTGCCTGATTTGTGAGTGCTAGTAGTGGTAAGGCATTTGAGATCAAATGAAGCTAGGAGCGAATGAAAGTCTGTAGCATAAGGCTTTTCTAGATGAATGTTGAAATCGCCAAAAACTAAGAGTGGAGTTCCATCCTCAATGAAAGAGGACAGCAACCCATCCAGCTCCTCTAGGAAGGGGGCTAGAATTTGGCCAGGGGGACGGTAGATTACCACAATCTGGAGTATTATAGGAGCCATGACAGTAATCGCATGAGATTCAAATGAGTTGTAATTGCATAGGGGCGAGTGGGTTGAGTATTTCCAATTATTTGAAATGAGCAGACCAGTGCCCCCACCCCGGCCAACCTGACGTGGGGTGTGAGAGAAAGAGAAATTGTTAGAGAGGGCAGCTGGGGTTGCTGAGTCTTCTGGACGAATCCAGGTCTCAGTCAAGCCCAAGATGCTGAGAGTGGATTGTAAAGAAAAAGCGGAAATGAAGTCTGCTTTGTTGACAGCTGACTGACAATTCCAGAGAGCCATGGAGAAAGAAAGAGGTGTAGTAGAAGATGTAGAGATGGGGCGCAGGTTAGCAGGATTACTTTGCCGTCTGCGTGTGATGTTAGAGCGTGGTCGAGAGACAACCGGAATGGTTTTGAAACACATGATAGAAGATAGCAAAGGAGAGTGTGTGAGGGAAGATAGAAATGATACTTAAGTGTGTTGCTCGGTGTCGTTGCTCGGGTAAAGTCGCGCACAGAGGTGGAAAGTAACGAATTACATTTACTCGCGTTACTGTAATTGAGTAGCTTTTTTGTGTACTTGTACTTTTTTAAGTAATATTTTTAATCTGTAATTTTACTTTTACTTAAGTATATTTTGTGCAGTATTGTACTTAGCTACATTTTAAAACTCATTCGTTACTGAGTAAAAAAATCGCTCCGTGGAAACAACTGCAGCAAATAATGGGCAGAAGAAGAAACTGGCGCTAAAATCACAAGAAAGATGCTGACGAACAAGACAGGCGTTAATGGTGCAGACCCAGCTGAAAACCAGACCCCGTCATACTCTGCTGAAGTTGGACTCGGAGGAAATGAAGTGAACCCCTGGCCATATTCATGCTCTATTATGCAGTGTCCCAGCCGGCACATGACCGACCTTCAACGTTGAAATATGGTTGAAATAAGGTCAGTTGTTGTTTCAACGTCGAAACAACGTTGAAACAATGTTTAATGCTTAACGGTTGAAAACCAACCGGTACATGACCAACCTTCAACGTCGAAATATGGTTGAAAAAATGACAGTTGTTGTTTCAATGTTGAAACTACGTTGAAATAATGTTTAATGCTTAATGGTTGAAAAAGGGTAATAAAAACACTTATAAAACAACTTTTTTTTTTTACAAGATCTGTATGTTGAATCACTTAATGTATGTACAGAATAAATCATTTCTGCCTTTTAAATTATTATTAAGATCATTATTATTATTTTATCATCATTTTACATTTTATCATGAAAACTTCTGGTATAAATATTATCAACAATAAAACTAAACACATTGCGCTGCTTACCACGCTGAAACAATTTCTATTGGTTATTTAATCTTATTTGCTTTGATCATGATTGGTTAATCTGTCTGTCATTCATGAAACTGGCCAATGAAACTGTGCGCGCCATTTTAAGTTTGAAAATATGACCGTTATCCTGACCGTCTTTCTGAGTGAGGTCGCTGAGCCTGTAAGTGAGAGAGCTGCTGCGCAATACGGCGGAAAAGGTTAGACTATTTTAAACAAATTCATAATTTCAAAAAAACTAAATTACATAAGCTCATTTGTTCCTGTTTAACAGTCGTTGTCATTATTTATGTCGATTCAGGTACATTAACGTTATATCACGAGACTGGAGGTGAGACTAACGTTAGCCAGAGAAAGAGGGAGAGCGCGGGTTGAAAAAGGTAAGTCTGATTTCACAAATATACGCAAGGTCATGAGTTAAACGCATTATGTGAGTGCTTGGAGAATTGTAATTGCACAGTTTGTTGAACTAATTCAGGGAATGCTTTTCCACATGTGTCGCGGAGGCCTAACTTACTTTTACAGTTGTCGATTGAGGCTTAACTTAACGTTACTCTTGCCGCTTCAGTGTCGTTTTGTGCTTTTGCGGTTGCTACGACGATTTTCAGACATACGTGTGCACACAGATTCAAAATTTCAGCAAGCAAAAGTGTACGTAAGATATTTTTTCCGTTTAACTGTCATTACTGTCCATTCAGGGTAATATCGCGAGACTGGAAGCGAGACTAGCCAAGGGAAAGAGCACGAAAGAAATTGGGGATGGGCGATATGGAAAAACATGGAGGTTTTTTTTTCAGAAATATGATTCACAATATTATCACGATTTTTTTCCATGTTAGTTTTACTGTTTTGCAAGTTGTCTGAGCAAATAATAGTTTAACGAGACTAATGTTGGGCAAATCGGTATTTTTCTGTACTAAACACAATCATTTTGCCAAGATATTTACAGAGATGATAAACGTTATAAAAGAATAATGTAGTGAAAAGCTATGAAAGATATTTAGAGATGATAAACGTTATAAAAGAATAACGTAGTGAAAACCCAATTTTAACACATTTTCCTGAACTCTTCCTCAAATAAGAGTTGAACAACCCATTGATATTTGTGTTGGAGTGTCATTTGGATTACCACTAATTAACACAAATTATCATTAACAATTTCATCAAGTCATTTTATTGGTCATGTAACAAGTTTTAATGGAAGTTAAATTTAGTTTTTATGCCTCGTAGTGTTTTTTTTTTCTATGCAAGATATTTGTGCACATTTCTTTTTGTCACCTAAATGACCTTATGCACAGAACGTTCTGATTTAGATCTGCAGTAATATAAGCCAGCTCAAAAACCTCGTTACTTTCATATTCATGGATCTAACTAGAAATGTACAACTTAAGTCCTTTCTCCTGTTTGCTTGATGAAGCCTTTGAGTGTATCTGGATCACATCATTGTTGACCTGAGGCAGATCCTGAAGGCAGTGAGCAAAGGCGGATAGTAGTAAAGTACATTTACTTGAGTATTGTACTTAAGTACACTTTGAGGATATGTACTTTACTTGAGTATAATTTTTTCTGGAAACGTATGACTAACTTCACTACATCTGAAAGACAAATATTGTACTTTTCACTCCACTACATTTCTATCAAAGTAGAAAGTCATTCTTATGTAGCAGCTTTGGAAGTTAATGGGTGAATTTTTTTTATATATAATTTTTTTTTAAGATATCAGTAATCACACTAATCCAATTACATAAAGTGATTTTCCCAGCATTTTTTTTTAACACTGACCAGTTGCAATAATAAAAAGTTAATATTGTGGTATTAGACACAATATTGTCTGATTTAGCAAAATCGTGTAAACAAAAATATTACCTCTAAAGCCACAGAAGAACTGTTGTGCGTCTCCCAACAAAACACAATAGGTGTTTGACTTGAAGCAGCACTGCACAGACATGTATGATGTATAATATGCGAATGACTGAGCTGGCTTATCGAAAACAGGGAAGCTACTGTGCATGAGGTCAATTGTGATCCTAATAACTTTTACATCCTTAAAAGCTTTTCCATAAATGTATAGAATTGTTTTTGATCTGGGCTGTTTAGATTTTTCTCTTTATATGCAGTCATCAATGCACACAACACAACAAGTACAAAAGTAATGGAGGCCATGTCCAAATATTTAAAATATGCACCAGAGAGCATCGATGGGTGGTGGTGGCCGTAAGAAGACTCTTCCTTGAAGACTCCTTTTTTTTGCACCAGAGAGGATGGGTGGTGATGGCCGTAAGAAGACTCTTCCTTGAAGATACCTATTTTTTTTTTATTGACTGTTGCTAGAGAAATGTAAAGTTCAACAAATGACTTCTTACTAGTTCTAGTAACTCACTCTCTCTCACACACATGCACACACACTCACCAACTCACTCTCACACTCATCCTCTCACACACACATGCTCACACACTCACTCACCAACTCACTCTCTCACACAAACACACTCATCAACTCACACACACACTCTCTCACACACTCATTCTCTCTCTCTCACACACACACACACACACTCATCCTCTCTCACACACATGCTCACACTCACTCATCAACTCACTCACACACTCATCCTCTCTCACACACACTCTCATCAACTGACTGTACACATCACTTCTTACTAGTTCTACAAACTTTCCTTACTTTTACTTGGATTCCTTTTCACTTAATTGTTGATATTTTAGAATGTTAAGAAATGTGTACATATGTTGGTCAGAAGTTTGGAAATGGTAAGATTTTAGTGTTTGTTAGTGTTATGGTTTATGTATTTTTGGTCAAACAGACTTGAGCAAGTTTCCAAACTATATTTATAATTATTTATTTATATATGTTGTGTGAATCTTTGCAGTGTGTATGAAACTAGAATGAAAGCTTTTTCCTCTGCATTATGATATATCATTAAACCCTTAAGAAAGTGCTTTGTTGTTGAGTGAAAATTTCTCAAGAAAGTCTGTGAAAGTGTAAATGTACAATATAGATATACTGTATATTTAAATTCTAAGAATTTTTTTCCATTTGGCATAATTGTTCAAATGTTTTTCTTTAGAAAATGAAGCATCTCATCCCTGCACTGTAGATTTATGGACATCTAGTTGTTAGAATGGGTTTTTTCCATTTTATTTGTTTTTTTTTTAATGCCGTCTGATTGCAAATCATGTACAGCAAGATTTATTAGTTACTGAAAACACGAAATATGCACCGAAAATCATAGTTTACATCTCGGTGTTGACGTTTAAGCTAAATTGCAATATTAACAATTTCAAAAGTGAATGCTTGCTTGGACATTTAACGACGATCGACCTTTGAAAGGTACGCCGGTGAAACAGGGTCACAATAACAACGTTGATTCAATAACCCGAGAGGTAAGAGTGAAACAACGTCGCGATTTCAACGGTGAATCAACGTTGTTGCTTCCGAGGTGAAACGACGTCACAATATCAACGTTGATCCGTTTTGCAAAATCGAAAGGTAATTCACCGTTGATTCAACCATGGTACCTGACGTTGTTTCAACGGTGAAACAACGTTGAAATGCCGGCTGGGGTTAGTTGTGTTTGCCTCGGGAGACCGAACTAGCAGCTTATAAATATATCGACATCACCCTTCGCAAGCATGTGGAGATAAGGTAAATACTTGCATCGTTGCATTGGTGGTTAAAATGAAGCTTTTACGGTTTAGCAAAAGGTTTTGCACAAATGAGCCAAAAAGACAGTGCTGCAGGGTGTGCAATATCGTCTGCGAAAATATAGTAATTGTTGTTTTAACGATGTGCGATTTGACATTATCAGTATTTTGCCAAAAACCAAACAAATCACTCTAAACCAGCGGTTCTCAATTCCAGTCCTCGCGCCCCACCGCTCTACATATTTTTCACGTCTCTCTTAGTTAACACACCTGATTCAGATAATCAGCTCGTTAGAAGTGCGCTCCATGAATGAACTGTTCCGATTGACATGCTCCCTACACAGTGTCCATTGCTCCCTACTCCCTGAGCAGGGGAAAGCCGCTGAAGTTTACTTCACTTCAGAACATTCATTCATGGATTTGCGTTGCGCAACATCTTTACGCACGGACGAGTGTGACATCATATACGTCTGTAAATATATACAATTTAAATTCACGTCTCGCACACTTCAATGCACTATGAATGGAATACGTTCGCTTCGAACTGGAATCATGGAGGAATATCGTGTGATGTCCACTTCGCAGGGCACTTGCGTTCGAATAGAACAAACGTCTGAAGTGATAAGAGTAACATACGAAATGTGCAGAGCGGTGGGGCGCGAGGACTGGAATTGAGAACCGCTGCTCTAAACAGTGTGCTGTGAAATCTAGTAACGTTAGATTAGACTAATCCGCGTGCATCTGGAGTGCTTTCTTTCACTGCGTGATTCAGTCTGTTAAAATGCGTTTAGAATGATCACAAAATTGAAGATATAGAAGCAGAAAATGTATATATTTATTAGTGGTGGGCCGTTATCGGCGTTAACGTGCTGCGTTAACGTGAGACTCTTATCGGCGATAAAAAAAATATCGCCGTTAATCTATTCTCAAAGTTGGGTTGGGAGCTGGGTCTATACTACGCAAGCTATGATGACTTTCACCTTGATATTTTAGCGCGGATGTATACCTAGCCGAATTGCACTGTAGGGGGCGAGAACGAGTCTTCGAACTAGAGGCTCGCAGTCCGTGATGGACAGATTGTTAACGGCTGGTCTATGTGGTCATACAATCGGGCAGGACATCCAAACGCTCACCTATCATTCATCAACCTCAAATATGGCTTTTCATCTGAAAGATGTATGTAGTAGCAACTTTACATGGCCGCTCAATATGATGTTAACCTAGATAAATGTGCGCTATTGAAGTGTTTGTGTGGAAGCGCGCTCACTTGCTCTTAAAATCTCCGTCATTTTTGGTCATACAGATAAAAGTAGCCTAATACATCTTTCGAATCTGTAAAGACTCTACGTTTATTTGTGTGCACTCAGAATAACAACGAAACGTTGCGCTTTTAAGCAAACAGGATGCGCTTTAGGTCTCATGTGAACTTGAGAATTCATTCCCGTGTCACCCTCTGCTTTGAACCTGTGTGTATGCCTAACGTTACTGTGAAATTACCACATCAGACGTGACGTGCTAACATGGATGCAGCTATGAAACCGCGGGTTTGCTTCAGGGAAAATTTATTTTAAGAAGCTTCCCAATGGAAACTGTAAACAGTTCATCACGACCTCTTGTGTATCCCTACAGTTCAAAATTCATGTTTAACTGAATAAACAGTTAGTAAACACAAGTACATCTTATTGAACATAGTTTATTTTCATCACCAATTATCATAGTAGAACAGCTTTCTCAAGCAGTTTATGATGCATTTTGGAAACAGGAGATGAGCCCCTGGTCTAATGCGCCACCTGGTTTGAGAAACCCGTTCTCAAAGACTTACTTTTAGCCATTATTTGGGTAGCACACATATTCTGAATGCCTTCGGCAGAATTCAAATGAGCCATTTTAATCTAGATTAATTTCAAAATTAATCTAGATTAAAAAAATTAATCTATGCCCACCTCTAATATTTATATAATTTAATATAGTAAGTCAACATCACATGAAGAATGCCGTTTTTCTCAAAAAATCACCATGATTACATAGGCCTGTAGTTTTGCTTTTTACACAGTTAAAAAAACAAGTTAATTAAGAGACTTACGTTTTAGACACATTGCCTGTTTTTGCTCTATTTCGACAACAAAAATAATTCCATACACAGTTTTGCGTCTCTGACTCTGAGCAATGACGGTGTTTCATTCCTTGAATTAACCGTTTAAATGATTCTGTTCAATCGCAATGACTCTCTTATGAGTGACTTGCTGACACCTACTGGTGGTTCTAATTTAACATTTAAAGTATCTTTTGATTTATTTATTTTTAATTTCAAATGACTATTTAACATTTGTGACCCTGGCATGGAGCACAAAACCAGTCTTAAGTCACTGGGGTATATTTGTAGCAATAGCCAACAATATATTGTATGGGTTAAAATTATACATTTTTATTTTATGCCAAATCATTAGCATATTAAGTAAAGATCATGTTCCATTAATGTATTTAGTAAATTTCCTACTGTAAATATATCAAAACTAAGAGCTTAATTTGAACAACTTTAAAGGAGATTTTCTCAATATTTGGATTTTTTGCACCCTCAGATTCCATATTTAAAAATATTGTCCGATCATAACAAACAATACATCAATGGAAATATGATTTATTCAGCTTTCAGATGATGTATAAATCGCAATTTAGGAAATTGGTTTCCTGGTTCAGGGTCACATTTTATGTCTTATTTATCAAAACATTATTTCTGCATTTGTAACTGCAGGCTAAATGCATTCATGTCAGTGTGTAATACATCTATGCCACTTCAGATGAAGCTTCTGCGTTTCCTCTGCATTGCAAAGATGCATTTTGTTGATACTGATTTAATTTGCCTGGTAACAGCCCAAATGTCTTATTATTCTAATTAACCGATTAATTTAATTAAAAACACCTAGTTTGAGATTTATAGGCCTATCCCAGGTGTGTCAAACTCAGTTCCTGGAGGGCCACAGCCCTAAAGAGTTTAGTTCCAACCCTGCTCCAACACACAAACCATGTAGTTTTCAAATAAGCCTAAATGATTAGTTTAGCTGTATCAGATGTGTTTAATTAGGGTAATATCTACACTGTGTAGGGCTGTGGCCCTCCAGGTACTGAGTTTGACACCTTTGGTCGATCCCATTTTTCCCTCCCTCCCATTGTTAAAATGTAACTAAGTACTTTTTACTCAGAGTAAATTTTAAATGAGCTACTTTTTACTTTTACTTGAGTAGATTTTTAGACTGGTACTTTTACTTGTACTTAAGTAAAATTTCAGTAATGTAATGGTACTTTTACTTGAGTACAATATTTTTGTACTCTTTCCACCTCTGGTCGCGCAGGAAAAAGTCGATTGTCTTTACACTCGTCTGTCTTCTAAAAGTCGCGCAGGGAAAAAGTCGATTGTCTTTACACTCGTCTGTCTTCTAAAAGTCGCGCAGGAAAAAAGTCGATTGTCTTTACACTCGTCTGTCTTCTAAAAGTCGGCGCAGGAAAAAGTCGATTGTCTTTACACTCGTCTGTCTTCTAAAAGTCGCGCAGGAAAAAGTCGATTGTCTTTACACTCGTCTGTCTTCTAAAAGTCGCGCAGGAAAAAGTCGATTGTCTTTACACTCGTCTGTCTTCACACGAGGATGCTGAACGCTATTCCGCGAACACAGTATTTCCGCGTCAGTCTCGGACATCAAATAAATACACAGTCTAATTAAGAGAATAGAGTGAAAACAGCTGTGAACGGCTTCTGATTAGCCCAGCCAATAGACTAACAGAATGCTAATAGAGACGAAACTAACACCTTGTCCAAGGAGCAATGGAGGCGCAAATGATTATAATTACCAGTAAGTGCAATCAAAACTATAAACCAACGAAAATGCAGACTACAAATAGGTAGGAAACGAAATATTCCTTCCTAGCAGCAAGTAAATAATTTCAACAACAGATCTATGAACAAGTATTAAAAGCACTTACAAGCTGACGTCCGTTTCTTCTGGTGACTAATCAGCTTCTCCCAACTTAAACCAGTAACCAGGCAGTTTAAATACTTTAACAGTTGCTGTGAACTGCGTCTGATTAGCCCAGCCAATAAACTAACAGAATGCTAATAGAGACGAAACTAACACCTTGCCCAAGGAGCAATGGAGGCGCAAATGATTATAATTACCAGTAAGTGCAATCAAAACTATAAACCAACGAAAATGCAGACTACAAATAGGTAGGAAACGAAATATTTCTTCCTAGCAGCAAGTAAATAATTTCAACAACAGATCTATGAACAAGTATTAAAAGCACTTACAAGCTGACGTCCGTTTCTTCTGGTGACTAATCGGCTTTTTAGGATTAAGAAGGTTACCTTTGAATGACCAAGAGCAGAACGAGAAAACAACTGTTAAAAATGCATTTAATTAAATGGTCTTATATGTTTTAGCAATGCATTAAACATTTTTTAATTAATAACAAATACCTCAGGAGTTAGAACTTCCAAAACATAGGATGCATTACTTAATTATGTCATGTCTATCTGTGTGACTCTTGTAACTCTGTCAATGATCCTCTGTGTCTGTTGGCAAAAGGCATTACATTTAGCTTTATTATATTAGCTATATCTTAAGTTAGCTTACTTACAAATTATTTGCAATTTTTTGGCAATAGTTGCAATTACTAGTTTCTATTTTCACACACACAAACACACACCATTATTTTACCTGTTGTTCATCAAAAAAAGAAATCCTTTCATTAAGTTTCTTCTTCAGCTTAGGACAAAATGTTTGATGTTTATGCAAAAACATTCTGTTTGATCTTATTTTGCCACTTGTCAAGCCATTGTGCAGTTTCTACAATGTGCAAAACATTTTTTATTTTAAACAAAACCACAGTATTTGTTTGAACCAAGTGTAGAATGTGGATATTTTCAAATTGTAAATTTCAGAAAACTCTAACTCATGCTTATACACACTGATGCTTATACATGTCAATGAGACACTGCATATGCAAATTAGCACTTTACAAAAGGGAAGTCACATTTATTCACATATTTGTGTGAGATTAGATATAGTCTTGTTTACCATAATGTCCTGATCTGTCATTACAATGTCCACCACCAATCCCTGCTTCAATATTGATAGTGTTCTGTAAAATACATTGGAGGGTTATACAAATATTGAATGTATTTGTAATGTAGTAACAGAAGTTTTTTTTTCAAATTTAAAGTACATACTCATCATAAGGATATGACTGATCAATGTCACATCCACAGTTGAATGGCATGTCCTTTGTGACCATTGCTGGATCAATGGCAGCACAGTCACTGTGCAACCATTTGTTACAACGGTCACACTGAATCCATTGCAGTGTTTTGACATTTGGATGCATGGTTCTGCAGAAGATATTAAATATAATTATATATAGCTGCTCAATAAATACAGTGTACATTAAAATGCAGCATGGTCACTTACTTTATTCGAATTTCTTGAAATATGCAAACATCAAGGTCCTGGGCCATACATCTGTTTTTAGCTTTAGGCGCTGTAATCTTTGGTTGTAAGTCCTAAGAACAGAAGAAGAGAAAATCAGTGTTTACACTTAAGCAAAATATTAAATATCATGTTTATTGTATATTACATACATCCGTGTTAGAGAGAAAGCCACCACTAAAGATTAACTGTCTGCTTTACCTCCGTTTGTAGATTTTCAACCAAACAGGAGGCATGGTAAAGTCTAAGATGAATCAGCTGGTCAGTGTGAAGCGACTCAGGAGACATTTTAAGACCTTTTGCTTCCATCTCTGCCATCTACGAGAATGTAAAGGGAATTTGAAAAATGAGCTGTAATCATTTTAAACAGTATTTGTTTACTTTCCCATAGTATGCATTACATTAATATTAATGTACAAAGTTGCAAACATAAACTCATAAAACTCTTATCCACTCACTGTGCAAACAAAAACACCACAGTTGTTTCTCCGGCATTGCTGTGGATTGCACACAGTCCACCCATCCAGGGAGTCTACATTTCTAAAGGCATCTCTGGAAGAAAGAAATGGACTTAAAGCAGACTGTACCCAAGTCATGAAATGTTTTTTAAAATAACTGTGTAAAACAAAACAAATGATAAAAGGTATTACTTCAGAATTTCCATATCTGGGGGTGAAATGTTCATGTGACGTCCTGTGTTGTCATAAATCCTTATTTTTTTCTCGGTCTTGTCAAAAACCTGTAGAAGAAATTCAATAAAGAGACATTTTAAAGCGGTCACAATTATATTTTTGTACTTTTTGGATTGTCTATAATAACATTGCAGACAAATCACATCTATATACTGTATAATCTCATTTTGTTCCTTATGTAATGAACCCCGCTAGAGTTGTACTAACCCAAAGAATGAAGTGGCATCCTATCTCTGGTGTCCTATCTGTGCCAACAATTCTTGGTAAAAGTGTTTTCTGTGCATCATTCTAAAATGACAAAAAATGGGAAACACATGTTCCTAAGGCATTCATGACATTCATAGGATGTAGAGACAGGATTGCTTTAATACATTTTATTTTAGAAATTGAATAGTACCTCAATAATTTTCAGATGTGAATCAGAAATTTTTCTTGAAGTCAGCCAGTCCCTGTACCACAAAATGAATGTGTCAGTCGTCAAGGCTGCAACCTGAGTATACAACAAAATTACATGTAAATTGCAATACTTTCATCTGCTCAAACAATGCTTGTTTATGAAATTTATAAAAAAGTATAGATTCCGAAGCAGTTACTGACATTCTGGTTTTCTGAGGCAATTTGTGCAATCCGACAATTTACTGTCTTTAAAGCAAAATATGAAGATGCATAGTAAGAAAGTGTATTCAAATATATTGTGTTACTAAAAATTCCCAATGCTTCGGGAAAAGCTGCATTTTGATAGAGTTTTGTTTGTATTGATATTTGTGGGCATGATTGTCGGTGGTGGTAGTTATGTTAGGGGCATATAATACAAGTTTACCTCTTAGTAGCGTGTGTGTGTGTGTTTGTGTATAGCAGAGACAGCACGCGTCAGAGAGCTTAAAGTGATTTTGCTGTTGGTCTTGGGTCGGCATGAATGTGTTCGAGGGAAATTTTATATTAATATTAATAAACTAGTGTTTTCTAAGTCGGTGTCGCAAGGATGAAGTTGCAGATCCCGTCTTGCCATCTCCTCGTTAGACGTGCCTTTAAGAAATGCATCTGTACGGATTATGATTATAATAAAAGCGTTTTTGTTTTCTATATGTATTATTTCGTTAAGTACTAATTTAAAGCTTTCTATAGATATATTTATCATGTCTAAATTGATCAAACACACTATGATCAACTCACTGTCTGCCGCTGGCCGCTGGTCGTTAGCTACTTTAAAAACAAAGACTTTCAATTTCATGAATAAAAAAAAATATCTAAATGTTTTTCTAAATTACCTTAATAAAATAACGAAACGAAATACAACCACTTTGCCATTTCATACAAAACTGAAGTATTCTAATTGCTGAAACAGTACAGTATACGCTGTTTTGGGAGAAGCGAGAAATAAAATACGGGCTCAGGTCGGGCTAGGGGCCTATATTTTAGGCCCGTGCAGGGCTCTCACGCACTCACAACTCGTTAATTACGGCAGCGTCTGCAACGATCGCTTTCACGCTAAACATTCTTGCAAACTGTCTAAACTAAATTATACATGTCATTTAGACATTCGTAACATGAAAACGTTACAGTCCAGACCTCGGTGACCTCATGATCAGTGAGCCGAGGCGCACATACACAGTTTGTCTTATTACTAATGTTAAATGTTTTAATGTTAAGAAGATGCTGAATTATTTTGCTTACCTTCCATGCTGTAAATTCTCTAAGAATCGCCAACACCTTTAAACAAAGTAAAAGTAAATATATGCCTTTCCATGCAGAACATGTAGCTGTATCAAAATAAGTGTACTTACGCAAAAAAAGATGTCAGGTAATGATTCTTCTGGGCCATTGTCCTCAAATCCAGGTTCGCACAACCAATCGGATTGCTCGGTTGAACACATTTGAAAGTAGTTCAACCAATCAAATCTGATATGTTGCATTTCTAAGGCGTGAAGACTGGGGGTCGTTGGTGTTGTATTTGTTTGCGGGTGCGGGTGGCTGGTTTCTTAGCAAAACACGTCTCAAGTCGAGGACAGGCCCTCAAAACCCGATGGAACTTGACTACATTTAAAAGTATTTTTGTGTTGTTGACAAAGTCTGCACGTTATGTGCGTCATTTTACAGCCTTGAATGTACATATAACTAGAGATCGACCGATATATCGGTTTACCGATATTTTTCGATATTTAAGCATTTTACCATAATCGGTTATCGGTTTTGTAAAAATAATATCGGTTTTTAATTTTTATTTTTATACATACATAATTATACAGAGTATAACCAGCAGTGAAATTTTGTTCTCTACATTTGACCCATCCACACACACCTGGAGCAGTGTTCACTCAGGAGAAGCTCCAGCACGACCACGCATGTAACTTTATACAAGATTAACTTGTTTGAAACAGGCTGAATTATATTAACATTTACTATAGAACCATTATTTCGCCAATAAACATCTAAATAAATACATCTCTATCGAAATTAATTATTTATTTTCTCCACAAGCGATCGCAGTTTGAGTATAGTTCTGTGTAAATGCATAGATAAATCATGCTGTCAGCAGTTATTTCATAATCTAGAATGACAAAAACATTTGAATAATTGATAAAACATGCCAGTTGAGAAATGCAATAAAACACAATGTTTTGTTTGTTATAGCTTATTTCAATATTTCAGAGAATATTATTCAGTGAATTAACATTATCCAGTGAATTATTATTATTCACTCTTTAGCCTATTAAACAGCTTATAAACCTAAAACTGAAGTTTAAAATGAAGTTGATATTTTGTTTGAGTTTTCCGTCTTTTCCTCAGGTTTTAAATAAGCCTGTAAGCGCCGTGCGCGTTTTACTTTGACTTTAATATCAGCAGCAAATTCGGCGTTAAGCAGTTTAAAATAAAAAAAACAGCAAATACTGTGGAACCAAATAAATGAGAAACGAATGTTTTTCTTTTTAAAACATTATCACTTAGATCAGGGGTAATAGATCGTATTCACCTCTCTACATATTCTGTGTTTAGGAGGAGAAATAGCCTACGGTTCTTGAGTCATGGCGCTGTGAATACAGACTGAACGGCGGCTCAAAGCCGCTGTATGAGCACATGATACACAAACTACTGCTCTCGCTGGATAAAAGAAGCGAGTGTCACACTAGTACACACAAGTTTGGATGGGCAAGTTTTGTAATCAAGATAAAGTTGATTACAGTGACATGATCGTGCATTAGGCGCGCTTATGTCCGTTATAAATGATGCGCAAACGAACCGTGTATGTGCGCTCTCGGTCATCATATTTCTGCTTGAATACAGCTCAGTATATAGTTGAATACAGCGACGTGAATAGTGAATAATAATAAAATACTATTTTATTTATCATTATTAAATTAATGCAACATAAAGATACATCACAACAAGCCTTTTTAATTATTTATTTAATGTGTATTTTATCATTTATTTACTTTTCACTTGGTAGATCTCAGTGAGTTTTCTCCCAGACTAAGATTAATGTCAGACTCAGAAGTCAAACGGCGCTTTTACATTTCGTTTGAAACTCTTCCACATCGTGTTGTCTGTGTCACCTCACTCTTCTTGTCTGTGTCACCTCACTCTTCTTGTCTGTGTCACTCTTCTTGTCAGTCATCACTCTTCACGTGATAAATGAAATCTGATCTGTGATGTAGAGGTCTGCGGGACTATTTCCGGGATTTTTGTCTTGTCAAGAGTCTTGAATTTATTGACTGATAAATGTAAATAACATTTTGCTGCCAACACGGAATAAAGTTTCACAGAGAGGAAAGTTATACAAAACTGTAATCCCTATTACAATTTGTTTTGTCAGGATATAATTCGTTTATGCTAACATTCAGCCTACAACACAATAGGAAAAAAATATAGGTTTAGCCTAATAGCTATTTTATTAGTCTTGTCAAAACACTAAATTCATTTAACATCTTGCTGTTAACACAGTGAAAAGTGCAGCAGAGAAAAAATAAATACATTCGACACAGTCTGTCATTTAAAATGATAGGATAAGCATAATACAAAAATAACGGAAGAGAATTGCACGTCCTTCAAGGACAGCAGGTAATAAATCTGGTCGGGACAGCCGGCAATGCAGACCTAGACTGCTGTGATGCAAGACTTGTTCGTTCGGTGCGTTGCATTTAGCAGCCGCGTTCAGTTTTAATTTTAGTGTCCTCTATCTGAACGAATTTATTTTATTACTATAAAACAATCTAAAGGACGGTGGGGGCGGTCCCACGGTGAGCAAGTGATGTAACAGTGTTGCGGCTTAACACCAGTATAAACCGTCGTGCGGCAAGCCTACTTCACTCTGTTATTTATTTACTTTATAACAGTAAATAAATATCGGTTCTGAATATCGGTTATCGGTTAAATAAACTTTAAATAATCGATATCGGTATCGGTTATAAAAAGTCAATATCGGTCGATCACTACATATAACATAACCTCTACATCCATAACGGCGAGCGCAGGACTGAAGCGTCGCGCCTGCCACAGTTTACACTCTGATTGTTGCATATAAACCAGCGCTTCTCAAAGTCCGGACTCCAGTCCGAATTCGGACCGGGAGGGAATTCAATCCAGACCGACCTCCACTCGTATCACTCAGACCTCCGTGCGGTGCGCGTGGCACACTCACAACAAGGGCGCATGGACCAGTGTTTACAGACTCTTTTGTAAGACAAAGCACATAGCAACTAGCGACATTTTGGATAAAACTTCACTTTCATTCTGTAGAATAATGTCACCGGTTTGAGAACCCCTGATATAAACAAACAATGCATTTATACAATTGTTAACCTATTTGCCACATAATATGTTTTATTCCTCCCTTTAAACCCATAATGGCGCGCGCAGCACCGAGGCGTCGCGCTTGCCTCAACATATATCTCTGTTTACACTCTGTTAGAGTTTAGACTCTGGTTCCTTAGTCTTCCTAGAGATGACGCGGGTCTGAGGACCGTCGTTTCCAATAGGAGACTTCTAAGGCAGTCCTGATGCTACATCCCAGGACTTATGAGGGCAGGCCCCTCTGGGGAAGAGCGGTTTACACCGCATTACACGGTGCCCGTCTCTCCTCAGTGCCCTCAGGAGATCAGTCTGCTAACCCTGCCAGTGTTCCAGGGCGCAGCGGTTTCCAGCGAGCGCTTCTCTCAGTCTCTTCCGCCCAGAAATGTAGCGGAGCTGGGAGGCTCGCCACCTTGGGGGTCCCTAGAGCAGCTAGATCGGCCGCCCCTGCCGGTCCTCCGCTCCAGGGCACCGAGCTAGCCGCTCTAAGTACACCAGAGACCAGTCTCGAGACTGGTTCCCTTAGTAGACTATTCGCAGCGTGGAACTGCTGCCAAATGTGTCTCGATGGGTCACGCACACTGTAGAACAAGGCTATGTGGCGCTCTGCCGCAGCCTTTCTACGGGCGAGCAGGCTCTGGTAATGGAACAAGAAGTGGGCACTCTTCTGAGGGAGGAGACCATCGAGGTGGTCCCTGCTCTAGACAAAGAGTCCAGGTTCTACAGCCGTGCTTCATTGTTCGGGGAAAGGGGTTGCGTCCGTCTTAGATCTAAGCTAACTGAACCGCTCAGTCACACGACTGAAGTTCAGAAAGCTCTCTTCAAGCACGTGTCTCTCACCAGATCCGAGGACTGGTGGTCACGAGCGATCTAAAGATGCATACTCCTTCCCCATCACAGGAAGTTCCTGAAATGTGCTTTGGGGCAAAGCGTATTAATATCGGGTTCTTCCCTTCGTAAAGGATAGGAGCAGCCATCCTGTCGAGGCAGACATCCAGCTCCGTTAAGGGGCTGGATGCTATGGTACAATCGTGGCTGAGGCTTCGCCTGTACGCCTCCCGATCGCTCAGCTCCTGGGAGTTCTAGAGAGTGCGCATGGACGGGTCCTTCTATTGAAAAACCCTGTTCTGGCCGGGCCGAGTATAGTCTCTGACCCGATTTCTCTCCTCGGCGGCTCTCCATGGGGATTCCGTCAGGAGGATCTCCTCTCACTGGCAGCGGGCATGATCTTTCACCCCGCTCGGAGTTGTGGAAACTATGGGTGTGGCTCCCGAGGGGCACAACTCATAGCCTCTGGTCTCTCAACTGAGGTTGCTGAGACCATCCTCCAATCTAGAGCTCCCTCAATAAGGAAACTGTACGCCCTGAAGTTGAGACTCCGGGTGCGGAGACCGCCAACTTGATCCAGTTAACTGCCTGCTGGGACAGTGCTGGAGCTCTCGAGGCCCGTTTCTCCGCAGAGTTAGCCCACTCCACCCTGAAGGTCACGTGGCGGCTATAGCACCTACCACGCCTCTTGGTGGCCTTTCAATAGGCAAACTCTCTTTTACGTTTCCTCCGGTGGAGGCCAGGGTGCTTATGCTAAGTAGTGGATCTGGATGCTCTCCTATGACCTCGAGTCCTCTGATCTCCCCTCGCCTTTGGTAATCAAGGCTCACTCTACTTAAGGTATGTCGGCCTCCAAGGCCTTCTGGCAGGTGTACCTGTGCAGGACATCTGTGACGCTGGTGGGTGGTCTATGCCCCTAACTTTCCAGGTTCTACGACCTGGCTCTGCGAGCCACCCCTGGCTTGTCTTTTCCCTTGCCATAGCTGTGCACTCCACACACTAAGCAGGGATTTGCAAGTATGGCGGCGTGGATATCTCGTTCCCCTAGCGTTTCGGCGCGAGCTCGATGTTCGGAGGAAACGTCCCAGGTTACGTATGTAACCCTGGTTCCCCAAGGAGCAGGCGGCTGCGTCGCAGGGCCATACTTCCGGCATCCCTACTAGAGCTATGCTTCATTCCTGGAAGCTGGCGCCGGCTGCACATCACGTGCTTTTAAGCATCCTGGTCATGACGTCACCGCACCTGACGTCTGGCCGTCAATTTTGACTGATTACACATATGATTCAGAGCTGATTACACATGAGTAAATTCACTCACCTTGCAATACATGCCTCCCACGAAGCTTCAGTAACATAATAACGTATCTGTTTTAAGTATTCTCTCGACACATCCAAATTTCCTGACCCGCCTCTGCTTCAATTTTATTGGTTGAATCTGTAAACCAATAATTTTTCTTTCTGCCCTCAGCACATGTTTGAGTAAGTAAAACTCCCATCTGTTAAGGGAACAGTGTGTTATGTTTTTTGCAATAAGGGGGTAACAACCAGATATGCAACCTGCAAATAACTGCATAAGTTGCACTGAAGTTACTGTACCGCGTAACTTTTTTTGTAATTATAGTGTACTCGATCTGTGTAGGTATAGGGGAATAATTTGGGGAATAACAACCTGTAAAATTACTAATCATTTATACTGTAAGTATTAGAAATGCACAGATTGCAATTTTCTTTTGGAAAATTCCAAATAGATTTTTTGGAAGTGTGACCTGCCGATACCGGTTTTTGAACTATAACTGTAATTGACAGCATATATAAACAAAAATATATGCAAATTTAAAAAACAATGTTTTACATAATAAAATTAATTATTAAACATTACAATTCCCCACAATCTGGACTGAGTTACAGATTTTCTCTCACTTAAACAACTATAAAATAAAGTGCTCTGTGACAGAAAGAGGAAGATATAGTTAACTTAAAGTTGCTGTATGTAACAAAACAGATGTAATGTCCCACTGATTACAAATGGTCATTTATTTCCCCTAACCTTATTAAATGTGTCATCTTTCACATCAAATTCTTACTTTGTTTCAATTAATTAAGTTAGAATAATAAAAAACTGTAGAGTTTTACCATTCAAATGAAATTAGTATTAACAAACTCTATCTTTCCACTGCTGAGGAAACAGCTGCATCTGAAGTGGTATTAGATGCAATAACACGGCAACATTTCAAATGCATAAATAATTTTATAAGATTAATGTTTTACATATTTTTTTTAAACATAAATGTTGAAAAAAAGCAATGATACTTTTAAATATGAAAAAAAACACCAGTAGGTGGCAGCAAATGTCTGTTTTAATGAGCAAATATTTTATTCATTCATTCAACTGATTCATTCAAATGGCTGATTCATTCAGAAACGAGTCATTATGGCTATCATGATGAATGGGCCACTGAATCAATTGACTCACTCAATTCATAAAAAGACGTGGATTTATTCAGTAACCAAACAACAATGTGCTCCGAGAAACAACAGTTCTGCTGTGGCTTTGATCTCAACTAGTCAGTATTTTGGTCTAAAATCTAAGCCACTTAATTTTAACTTCTTGTTTATTGAAATACTATTGTATAAAATCAATGTCACATTGCAGTCGTGCTGATATTGTTATTCTGGGAAACATCATGGTCTAATGTTAATATTTTAAATCATATTTTTAAATATGTTTTATTTATTTTTCTACCGCAGTATGCACCTATACATTTCTGAGAGTTACTTTGTATGTGCTGTCTCTCTCACATTCTCACTCAAGCCTCATCTGGCACGACATAAATACATTATCAATCGCTGTTTACACTGAATGCCATTAAAATTAGAATCATTCTCAAGCAAAAAGACATGTATACTCACGACTGTGATATCTACTGTGAGTGTGTGCATGGCTGTGACGTCTCTGCCTGCGCTGCTGGCAATAATAGGATCGGCTCGGTATCGGCAAGATGTTAGACTGATCAATCGGTGCATCTCTAGTAATTCTTTTGAAACTAAGTGGTACCTATTCTTATATTACTTGTGGTATGGCCTAAACAATAATCTTATGTTTGGGAGGGATTTAGAAAGATTCTTTTTATAACTTAATGGTATTTTATTATAGGTCTAGGCATTTTTTATCATTTTATTATTAAAGGAAACATGGAGATTAATGAACAACAAAACTGGACATGAGTTAATGAGTGAAATGAGTTAATGAGTTTCAGCTATGATTTATATAATTCACAAGCCAGCTTGCCTTATGAAAGTTTATTCGTCAATCTCAGCAACTTCCCAACATCACTATCACCAAATAACTTTGCATGATACATTTACATTTACATTTAGTCATTTAGCAGACGCTTTTATCCAAAGCGACTTACAATTGGGGAGTACATAAAGCGATTAATCTTGAAGAGGCAAACAAACAGAGGAAGTGCCAATAACACCAAGTCTCAGGCATTGTTCAAATAAGTACAAGCTATGATACATCAAGGTTCAATGCAGCTTAAAACAAGCTTATCTCTTTCCAGCTGTTTGCAGGAAAAAAAAACATGATACAACATTTGTATTTCATTGGATGTATACTGTGATGTTTTTAAAGCAAGAAAAAAAAGGAGGGTTTAATTTGCCCATCAACGAATTAAAACTTGTGCAATATTTTTCTGTGTAATTACTCTGCAAATATATACTTGTTCTGTGTTTAAGCCCAACTTGTTCCTCCCTTATTCCATGTAGTTATAGGGTAAATGCTAAATTTGAGGGCTTTTAATTAAAGTGGTACTTGTTCCACCCTTATTCCATGTAGTTACAGGGTAAATACAAACATTGTAGGCTGTAAATTAAAGTGGTTCTTGTTACCTCCTTGTTCCATGTAGTAATATTCTTTGAGAGAAGCAGTCTATCAGCGGAAGTCAAAATCAACTCAACTAGTACGTGTATTTACTTGTCTCATTAGTGTTTAGCGCAGTTGTCGTTGCTAGGAAATGCTTGTTTTGTTTACTGTGTGGAGACGTGCTGAAATCGCATTTGGTCTCGTACTGTATCGCGTCGCTTGTCAGTGTTGGGTGCTTGCTTGGCCATTTATTGTGATTAACAGGAACGTGTGTTCAGCTGAATTGGAGTAGTATTTTGTTAGATGGGTATACAAAGCGTAGTTTACCAGGGCAGCGGCAGCCTTCACGTGAAGACTTCCTCGTGAGAAGACCGAAGAGTGTAAAGACCATCGACTCTACCGTGCGACTCCACTGTGTAGGGACACTGCCAAAGGATATAAGTTTTATTTATCTTCTTACTTACTGCTTGTTTCCCTTCTGTTTTAGTTTTTATAACCAATCATTACTATGTGTAAGTAAGTTGTTGTTTGTTAGCATGTGCGTTTGGCAGTGTTCTTTTTTTAGAATTACTGATAAACTACTGCCGTTTGATTTGTTATCTATTTTAATATTAGATAAATTATGTATGAATTTATTATGTCTTTATAGGTATTTTCTTTTGTTTTAGTTTTAATAAATTGTATTTATTTTAGTAACGTTACTTCAACATACTACATGTAAATGAAATGACATGTATATATATATGGGTGTTTGGCTTAGTGTCATGTTAGAATCATTTTTATACTCATACATTTTGTTGTTTTAATATTTTGAAATGTTTTTAGCTTTATTTTTTGTTTTCATTTAATTGTTTAGTTTTGAAACGTTGTTGCATGCATTTGTCATTTTATTTAATTTCTTCATTTTCTTAAATGTGTATATATAGTATTTATAGAGTTTTAACTTATAGTTTTAGTTACTTTTTCTTTTTTTGTAAGTCGCTTTGGATAAAAGCGTCTGCTAAATGACTAAGGAAAAGCCCTAGTGCGATTGGTTGCTGTTCCTGGTGACTTGAGAGGGACTCGTTCCCTTTAAGTTCTTTTCAGAGTGTCGAGTGTCTTCAGGCTCTCAGTCTCTTCAGTGAGATCTTTGTCGAAGTGTGTAGTTCTTTGGACGGTCAGCCTGATGGTAAAGGAGGAGACTGCATCCCGGGGCGATCAGTGAAGACGCCGAAGTTTCAAGCAAGTCAGCGAGCCAGCAAGCTATGAACAAAGCTTTTGTGTCCATTTTAAACGGACTAATTTCAGCACGCCCATTAGAGGCTTCTCCCAATCAGAGTCTCATCATAAAAGTCTTCCATATACAGAGGTCCTTGTCCTGTTTTGGTGGAATTATGCTTAAGTGATAAGCAACAACAGTGACGTCCTGTTCTTAAATACCTCCAGGTGTTCTTCTTAAATGTATCCTTGTTTTTAAGAGGTCTCATGGGATAAGGCGATTTAGGGCAGGAAATCAGCCTGCCAGATAAATGCAGATCGATCATGTATTAACTTTGTACGACTTGCAGATGCTGGGGGAGAAGTTCCTTAGGAATGTGCTGTTCCTCAATAATTTTGTGCATTTTCTCTCTCGACAAGGCTCTTATCACCCCTTTTGGCTCGGTGATGTTCCCGATGGAACATCGGCGGGCACTGGAACAAGAGGCAGAGAGAGAAGGCACACACGAGACACAAACAACATCTCTATCACTGACTGATTCCTGGTGTAGGGTAATTTGGGAATGAACAGGTTAGAAACTTGAGAACTTGTTGGGATGCATTGTTTAGGACTTTATTTGTAATTGGGTCATTTTGATTGGTTTAATTTTCAGGGAGTCGACGAGGCGGTATAGGCGTGCTCTCAATCAGGTTGGTTGAGTTCTCAGGTTTGGGTTCTTGGTTGGTTTTATCACATCAGAAAATAATGCGCGGGACGCCTGACGTGCAGTTGTTGAAAGACTCTTGAATGGTGTTCACTCGCTTGTATAGGAGGAAGGTCAGTGTCAAAGTCACAACATATCCTACAATAGTAGAGATGCAAAGCGCTGTGTCAGAGGCAGACCAAGACCGAATAAGTAGCGCGCCAGCAGGTGGAAGGCCAGCAATAGCTTCTAAAACTGTATCAACCAGAGTCAAATCAATGAGTTGGCTTCCTTCCTCCTTGATCCTTTCTTCCAATTCTGAATCGAAGATGAAGGAATGCTGTTTGAAAAAGGCGAGATTTCGAGTTCAGCTTGATACTCGTAGTCGGTAAGGTGATACAATGCTAATTAGTCAATATGGAGGATCAAGTCCTTAGGGACAGTTATCCATAAAGTTTGGTTGAGTAGAATAATGCGCGAGGCAGTGTAGTGTTGATCGTATGTGAAGGTAGCTGTCGCTGGGGTATTGACCAGCCATCAGTTTCCGATGATTACTGCTTGTGTTACCTCAACTTGAGAACGTGGCGTTGCGGGGTCAGCTAGTGTCGGGTCTAATGAATTCTAGGCCGCAGATGCCCTTGGTATTATCGTGTACGAAGGGTTTAATCGAGCAGAGGAAGCGAATGTCCTTAGTGAGCGTACATATCTTTAGGTTTGGGGCCAGATACACCTGCTCGTTATTATCGTGATGCTCGACTTAAGGAGTATGGCTTTTGACATAGGTGTTCCCTTGCCAAAATCCCACATTCACAAGGTCTTTGAGCCGGTAAATGTTATCGGCATCGATAATGAGCAAACTGAGGAGAAAGGCCAAGTTGCCTGCTTCCGGGTCTACGTATAAGGGAATAGCGCTACCCAGGGAAAAGGCGAGATGGGTTTGGATGGGACTAGCGGGGCCTGCAATGGCCGAAGTTAGGATGTTTTGGACAAGGCTAAGAGGTATCAAGTAGTGTGGAATCCTACTCATGGCTAAGTTGTCGATCAAGGAAATAACTTCGCGTAGCATGTCAGTCATGATTTGGTGGGTTGCCTCGATCGGTTGACAACGGTTCTCACAACGAGTTACGACGACTTTATTGAAGGGAGTCAATCTCAATTTCGGGACCTGGATTTAAGGATTGGTTAAGGGAGTTCCCTGATGAGGGGACTAGAGGGAAAGGAGATTATAGTGAGAGGACAAGAAAAAAAAGAGACATAAGGACACCAAAAGAGGTGAGGCAGAAAACGAGTGTCACATGTGTGGAGTAACTCCTCTCTACTAGAAGTTGGTCCTAGCAGTGCAGCGGAGGAGAGAGTAAGAGTAGTGTCTAAGCAAGGTCGCTATATATTTTCCTAAACAACAGAAATTATGTTAGTGTGGTATAGAGCGTATGATTGTCGGTCTGTTTCTGTGGGTTTGATCTTTCCTCTTTTCCTGTGGGCAGGAGCCCTGGTGCCTTTTTATTTGGTTTCGATGGACCCATCGAAGGACTGGCTCACTGCACCCTTGTCTGATTTTGATCCAATAGGCAACAGGAGCTTGTCTACAATCTCGTGGGGTCCTGTCCAGTGAGGTAAGAACTTCTTTGACAGGCGATGGGGAGCGTTCTGCCTTGGTTGGGCGAAGCTGTAGTACCACACTTTGTCTCTGACATTGAGTTCATGGTGAGAGGCCTTTTTGTCATAGTAGACATTACGACATCCCACGTTTCGTTGTAGTTGCTGTTGCGCGAAGGCGAAAGTCGTTCTCAGGTACTGATGAGTGGTATATGTGGTGACGAGATTCAGGTCACCAGGTTGGTACAGCAGGTGTAGCAGTAGTGTCATTCTCCCTGTCATCAATGTGAACGGGGGTACTCCGGAAGACTGGTGAGGGGTGGCTCGAGCGGCCATCAGTACCAGAGGAAGTTTAATATCCCAATCCTTTTGATTGGCTGACATGTACTTCTTCAACATCCTGACCACTGTCCTATTGGCCCATTCAACTTGACCTGAGGAAATTGGGTGATGGCTTATATGGAGCTTGGCCTGTATACCCAGGAGTTTCCACACTTCCTGCATGATTTCGGCAGTGAAGTGGGTTCCACGGTCAAAGTTGACTCTTAAAGGCAGTCCGAATCTTGAGAAGATGTCGTTCATTAACAGGCAGGCTGTCGTTTCTGCTATATCATTGGGAGGCACTCTATCTACTTTGTGAATCTGCAAACCACGGTGAGGAAGTATTTGTTACCCCGTGTTGACCATGGCAGGGGGTCCTACCCAGTCTATTTGGAGGTCTGACCATGGGACGGTCATTCCTTTCCTTTGCAGTGGGGCTCGGTGGTTTGATTTGGTTGGAACTGGCAACACACCAGGCATCCTTTCTCGTATTCTGCTATGTTTTGCTGCATGCCAGGCCAGTATGCTACTTGCTTGAGTGTTTCATAGGTGGCCTTGACACCGTGGTGTCCCGCATGGGGCATCGTATGTGTTTGTCAGCATCATCCCCTTTTGGCGTGAGGTACTACGAGCTTTGGCGCAGTGAGTGGCTCAGGGACTTATGTGAGAACAACCGTCTTAGATGCAGCATGTGCTTGATAGAGTGGGCGTGTGGAGCTCGGAGGCGTGTTTGAGGTCGGAGGTGGAAATGGGATGAGTTAATGGGTCGGAAATGTGAGCTGCCATAGTTCGTAGTGACGGATCCGCAGTTTGGAGGGTGAGGAGATCGTCAGCAGCGAACTGAGGTGATAGGGCAATGGGGGAGGAGTCAGGGGTGTGCGCCAGTGGCATGCTGGTGGTGGGTTACTGCTGCCACTGAAGGGTTGGGCGGGAGGGCATGAAATGTCCAGGACTCTCCGTGTAATGCACCTGATTTGGCGAGGGCATCGGTTTGGTCATTGAAGTCTTTGTCTTGTCCTGGTTAACGTGAATGACCTCAAACATTTTTCCAATAAACGATCATGTCATGTTCAGTAACAATGGCATCGCTTGCTTGGAAGAGTACCTGCTGCTTGACAGGCTTGTTGTTAGCTGTCTTGAATCCATTCAGTTTCCATCCAGCTAAATAGGAGGTGAAGCTTAGACGGGCATAGTTCGAGTTGGTACAGATGAGGAGTTCTTTGATGTTGTGGGATGCAGCCAGTTGTAGGGTGATGAGAATGGCTGCTATTTCTGCATATTGCGATGATTGATGGCCTAATTTGAGTTGTCGCGGTGGGCACGGGTCATTGTTGAGCCAGACCACACCTGCTCCAGCTTTTAAATTGCCCTTGCGATTGTAGGAGCAGCCATCGTCATATGCTGTGGGCATCCCTTCACACACATTTTCCTCGAAGTACCTGTGATTTGTCAGTTGAAGTTGTGGCGATTCTTTCGGTTCTACTGAGGTATACAGCATGTCCGTTGAACAGTTTTGGCAGGCCGCTAGCCCGTTTCCAAGTGAGGATTCGTAGTTTTGGGCATATCAACGTCCCGTCCTCAGAGTGTCATTAGCCAGGTAGCTATGCATGCGTTGGTCACCACGCCATCCCTGATGCGCTGGCTGTTAAGAAAGATGACTGGCTGGTGACAAGTCTCGATGATGACTAGGGCTGTGACGGTGGCAGAAGTTTACCACCGTGGTGGCAATGGACCAACTACCGCCGGTGGTGCGGTGTTGTGATATATATACACAATTCTGAAATGCAAAAATAATTAAATGAGGCTCAATCATCTATTAACAAACATGCGTGTTTATTTTAGCACTTATGTCAGTGAACACTCAGCCTGCAAAACAATCAAATAAATATAAAATAAATAATACAGTTAAATAGGAAAGTAGCCTTAAATAAGTTAAAGTTAAATACACCCTGTGACCCTGTCTACCTCACGCAAGCGGCGCGAACCCATTATAATCAGTGATGCTGTCTACACCAGATGCACGATACAACATGACAAATTCCTCACAGTAAACTGCCTCGTCCTATTTATGACGTACTGACACAAAGTTCAAATGTCCTGTAGACAGACTCAACCTATTGTTTTGTGAAGCGGCGTCCGGTTTAGACACGGTTCACTGTTCCTCCACCAAGCAAATGCGGGCGCGTTAACTCCGTCTGCTGCACGTGCTGGAATAGGAATCGCTGCGTATGTTGACACATTTCTTGTTAACATCTTCCATTTACCGCTGTCTCGTTCGTATTTGGCCAGTTTGGAGAAAGCCTCACCAATGACCAGAAGCGTTTGGATCACGTGAACTTGAAGACACTTGTACAAGCGGATGGGTGACATGAATGGAAATGATTCCAGATCAGTGATTTAGTATTTGGTCACAAAATACTCATCATCTAAAATGTACTCATCCTGGGCTCAAAAATTAGGAAACACGTGTGTTTTAAATGTAATTACAGCTAGTTATTTCTTGATTAAAACAATTTCTGTCATCAGCTTATTTAGGAAAACCCTATAAATAATTAGTCATTATTTTGCTGATAAAGCACCCTAGAGGAGCTTTGATAGGGGAGTTCACGAGCTCGGACTTTTACAAAGAGAGGATCTCCTGAAGCAACTATTACTAACTTCACTAATTACTTGCTTAATTTGGTATTGCTTTTGATGGGCGTGATAAAGCTGATCAATCCTCTCACTGGACTAGTGGCTGTTAAATCAGTGTATTCAGCCCCGCTGTCTTACTGGCCACTGGTGCCAATAAGCGCCAGAGCTGCCATTTTTAGCAAACTTCCTATTAAGATTTTGTCATCAAGACAGGCAAAGATTTGTTAATGTTCCCTTTATGTCAGGCGCTGTTTGAGCTGTCTCATAGCTGTGTCCTGGGCTTTCGTCTAAACAAAGGGTTCATACTTTTTAGGAGGGAAGTTAGTGGTCGTGCGATGTCAGCATAGCTTTCGATGACTAATTGCACAATTAATAAGTAATAACACACTCCCAGAAAGCATCGCAGCTCAGAGACATTAGTTGGTGTCTTTATGTATGGATTGCTTGGGTACGGTTAGATTGTGGCTCGATGCCGTTTTTTTCGACAAGCAGTCTGACATAGTTCAATTTGGTTTTGCACCATTGTCCTTTGTGAAGGGCGATTTTAGCTCCTGCTGTTGTCAGCTGGTTTAGGACGTGATCAATTTCCTTGAGGTGGTCTTTCACACTTGAGCTTTTCATTAAGACATCGTCTACGTAGACGATATTGCCTCTGACTCTGGTGTCAGGGCATGCTTTGTTAAGGAAAATGTTGAATTCTGCTGTGAGTTGGCCTAGCCGAAGGGGCACCATGTCAAGGTGTACTGTTGATTGCCAAAGGTGAATGCCAGCTTGTGTTGGTCATCGGGGTGTACAGGGATTGTCCAGAACCTGGAGGCGACGTCCAGTGTGGACAGAATCATTGAGCTATTCATTTTTGGAATTTCTTGGTCCAACTGGGTCATAGGCCATCGTGACAATGGTACTTGCTGATTCAACTTGCGAAAGTCGATGGTGGCAGGCTGTGTTGAGACAGCGTAGACAGCGAGGTGAGTATAATCTGTTTTTTCTGAACGGCAGACGCTTTCTCTGGACACCGGCAGAATAGAAGTGATGGCAATGATTTCATGAGGTTTTGTGAATGTTATGGTGATGATGGTCATTGATGAGCCATCCCAGGTCACTGGCTTTGGGAACGTGGATGTCTTGGGCCGTACAGTTGTTGACCAATACATACACATAACGAAGTGACACTTCAATGAGAGGTGTGGCTTCCAAGGTCAGTCCGAGTTTTAGGCAGGTCCTGGAATGTTGGAAGAAGCCTAGCTTACTGTTGAGAGTTTGGCCAGGTCGCATGTTGAGGTGGACGCTGACACTCTTGCTTTAGGCAGGTATTGTGGCTTCTTGCTCCAGGATCATATCGCATAGTAGTGACTCAGATGTCTGTTGTTCCATCGTATGTCCAAAGCGCAGATGATCTTGGAGGTGGCCATGGTTGTTGACCAGGAACTGAGAGGAAACGCGGTGCTTAGCGGCATGTGGTAGACTCTGATGTCTTTGCTTCAGTGTTCTGAATAGCTTCAGGCTGATGGCTGAGTTCTCTGCCCACAGGGCTAGTGCCGCGTCGGACACTGATGTGCCTTGGACATCTATTGCAGTCATGATTTGAAGGGGGCCTGTGTTTGATTCAGGCTCCTACAGTGAGCAGAGGAGAGGAAGAGGGTCCTGGTCCTTGCTGTTTGTGCTCGGTCCAGATCCTGGCTTTGATACTGCATCATCGATCAGTGACTTAGGGGCGGTGTCTATGACTTGACACTGCGACTCGTTGGAGTCTAATGACTGGCAGGGCAGAGGCTTACGAATTTGTGTCCAAATCTTTAGGTGCTTGAAGTCTATTAGATGTCCGAAGCGATTAAGGTGAGTTTATCGTTTTTCCCTTGGAGTTTTCATTGAATTCCCATTAGCTTTTCCCTCTTGAGTTTCCAAACGAGCTTGGCTGTTTCCACGATCTCTCCCATTGACTCTCATGAGGCCTTGATTGGTCCCATGACCTCACCCAGTGCCGTCCAGGTGAGCTTTGACGTCCACACGGTCCATACTAGCGGTCATACCTCGGTTTAGGTCGGGTGCCAGCGTGTGAATCTCGTTCTGGAAATGAGTGGGGCAGTAAGGTGCCACGAGCAGGACCTGCTTCTCATCCTCCCTGATTTTGCACAGTGTCTGTGCAAGAAGGTTCACTGGAGGAAATGCATACTTGCAAAGGCCCCACGGCCAGCTCTGTGCCAGTGCATTCATGCCGAGTGTTCCCCCAGTCAGGGAGTAAAACAACTGGCAGTGAGAAGTCTCTACAGACACAAACATGTATACCTGAGTGACTCCGAAACGTCTTCAAATCAGCTGGACCATCTGGGGATGGAGTCTCCATTCTCCGGGGAGCGCAGCTCATGACAGCTCGTCGGCTGCCCGGTTGTGCAAGCCCGAAACGTGAATGCAAGAGTGGTGATGGCGGGCGAGTTGCAACATGTAACGGGAGCGTAGACCACCTTGTTGATTGATGTACACAATGGTCACAGTGCTGCCAGTGCAGTTGGGGGCCCGTCCAAACCCCCGACACTGCAAGCCAAGAACTGAGAGGGAAACGGCGGTGCTTAGCGTCATGTGGTAGACTCTGATGTCTTTGTTTCCCCTCAGCCGGTGGTGGAGGCATTTGTGTAAACTACGGCATGCCAGGAGACCTGTTCCAGGGGCAAACCTGCCCGGAGAAATGAAAGGGGTGAAAAGGGTGAAAAGTTCGGGGTGAAAAGTTTGGCAGCAGGCCAGTGTGACTTGGACCCTGTGAGGGCCACATTGCCATGCCCACCTCGGGACCAGTGTTGAAGCGGTCTCATATGGAGCAGCATGACTGCCGCTGCAGCTGCCATATGCCCCAGCAGCCTCTGAAACGGTTTTAGTGGGACGGCCATCCTGCTCTTGAACGTATTCTGCACGTTCCTGCGTGAGGCGTGCTGTCTGTTTTACCGAATCCAACTCCAGAATGCGAATGCCCTGTTCTCTTAGGGAACGAGGTCTGCCTCCGCAACTTTTGTGAAGACACGGGGTGACAGGGACAGCCCGAAGGGCAGGACCTTTTACTGACATGCCTGTTCTTGAACACAAACCACAGGAATGGCCTGTGGCTCGGAAGGATCATCACATGGAAGTGCAGCGTCCTTCAGGTCGATCGCTGCAAACCAATCTCGGCGATTGGTCGGATTGTGACCATCCTCGTGCAGGTCCCTCAATGCTTTTAGTCTGAAGAACCTGCAGTAACACCGTGGCGTAAAGGCGGAGGCAGCTTTTCCACAGGCCACATGAGCATCGCCCGGACAGACTAGACAAGTACCAGGTCGTTTTCTGGCAGTAAAGATGCCAGCCACAACCTGGTAAGCTCCCCATGCACTTCCGGGAAGAGAGGCACCGGAGCAGGGCACTGAGAATCAGTGCAAGCTCCCCAGAGAAACCAGTCGTCCAACCTCGAGGGCTCGGGACATGGTGAAGATCTCCACTCGAGCCCAACCCTCTTGGTCGGCCCAGAAAAGCCTAGCCATCATTTCCGGATCCGATTCAGGCATTGCTACGCCAAACAGCAGTACAGCCGATTCTTCTTCTCCAGAAAGCTCCGGCTCACCCTCCGATGCAGCGATCGACATCCAGTCGTCGGGAGGAGTGCCAAGCATACTAATGGTACACTCCTTGTAGAGGGCCCAGCACGTTCCATTGGCAGCTCAACTAGTTGTGGAGTGCAAGAGGAGCAATGGTCCCTCTAGGGTTGCTTCCCTGGAGGGTTTTGCCTCCATTGTAACCCTCAGACCACCCCTGCCACCGCTTGAAGTAGTCATCGCCTGGCTGCAGCCAGGATGAGAGCCAAATTGAGGCAGAGGCAACAGAGCTCCGCCCTTTGTCGAGGTAACAAAGCCTAACCCGCAACTCTGAGGTGATCATCTTCCCACAATGAGAACATGACTCATCCACAAACTGCCACCTCAGTGTGCTTATTGCCCAGGCACGTGAGGCAGCAATCGTGACCATCACTCTGCACCAGGTAACGACCGCATCCAGAAACGCATACGGGTGACATGTTGTCTATAGCAAGACTTTCATCGTCTTTACAAAGACGTAATGTTTAGTTTGCTAGATGCAAAATCATCTTTAAAAAGATGCACCCATGAATGCTCTTCTAGGAAAACTGCTCTTTTAGCATGCTGAAGTGCACAGGAGAGATGATCGCCTGCAACACAAACAGGGGGTAGTGCAGCCTGATGTGTGCAACCCACTCGACGTGGGAAACCACCACCGCTGAAGCGCTGTATAACCAACACCAAGAGCTCCAAAAGAACATGCTGAACTCATTCAGTCTTCTCTCAGTAGAGTAGTCAGGAGCAAAGCGATGTGATCGCTCGGCTCCGAAGCGAAAAGCTGAATGTTATGCACCTGCAGCCTACTTATACTCACGCTGTGATCAGCGGCAGCTGGATGCCATCATCGCATACACTCAAAGTGGATTGGTCTCTCTAAGTGAGATCCCAATTCGTCGATCACCCATGTGACTTGGAGTGACCAACTGAAAGGGATCCCTGATACCTTTATCTACACAAGAGAGTAAATGGCATGCATCGGCGAACTTTGTCCATCTCATCATTGCATAAACATGAATTAACGAGCTGTTAGGCTGGCGCTGGGACTGAGTAAGTGTAGAAAGTAACAGCATATATCAAATGACTAAATTATGATATTTTCTTAGGTGGATTCTGCGGTCTTATCTATCGGATTGCAACATATATACATTTTGTTAATTAATATTACACATAGTGTGTGTCTAATTAGAGTTAAGCCAGTCGGCATGATAGCCCAGTCACACATAGTCGTAGGTCACTATTGTTAAGCCAGTCGTCGTGGTAGATAAGGCATACATATTTGTAGGCCACTAGTGTTAAGCCGGTCAGTGTGGTAGCCCAGGCTCACAAAGCCATAGGCCACTATTGTTAAGCCAGTTGGCGTGATAGTCCAGGTACACATAGATAGTAATACATGCGGTTCACATGGCTCTTCGGGGCAGCATCAGTACATATGTCTTGGTGTTACGTGTATCTGTGTGACATTTATATTCTAAGTCCATAGGTGGCGTTGTGTGGGATTTCCCATTCCGCGAGAGTTAATGAGAACCAGGTGTGGAACGAGATGAGCAAACGAGCAGAGAACAAGGAGGGCGGGGAAACAATAAAGTAGACAACGCACATGGCGAGCTGTCAAAACAAATCACGCACATGACACCACAACACAGAGACAGCAAAAACAGGTGATCAGACCCGAGACCCGACAGTACCCCCCCTCCCAGGAGTGCCACCAGGCGCCCCAGGAGGAGGCCTACCTCGTCGCCGACGGAAGTCCTCGATCAATGAACGGTCCAAAACATCCCGGGACGACACCCAGCATCTCTCCTCTGGACCATAACCCTCCCAGTCCACGAGATACTGAAACCCTCTGCCACGGCGCCGCTCGTCGAGTAATCTCCTAACCGTATAGGTAGGGGAGCCATCTACAAGACGAGGGAGTCGGGGGGTGGGGCGATCGCCGGCAGGGTTGAGGGGAGAAGAAAACACGAGTTTGACCTTTGAGATGTGAAACACAGGGTGAACCCGGCCAAGAGCGGGGGGGATCTTGAGCCTGATCGCCACCGGATTGACCACCTTGGTGACGCGGTATGGCCCAATGAATCTGGGCGCCAGCTTGCGAGAAGGCGACCGGAGAGGCAGATCCTTGGTAGAATGCCAGACTCGTTGACTGCACACATAGGTTGGAGGGACAACGGCGATTGCTGCCTTGGTTTGTCCAGCGGTTCGAGCAAAATCCTGACTCTCTCCCAGGTGCGGCGGCAGCGCTGAATGAAAGCCAGGGCAGGCGGGACCGCAGCATCGGGCTCCTGTGATGGAAACAGAGGTGGTTTATAACCCACAGAGCACTCAAAGGGGACATACCTGAGGCCGCCACTGGAAGGGAGTTACTGGCGTATTCTATCCAAGAGAGCTGTTAGCACCATGAACTTGGATTGTTGGATGTCAGACAGCGGAGCATTCTTTCAAGATCCTGGTTGGCCGCGCTTGCCCATTGGTCTGAGGATAAAAACCAGAAGACAGACTAGCCGAGGCCCGATCTGTCTACAAAACTCCTTCCAAAACCGAGAGGCGAACTGAGGACCCCTATCTGAAACCACATCAACCGGCAAACCATGGAGCCGGAAGATGTGGTCCACCATCAGCTGGGCGGTCTCCCGGGCAGAGGGCAATTTGGGCAGGGGAATGAAATGAACCGCCTTGGAAAAGCGATCCACCACCGTGAGAATCACAGTGTTACCCTTCGATGGGGGAAGCCCAGAGACAAAATCAAGGGCGATATGTGTGACCAAGGATGGGAAGGGACGGGGAGAGGATGAAGCAGACCATCAGGAGGACGATTAACGGGCTTACATTGGGCACAAGTGGGGCAGGCCAACACAAACTGTCTGACATCTGCGGCCAGTGTGGGCCACCAGAAATGTTGACGGATGGCAAACAACGTTCTCCGAATCCCTGGATGGCAGACCAGCCTGGACTCGTGCCCCCACTGAAGGACCTCAGGGGCGCAGCGCCTCTGGCACCAGCAGACCAAGAAGGGCTGCGCTGACCCATCCAACCAATGACGCCACTCGCCCAAGGCCAATCTTACCGCCAACCAGGGGCACGGGAAGGTGTTTTATGTAGGGGGTGATGGGGAGGGTAGTCAATTTCTGCTTATAAATATTACGCCAAATAGAAACAGAAAATCGTGCTATAGCCTACGCACTTTCATGAGATCGTGTTAGACAACTATTAGCTATTTTACAAATAAGATTTACATACTTTTACAAAGATTTACATACTTTTGTTTTTATTATTAAATACAATTATAAAATATAACGCAAATTATAATCGGGCCTGTTTTAGGCTTTCCCTTATTTTTATATTTTAGATGGTGAGGTGATGGGGAAAAATGACTCGCCATCTCCTCATTGGACGCGCAGAGAGAAATATATGCATCTTAACGGATTACATAGGCTAATGAAGAGTTTTTGCTTTGCTTTGAGTTATTTCGTTTTAAAGTAGTATTTTAAAGCTTTCTATAGATCATATCTCTGAGCCAGTTTCGAGTTGCCGAGTTTCGGTTCATCATTGAAGCGCTCTTGTTCAAAACCGGCAGAAAGTGCATTCTCTGTTTTCCTATTTTATAAAAGCACAATGTTGATATTGTGAATGCACACAAATAAAAGTAGACCCTTTACAGTTCAAAATGATATATTACTCTTACCTTTATGAGAAAAAAAAATCACACAGGCGTATTTTAAGTTGTTTTTACTGTAAGAAAAATCCAAAATCCTCCATGTCCTGTAAAGCTCGCTTCAGCTTCCACAATCTCCACACAAACTGTTGGATATTGCACATTTATATAGGTTAAACATTTAAACTAACACTGTGATATGCTTGAACTGTTTATAGGCCTATCTATCGATTTTATTTTAGTCAAGTCGTGATGATTTGATAAGGCTAAATTAATCAAACATAGGCGATCAACTCTGATGCTGGCCGCTTGGTCGTTGCTTAAAAGAAAAAAACATTTAACGAACAAAAAATGCTCCCAAGGTTTTCTAAATTAAGTTTATGAAGAAAAAAACGAAACATAGTCTAATCACTTTTCCATTACATACAAAACTGAACTATTTTAATAGGTAGCTATAAGCTGTTTTGGGAGAAGGGAAAGACTCATATCGCTGAGAACAAAAAAAAAAAGTACATTTTTCTTCCAGTACATCCATGATATTTCCATGTTCCGCTTTTAAGCCACAACCTACAGATCCCACAACACAAACATAACATTCACAAACATAAAAGCAAGCATTGGCAGTGCTGCATGCGTGATTTGGCAGGATGTGCGCAACGCGCGCATCAAATAGCCTTGCATCAGTTTAATAACTTTGATAACTTTAATTCTTACAACTGTTAAATTAATGGGCAAATGGTAAATATGTCGAAGATCACATAGAAATAGATAGCAAAATAGCCAATGTAAACTAAATGTTATAAACATCGGAGCAACCATAGAAATGTTTAAATGAATCTTTATTATAACAAATTTAGCCTATATTTTTTTTTTATTCACAATAGTTTACAGTTGCCCACAGAAAAAAACAGGGGGTGCTGCAGCCAATGTCATAGTTACGTTCTGCAGGGCTGAGACGATGAGAGAAAAATGCACACGGGTGCACCTTCCCGTCGCAGAGTGAGCGCTGAGAAGGGACTGCGCCAACCCCGACATCCGACGCGTCGACCTCGACAATGAACTGGGACTCAGGATCTGGAACCAACAGAACAGGAGCAGAGACAAAACGGGACAAAAAGGCATCAAAGGCTACCTGCGCATCCGGATTTCACCTGAAGACCACCTTGGTGGAGGTTAACGCCGTGAGTGGTGCAGTGATCTGACCGAAATTCCTGATGTATCGCCGATAGAAGTTGGCAAACCCCAGGAAACGCTGCAGAGCCTTACGGGAGTCGGGGACCGGCCACATGGCGACAGCCTCTATCTTAGTGGGGTCTGGTTTAATCCCCCTGGTGGAGATGATATGGCCAAGGAACGTAACAGACTCGGCGTGGAATTCGCACTTCTCCGCCTTGACAAACAACTTGTTCTCTAACAAACGCTGGAGGACCCGCCTAACGTGCTGGGTGTGTACTTGGAGAGAAGGGGAAAAAATAAGAATATCATCCAAATACACGAAGACAAACTGATTAATCATGTCACCCAGAACGCTATTGACGAGGCCCTGGAAAACGGTTGGAGTATTGGAAAGACCAAACGGAAGAACCAGATACTCGTAGTGTCCCGAGGGGGTGTTGAACGCCATCTTCCACTCATCCCCCTCCCGAATGCGCACCAGATGGTAGGCATTGCGGAGGTCTAATTTGGTGAAGACCTGAGCTCCCTGCAACAATTCAAAAGCAGAAGACATTAGAGGGAAGGAGTACTTGTTCTTTACGGTAATGTAATTCAACCCTCTGTAATCAATACAAGGGCGTAGGGAGCCGTCTTTCTTCTGCATGAAGAAAAACCCCGCACCGGCGGGAGAGGAGGAATGGCAAATGAGCCCAGCCTGTAGTGACTCCCGTATATACCGGTCCATGGCCTCTCTTTCAGGACCGGAAAGGGAATATAACCGACCCTTAGGCGGAGAAGTGCCCGGGAGAAGGTCTATGGCACAGTCGTAGAGGCGATGTGGAGGTAGCGAGGTGGCCCGGGACTTGCTGAAAACCGCACGAAGATCGCAGTACTCCGCCGGGACGCCGGTCAAGTCCGTCCGCCTGAAACACAAGACACAGAAAAAGCAGGAAAAGCAGCACCAAGACATGACACATGACAAGACTGACTCAAGGCCAAAATAGATTTATTAACCCAATCTATATGAGGGTTGTGTTTAAGCAACCAGGGATGCCCTAAAATTAACGGGACCTTAGGGGAGTCAATGATAAACAGTTCGATCTGTTCACGATGGTTACCAGAGAGGGAAAGGCTTACAAAAGGTGTGACGTGAGTGATGGTGGTGAGGGGACGGCCCCCTAATGACCACGCCGTAATAGGCTTGGCCAAGGGAATGGTCGAGATGCTCCATCTCAGAGCAGTGGCAGAATCCAGGAAATTCCCCTCAGGCCCTGAATCCAGAAGGGCGTGACCAGTGTGAGAACCTCCCTGGAAGGAGACTCGAAAGGGCAGCTTAGTACAGGGAGAGGGGCCCACCAGGACTCTCCGCTTCACTGGTGGGCCTTGACTTTTAACAGACACTGAAGGACGAAGTGGCCAGCCTTGCCGCAATACAAACACAACCCCAGAGCTAAACGTTCCTGTCTCTGCTGTAGCGTGAGCCGGAGCCGACCCAGTTGCATGGGCTCAACCTCAGCTGGCAGGTGACTCGCTGCATCGGACGACGAGGCCTCCAGGTGGCGCCACGGAGCGGTGGGTTGACGGCGTTGGTGGCAGCGCTCCCGGGGAAGATCCACCGCAGCTAGTTCGTCAGCGATTGCCTCATCTAGTCCCTTGAGAAAACGAGCGTGCAGAGCGTCCTCATTTCAGCCGCAAGCCGCCGCTAGAGTCTGAAACTGAATGGCATAGTCGGTGACAGAACACTTCCTCTGTGACAACCGAGACAACCGAAAAGCTTCCTCATCTCCTTGCAAAAATCGGCAAATGTAGCACAGCAGAGAGCCCGCGATCTCCAAACAGCGATTCCCCATTTGCGGGCGCGGCCTGAGAGAAGAGTGAGAACGAATGCCACCTTTGCTTCTTCGGTGCTATAACGTCGCAGCTGCAGTGAAAACACCAGCGAACACTGGGAGAGAAAGGCTTGGCAGGCATTCGGATCGCCATCGTAAACCGGGGGATTGTTGGCATGTGGTTCGGGCTCAAGAGGAATACCAGTGCGGAGGACGGGACCCCAGTTAGCCGCCTCCCGCTGAAGATCATCGATCCGCGTGAGGAGCTCAGCGACTCGGGCATTGAGACCGTCCATCTCATGCGCTGTGGTGTTGAGCTGGGTGGCATGCTGACCCAACAATGCTCGCTGTTGCACGAGCAGCGCAAAGCGGATCCGATCCCGCTGAATCCATCACTGGTCAGACTGTTCTTTCAGGGAATAGGCTGGATTCAGATGCGGGTACAGCGGAGGTTTTATTGGACAGCAAATGAACAAGACAGGTGAAGAGTGCTTCCACGGGCAGTTAGAGTGGAGCAGAATCCTCTGCCACGCAGATGGTTCGATCGCTACGGTGGGACGAGCCGTAACAGCGGCAGAAGCAATGAAGCGGCGAGGCTGCTCGCTAATCCGGCGAGGCTGAGCAGTCCACAGCGAGTCCGCAGATAACCCGGGAACGGCGGGTGTCGGGGAAGCCCACGGTATCTGGACGCACAGAGGGGTGCAGAGAAACACAAAAGCAGCTACGAGCACTGGAGCAAGACAAGGCGAGAGGTGAGTAATACAGTCAGTGCAAGCGGAAAAAAACACAACAGTCTGACAAAAGACAGAGAAACACAGGGAGCTATAAAGGGAAGCTAAGGAGATAATGAGAACCAGGTGTGGAACGAGATGAGCTAACGAGCAGAGAACAAGGAGGGCGGGGAAACAATAAAGTAGACAACGCACATGGCGAGCTGTCAAAACAAATCACGCACATGACACCACAACACAGAGACAGCTAAAACCGGTGATCAGACCCGAGACCCGACAGCAGCAGCATAGCAGATCTATTGCGCCAAGACCAAATGCATAAACATTGTCATGTAGATTACCATGTCAATCACTCAAAGAGTTGTCATGAGAGAACACTGTAAAAAATCCAACTTGCAAATTGTTAACTCAGTTTAAAATTATAAGTTAGGTGGACACATTTTGGAGCACAGTGTTGAGTTTACTTATAAAAAGATTCAACCGCATGTTTACTACTATTTTGTCCAATGAAAATAAAAAATAAGTTGGGAAAAGCGTAAGATTTTATTTCTTCATTCAGCGTTCACTTCCTGTCATTGCACATGCGCAGTCTGTTTCCGCTGTGCATTTTGCACGGGGTTTCCCTCATCAACTGCATTTTAGAAGGGCTGGATGTTCTCTGGTTCAGGTAAGTTTATTTGAGTTTTATTATCGAAAATAACTTAAATAAATGTAACGTTGTGTTTTGGAAAGACTTTTTTAAGGAATGTATGATATTTTCCAACGAGCTCAGACAGCTATTTAGCGATCTTCTAGTTCACTTCACGTGCTACATTTGAAGGCCATGTTCAGTTTACTTTGTAAAATTTGAATGAAATGTATCACATACACGATTTTATTGTGTAATTTATAGTTATTTACAATAAACTGGATTTAAATGGATTGTGTGTTGTGGATGGAGTTAATTGAATCGTCCAGTATTTAAGTCATCAAAGAAGCATACGAAATCCAATACGAAACACAGTCATACGCCTAATGCGAATTACAAAATGTAGAATTATTATTATTTTTAATATATAAATCTTTGCTTGGTTTGCGTTAGCGGAAGGCTTTAAGACCAAGCAGTATCCTGTGCCAGCTGGTCAGTTCCATATCACCGTCTGCGTTTTGATTTCTGCAAATCAGTTGTGGCTAACGTTAACGCAAAAAACATGATTATTGTTCATCCAGCCACACCACAAAACAGAGCACTAAGTTACTTGGAAAAAAAATTGAATCGACCTGATTGAGTAACGTTACATGATCAACAAGAAAAGTCGTCACCTATGGTAACTTAGGTTAGTATTGTTAAAAAGAAGGGAAAAACAGCATTTTACATTTAAGTAAGTTATAGGGTATACATAACCTTGTTAACCGTGTGGTTGTTTCTGATCTTAGACGTACAACACAACGTGTTTTACATAACATCCGGTCTAAACCACCGAAAATATATAATATGTTGAATTATCAGCAAATATCTAGTATTTCCGGAACTTAAGTTTTTTAGCATAGCTCTTCTTAGCACCATCTAACTAGTTAAATGTAATTTGGCATTATTTTGCATTGAATGTGATTCATCTAATATTCTCCCTTTTTGTATGTAATATTTATGTTGTGTTTTAAACAATTAATTTAAATTTAGTTGGAATGTAACACTGCACATGTCAAACTGTTTTTGTTTTTCCTCTTATGGGTTTGGAATGCAGTGTAAGCTTTGCGAATTTGACCACAGTAGCAGAGAGGTCCTCTTGAAACACTACAGGCTTCGGCACTATCAAGGGCGATCCTGGCAGCATCCTTGCTTGTATACTGACTGCGTCTGCACTTATAAAATTGTAGGTGCGTTAAAAACACATTTGACAAGATCATACAAACACACTGCTGCAGTTACTGACCACTTTAATTTTTCATGTGAGTTATGTGATTTCAAAGATGTTTGTCAGCCATCCCAGTTTTTAAACCATATCAGAAATCATTTGAGGAGGCATGACACAGTAAATTATCCTTTTAAAGATTGTGAGCTGACAACCAATGTCCTTTCAACTTTTAGTAGCCACGTATCCAAGTCTCTTTCCATCACCTTTGTCTGTGCAGAAGGTAAAAACTGTAAGAACATGTACATTGGAAGAACTGCAGAAGACTGCAGTTCATAAAAAATACCCGCACAAAGAAGTTATGTCACTTGAGTCTGATGTGCATTTGCATGGAATTCATTTCATTGAAGGCATGATTTTGTCCTCGGGTCAATGCAGTGGCTTGCCTGATTTTTTCAGAATACTCTGTGTACTTGTCAATGCTAACAAGGTGGCCTTTCTTTGCAAAAGGCTTTCGTCATGGTACATTGAGCACTACAGGTGTTATACATTTTCTGAAACAAGTGCAATTGAAATACTTGTGCAAGATGATCTAAATGATCCTCATCGTATCGTATACAGTTCAGGAAAGAACATGATTGCGCTAAAGAGATTCCTTCTCAATTAATTGTTCTTCAGATAGCCACACAATGTACATTCAAAGTGGGTCATTGTATTCTAATTTGAACTTTAATGTCACAAAGTATGTCACATGTTGAACGAATTGTTCCTAAAATGTAAATTACATTTTAAACCTGTATGACTTCCTAATGCAAAAGACAAAAGCAGGTGTTTTAAAGGGATAGTTCACCCAAAAATGCTGTCAATAATTACACACCCTCATGTCATTCCAAACCTGTAAGACCTTTGTTCGTCTTGAATACAAATTAAGATATTTTTGATTAAATCTGAGAGCTCTCTGACCCTCCATAGACAGCAAGGGTCCTACCATGTTCAAGGTCCAGAAAGGTACCAAGAACATTGACACAATATTCCATGTCAAGTCAAGTCACCTTTATTTATATAGCGCTTTTAACAATACAAATTGTAACAAAGCACTGCACAGTATCAAAATAGGCAAATCTCACTATTCGGGAACAGACACAGTCTGTATAGATTGGACACTGCAAGTACCTTTATCATTTAAGTGGGTGGAACAAAAGTCATCATAGCAGCTTTTTGAGAATTGGCTTACTAGTCAGATGGAACGTAGTGTCTTGGAGATGTTGTCCGACAGGAGTTCCGCACCGACTCTGCTGGGGTGCAGGCCATCAGCACGAAATAGCCTAGGACGCTCCCAGAAAAGATTTAAATTATTGAGAAAAGAGAATTTTCTGTTCTTTACACCATGAAAACAACCATTAATTTAAAGCAAACAGTCTACTGAACCGTTCGTGTCCTCTTCGATACGTGGGAAGAGGTCCTGACACGATGATCGTCGTCATAGGTGATGTGCTGCGTACCGTCTTGATCAGGCTCCTGAAGTCCCTCTTCAGTGTCTCCGTCTGCCGCAGCTTGGTGTCGTTAGCCCCCGCGTGAATCACAACAGCTGCAACGCTCTCGTCATCCTTCAGGATCGTGGGTATCTGCGCAGAAACATCAAGAACACAAGCACCAGGGAGACAATGAGTGTGGACTTTACCTTCAGCTAAAGTAGCACGGACGTGCCGGACGATTGAGTCTCCGATGACCACAGCATCATGTTCAGTCTCGCAGAGAGGAGTGAAGCGGTTCCGGGATGAGATGTCGAAGACCGGAGGGGGAGAAGTCGTCGACTGGGGCCTGGATCGCGTCTTCCGCTGCTGCACCCAGGGTCCTGGGTTTCCCGGCGCCGGAGTGAAGGCCATCTGGGACGATTGCATCCCCGGTGCACGGGGCCTGTGCAGAGAAACACACGGAGTAGAGGTGGTGGGAATGTCAGCTGCGCGCTGCATACTTACCCCAGACTTGTGAGCATCAGCCCGGGATGTTTCCAGCGTTGATTTCCGTTTCCTCAGCTGAGCCTGTTTCCCAAGCAGCTCGTGGATCCGTCTCTCCACGGCCTCCAGCTCCAGCTGCACCGAATGCAGCTCGAACGTGTCCTCACCTGCACTCAAAGGTAGACACAAATCCACCATTAAAGCAAGTAACAGTGAAATATGTGTGTGTGTGTGTGTGTGAAAAGGGTATTAGCTGTGTTGGGGGCACCCGCACTGGCTAATAGCGGACTAGGGAAATCAAAATAAAACTTGCGATAACAAGCCGCTCTGATTATTCTCGTTGCAGAATGCGATCGGGGATATATTCACACGTTATAGAAACAAAAATGATTGTGTATAAAATCAGAATTTAAGATAGAAAATAGACGATAAATAATTGGCTTGATGGAGATTCAATTCAGAACATGCGTCAGCGACAAACAGGAACCGGAAGTCTAGTGGCTCCGTAGAACGCATTCCATGTGACATCAGTGGTTCAACCGTAATTTTATGAAGCTACGAGAATACATTTTGTTGTTACTCTTCAAAAGGGAGGAGAAGAAATCTTGAATAAAGGTATTTTAATTTGTTTGCACACAAAGTATTCTCATGCTTCATAAAATTACAGTTGAACCACTGTATTGTAAAATTTGTAACCTGTGAATGAGCATAATAGCGGCCCTTTAAAGGTAAGCCCTAAGCTTTTGGTTGAATATAACATGCATATAACTTTTTCTTCTGATGTGCTTGCTCAAAGGAAAGCAACCGCTCTCAAAGGTCTACCTTTGTTTATGAGGGAAAAGTCTGGAAGCTTCCTGAAGTCTTGCCTGGTAAGTGTGTTATCAGCATATGCACTCATACCTGAGGTACTAACCAGATCCTGTAAAGAGAAAACTTTTTGTCTGGTGTCCGAAACTAATCTGCTAACTGTTCTATAAGCCAAACGGCAGGGAAAAAGTAGAATGGAGGAGACAAAGTGTTGGCAAAAATTTATTCATTGAATAATCCTAGTTGCATCCTTCTCAGTGATGAGTCTGACAGCACAAATAAAACATGTTATATCCAAGCAAACACAATGGAAAATTATGGCATGTGTGTTTTTTTGGGTGACCTATCTCAAACAATATAAAAGCTCTTTGTGGTCCAGCATAATTCAATAAATAAAAAAATGGGGTTTGATTCTGTCTTTATGCTGCTTTTTACTGCAGGACACTGACCCAGAAGACACTCACACAAAAGGGATGAAGATGGGGGTCATAACTGTCGTTGAAGATGATGTTGCCAACATTCATTCAAACCCAAATGTAAGGTGACTGTCTGTAGTTCTAGAGGAGCAAGTTGTGCTGGATAATTAGCAAGAACTCCCTACAGCTCTTTCTCCTATTTGGCTTGATTTATGCCCTCAACATTAGCTATCCTAAAGAACTGAAATACACTTTTAAAACAATTCAGAACGTGTTTATTGTCCTTGACCCCCAGTGCTCTGCAAGAGTCCAGTCCTTCAAAAACAAATATTAAGTAGCTGTATAACAGTACAACATATGCCAAATACAGTTTTGAGTTTTAATGTAAGGTTTTATGATTTTCAAGTTTGGTTTTAACAGTTGTAATACTTGATTGCTCTAGTGCATGTGTTGAAACTCTGGAGTCTTGTTTATTGCTGCAGCATTTTAAGATTGTTATTCTGGCACTTTGAGAACTATTTTGTTTCTACAGCACTTTAAAAGTGTTTGTATTGTTTTACTCCAGCACTTTAAAGGCATTACAAGATTTAAAGGATTAAGATGTGTGCTTCTCTTTTTGCTTTTCATTTTATTAAAATTGTATTTTATATATATTATTTTATTTTGATGAGTGGCGTAGAACAATATCTGAGTCCAATTCTTGCTTTTCATACTGACAGAAAATGTGTCGCTTGGCAGAATTGTCAAATAAATATTTTTCTGTAAAAATGGCAGTCTTTTTTATTTTGTTTAGAGTATGGTTTGCAATCTGTTTGATTTTTAAAGTGAAGGCCATACAGGAATCTGTGGAAGAAGTTTGGATGCAAGAATTAAAGCAGTAAATTAAAAGAAGAAAATTAAGTTGAACCAACTTAAAAAATTAAGGTAATTTGCTGCAAAGCTTTTTTGAGTTTACTGAACTTCAGGTCTGTAGTTCTCGCTACTCGTTTCTTAAAGATCACTCAACCCCCTTTTTAACTTTAAACAAACTCATGATGACTAGTTAGATGTACTTCCTGAGGAAGGTTAGACGTGCTTACTAAAGAAGGTATACCTAACTTAAACTAGCAGTTTCAATCAACTTTCTATAATGATTTGGCATAACTTTAACCACGGAAGTTGAGTAAACTCAAAATTGCTTTGCAGCAAATTAACTCAATTTTTTAAGTTAACAACTTTTTATTTTTTTACAGTGAACTATAAATAGAACATATCACACAACACAAAGCATGACTCCATAATACAAGGTACATTAAGCATTTGGAGACAATTGGCGTCGAACATGAGACTGCTGACTGCATTGGAGCACAAGGCATGCTGGCGTGGCACACACTCACACACAATCAAATCGAGGCCTCAAATACAGGCGGCACATCAGCGGTTTGGCAGAGCATCATGACATCAGAATGTCAACTGTCAATCATCATGATTATTGACAGTCTAGGCAGCCAACAAACACAGGCCTAGAAATGTAGTGAGAAATAACACACAAAAAAACAGGAGAACGAGAAAATAACAGAATATACACAAAATACATATGGAAAGTAACATACATGCTTTCAGCCTGTGTGTTTATTGGCGTGACAGTTTGGCCATAATAGTTTTCGATTATTCTTCAGTGGGTGGAAAAACATGAGCAAATTAAACAAAATCTTAAATTAAACAAGTTATTTAATATTAAGCTTTTCAAATTAATTTGGTTTAACTGTACAAGCTGTGTATGGAGTTCTGTTTTTTTCTGAACTGGTATAATAAACTTCCATCTTTTATTATATGTTGCCTGTGTTGTTACTGTTTTCATATTGTGTGTGATTTTAATTTAAAAACTAATTTCAGGTTCATTTAACCCAGCAGTAGGCTTTGAGTAAATTTCAATCAATATTTGAATTAAATAAAACAGCTCACCATGTTTATTGTTATATTACCTTGTATACAATGTATGTATGTGTAGCATTTGGACCAGTCAGACAAAAAAATTCATTTGACTTAACAAATCAATTATTTATTAGATTAACAAATAATCACAGATCCCTCACCCAATACCCAATACACATGTTGTGTGCCAGTATGTCTTTGAAGGACTCCAGGCCCCCGGTTACCATGACAACCAGGACATTCCAGCCAAACCAGATAAACGTTATGACCTAATCGCATGTTGAGAGTTCTCCCTCTCACCATCTTTGTACCTTAGGAAAGACATTATGCCTTAAAAATTGACTCTTCTCTAATTAATTAATAGAAAAACCTTACTTTGAATGAACACGCATATCCTTCAGGTCATTGTGTATATTTTTACTGTTCTTGTATATGTTATTTTGTGTTGTATACTGTTTTATGCATGCTTATGATAGATTACTAGTTAATATCACCTCACTTATACCATGTTTGGTCTCTATCAATTTGTCTTTGGATGATCTAATCTAGAGTGAATATTGCATGTTGATACCTATGCAACATATTAGTGTCCTAAGAATCTTTAGTAGTTTTTGCCTTAACCCCATGCGAATTACATATGCAAATGATCATGTTCAGAGATTACAAGTCGTAAACTTTCACTCCAAAAGTGAAAATCACCATCGGCTCTTTGACTCCCCAGAGGTGTGACCTCTATATCAGATAAAGCTCTCACATCAGTTACCCACCTTTCCAATCTGCGGTTCTTTTAGATCCAAAGAGAATGTGAGTTCCTCAGCAGCCCTTAAGTTTTTGCGCCAGGCCTTGCGGCCTTGACTTTCCATTCAACCAAAGATCCTCGGATTTCAGCAGATCTCTTTCTTCGCTTTTTTTTGGCTTTCTGCTTGGGAAGAAACTCACAATCACCACCAAGTCAGGACATCTTTGGAATTCATCACTCTTCAACCCAGAAGAATGTGATCGTGAGTCCAAAACTTTGAAACCATCAAGACTGTCATCCGAGATTGCATACGGACACTCGTTAAAAGACCAAGGCAATGCAAGTATTGTACATTTAACTAAACGAAACAGAGGTTTAGTATAAGCTATAGACCCCGTTATAAACGGTGCTGATGGTTTTACTCAGGTGGTTAACTGACTCTTTCCATAACTGCATTCTCTGGTTTCTCTATTGGCTTCAATCATCCACTTTAGCTCCCCTTTTGTATGTACGCGTGAGTGTATGTATGTTTGTTTGTTTGTTAGTTAGACTAGTTGGTGTTAGTGTTTAGTTCATAAAACTCTTGTGCACAAATTACATGAGTTTCTGTTTCTGCTTGTAGAAAATGTCCCTTTACGATTTTGATCCTTACTTCTGTCAGGGAACGTGAGGAGAGATGAGGCGAGGACTCAAGTGCAGGAAGAATGGGTTTTCTTGAATAATAAAATGAACAAAAAAAAAGAACAAAAACCTCCCCGAAGGGAAAAACAGGCAGGCAGGCAGAGGACTGTTACACAGTCAAACATCACACACTGGACAAAAGACAACGGATCAGCACAGGACTGCAGACACCAGGAGGCTAAATAGGGAGATAAAGCGAGGGTGACGAGGGAGACACAGGTGGAGCCACTGAAACAATGATTAGTTAACAAGATGGGAGGGGCAGACAATGACATGGGTGCACATGGCACCAACAACAAACAACAAGCCATGTGCTCAACACACAGAGACATCTGGTGGCCAGCCCAGGCACACCAGCAGGAACGTGACATAACCCCACTTTAAGGAGCGGATCCAAGATGCTCCACACACACTAAAACAGAAACAAAATTCTAGGAGGGGGGTGGGCGAGGCCCGTGGAGTGGAAGAGGGCCTGGAGGAATAGGCAGACAGGGGTGCCAGGGTGGAGCAGGCAGAGCAGGAGGCCAGGGCGGGGCTGGCAGGGCAGGAGGCCATTGGGCGGGCTCTGTGGGCTCCCGGACTGGAGCAGGCTTTGGAGCGGACCCTGTGGGCTCCCGGACTGGAGCGGACCCTGTGGGCTCCCGGACTGGAGCGGGCTCTGGAGCGGACTCTGTGGGCTCCCGGACTGGAGCGGGCTCTGTGGGCTCCTGGACTGGAGCGGGCTCTGTGGGCTCATGGAACCCGAGCGGGCTCTGGACTCTGTGGGCTCATGGAATGGACCCCAAAGCTCTGCGGGCTGCTCTGGACCCATGTTACCCGATTGCATTCTCTGCTGAGTCCTCGTCTGGCTGATCCATTCTGTCAGGAAGGTGAGGAGATGAGGCGAGGACTCAAGTGCAGGAACAATGGGTTTTCTTTAATAATAAAATGAATAAAAAATGAACAAAAACCTCCCCGAAGGAGAAAAACAGGCAGGCAGGCAGGCAGGCAGAGGACTGTTACACAGTCAAACATCACACACACTGGACGAAAGACAACGGATTAGCACAGGACTACAGACACCAGGAGGCTAAATAGGGAGACAAAGAGTAACAAGGGAGACACAGGTGGAGCCACTGAAACAATGATTAGTTAACAAGATGGGAGGGCAGACAAAGACATGGGAGCACATGGCACCAACAACAAACAACAAGCCATGTGCTCAACACACAGAGACATCTGGTGGCCAGCCCAGGCATACCAGCAGGACAGTGACAACTACATGCTCTAATGCAGTGGTTCTCAAACTTTTTATTCCAAGTACCACCTCAGAAAATATTTGGCTTTCCAAGTACCATTATTATGACCAACATTAAAATGCAGTATAAATGGCTGCCCACTGCTCCGGTGTGTGTTCACGGTGTGTGTGTGTGTTCACTGCTGTGTGTGTGTGCACTTTGGATGGGTTAAATGCAGAGCACAAATTCTGAGTATGTCACGTTACTTTCACTTTCAGTAGCACTATACACAGTACAAAAAATGTAAAAAACCGAGTTCAGTTTTAATCCTTATAAGGATATTTATTATTGTCAGCCTCTTAACATATAGTAAATACACAGTTTGAACATGAACACTGCACCGTGCTTACTTCCACGTAAATAAAATAATTATTAAATTAAAATATATTGTACCTAAAAGTGAAATAAAAACTGTACTGTACTTAAATGTTAAAAAACTGTACTTAAATAAAGATTAAATGAATTTCATTTAATCTTTAAGCACATACAGTTTTATTTCACTTTTAAATAAAAACTTGGCTTTTAATTTAAACCCCGGGTCCACGCCATCCTAACTTGTTCTTGCTTCGAGCGGTTCTCGAACCCGGGATTCCGGCGCGGGAGGCGGGCACTCTAATAAGGAACGCCAAAGCTAGAGCACCTCTTTTTGAGGTCAGGGGAGTGAGGTTGTACACACAGCCCTTACTGGCATACATCCGTTACATATGTAGCTGCAAGTAACAACAATCAGGCCATGTTTCCACCAAAGCCAGCTGAAAACACCCAGGTGTGAGCGCTTGAGAGGGCAGCGTATTTTCGGTTGCTATGATATGGAATATCCGCTGAAGTAATATGGCAGACGCATCGCGAATGAAATGTTTCTCCAAGCATTATATTTCATAACAATATTATTGTACTCCGGCAATTCCATCTGGTAAAGACATAAATACTCAGAGACAAGCAATATTAACTTCTCCATTGTTGTTCAGGAGTACAAGCAGGGTGTAACGGTATTAGTCCCGCCCCTCCTTCTCTGTGATTGGTTAGCTGACTAAAAAGTGACAGTGATGAGTGCTAACATTCTTAAATTCTCGGTGCCAAGAAAAAAACGCCCGAGTGCTCAGCATGAAAAAGACGCTCCCATTTAAAACAATTTAAAAAAATCGCTTTGGTGGACACGCGGCCTGATTTATATTTAATTCTGAGATTCCTCTGCGTACCACTACTGGTACGCGTACAACACTTTGAGAACCACTGCTCTAATGCATTAATACATAGTAAAGTATTTTCTGTTGCCACGAAAATATCCTTTCTTAGAGTTGATATGAACTTACACTGAATGTTCGCTGGATGAACAGATGGCAATTTAATTCTGCTACAGTTACGACTGGCAGCTAAAATAAATAATTATAATTAATCATAATTAATTGCAATTGTTTATATACATTTCAACTTTGAGTTAATTTGCTCACATGTATGTATGTATGACCTACTGTATAAATAACAATCGTTTTAGAGCAATCTGTTGTAGAAACTTACAAAATTGACAAAAATGTATACATGTGAAGTCAAATTGAAAATTGAGGATGCAGTTCATCGTCAATGCACTGTGATATCGAATTGAACCAAATCGATGACATGATAATCGTAATTGAACCAGCGAGACCAGTGTAGGTTCACACCCCTAATCTACACAGAATAAGGAGGAACAAGCACCACTTTAAATTACCACTTTTAATTTTTTTCATACACATACATGTGAAGAAAATGCACCGTATATACACGTAAAATAAGCAATATCTATTTTTCCAGAAAGCGTTGTTTAAAATTAGGTAAAATGCAGTGTAAGAAAACAAATAAAAATGAAGACACGTTAGTTAAAACATATCTATAGTGAAATGAAATCTATCTAGGGGTCTAACATTAAAAGTTAAATAATTGAATTGTCTTATCTTACTACGGTATAAAATAAATAAAAATGTGTCAGACGCGTTTGTTAAAACCTAGTAATATTGTAATTCAAAAAGTAGTTAGTTTGACGGTGTTAAAGAAAAATACAAAATCTAAGTAAATAGACTAGGAAAAAAAGACATCAAGACGCGTTTGTTAAAACCTAGTAATATTAAAATTTTAAACTAGTTAGTTTGACAATGAAAATAAAAAATCTAACTTTTAAGAAGACAGAAGTTTTGTCACAAGAAAAGCGGGCAAAACGAAGGTAAAAACCTTCATACATTTACCAGCGATCTAAAAAGAAAGACAATCTCAGAGACGTTTGTTAAAACACCGCAGTCAAAAGATAGACAATCATTAGCTTTTGCTGAATGAAAAAGTTAAACGAGAGAATAAGTCCGGATCAACTTGCATTGAGAGGTCCACGCGTGTCCCTATAGAGACTTCCGTGCATGACACCGGTCAAACTCGAATGAACTTACAAGCACAGCAGGGGCAGACAATGCCTACGTCCCATCCCCTAGATCCGTAGGAGGAGGAGGGTCCAAAACGGAGATTTAGAGTAAAGTAAAACATTAAAGTTATTTTTAATAAGTCTTTTACATGTCTTAATTAATTAACCCATTCAACATCATTCACCTAAGACATGTATAGCTTGAATGCGCTGTCGCTTTGGATAAAAGTGTCTGCTAAATGCATAAATGCAAATCTTTTCACTTTAAAAATAGTTTAGCCTAATTGTTCTTTTAAACAAACAAACAAAGTTTTGTTCAAAACCAAAGGTATTGTCACGCTTAAGACTTCTAGGGTTATATAATGTGTTATATAGAGTGCGTGCGTGTTTGGAGACATTGAAATGTGAAACCGTGTTAAATGGGGAAAAAAGTTTTTTTATTAAAGTTATTTTTTCATACACAACAATGTCATGGAAAAACTTCAAAACAAGAAGGTCGGAGTATAGCATTTATAAAAGAGTGCAAAAATAGACGATGTAAACCAAATAAGGGTCAAACAGCGTAACGTTAATAGAAAACAATAAAACCAAAGACAAAGAAAACTAGGGTTTGAATGTGGATAAGCTAACAAAGGTTAACTTGGTTTATATTAAACAAGTTTTAATATAATGAAAATGCATCGAATATACAGGTAAATGAGCGATGCTTGTATTTTTTTCATAAAGTATTGTTTAAAATAAATTAGGAAAAGTACATTTTGACAAAGCTAGAGGACGGAAAAAAGACATCAGTCCGTTAAATACGATTTAAGATACAGATCAAAATCTAAGTTTAGTCTAATCTTACAAATAAGAAAATAAAAAAAAATGCATCAGACGCGTTTGTACAAATTTTGTAACACTACAATTTAAAACTACTTTTGACAGAGTTAAAGGAACACGTATCTACCCAACATCTAAAAATAAATAAAACTCCTTTAAGAACATTCTTGTACCAAGTCTTTTGAACTAATATCACAAGTTAAATATTATAGCGATGCCTTACCGTGGTGTAAAATAAAATAAAACAATCTAACTTTTAAGAAGACAGAAGTTTTGTCACAAGGTGATCAGGTCCTCAGACAGACCACGCCTACGTCCCATCCCCTAGATCCGGAGGAGGAGGCACCAAAACGGAGATTTAGAATAAAGTAAAACATTAAAGTTATTTTTAATAAGTCTTTTACATGTCTTAATTAAGCCATTCAACATCATTCACCTAAATCTTTTCACTTTAAAAATAGTTTAGTAGACCTATAGTTTTACTTTTAAACAAACAAGTCCTAACCTCTGGGGAAAGTTTGTTTTATTTGTTTAACAACACATTTTCCTTTATTTACTCTTTGCTTTTGTCAATCTTCACGATAGTTATAACAGCTAAAACGCAGGTATGCACATACAAATATTTAACAGGAATGAAACCAAATCAATTACTCTCTGATTGTCTTGCCATAAGACTTGTTATCATTTGAAACACGCGTGCAGCATGTAAACTTTACATCACACGAGATGCAGATATTTCATCTCAAGCAGTGCAACGAAGTTTGAAGACGGTCGTGTCAATATCATATTTCATGCAGCACGAGATGCGAGTGAAGTTTTTGTGAAGGTTTTTAGTCAGACGATCAAAGCAACTCCGGTGCATCAATTTATGACACAGGCCTATGAGTTTTGGAGGAAGCGCAGAGATGTAAACGCACACACATACGCACACGCGCGCTGGAACGGTTCACCGTCCGGTCATGGGATGCATGCCCTATTGAACCTTGTTTTATGACAAACATCAGCTGAATTAAAAAATTAGATTAAGTTTTAGAAAATAAAATACATTTACTAACGGATTCATGTTTACAGAACTGGTGAATGTGACTTCAAGTTGAAATTTAGGATGAGATGAGTCAGATAAATAATGAGATGATACACAAACTTAAATAAATAGAGAATAGAGAGTTGTTTATTTTAATAAAAGGCTCTGATGTAGGAAATTGATGTTAAATTTGACTTAATTGAGTTTCTAGTTTTGTTATTTATTTTTCACTCATATATATTTTTACCCCTCTCGTCGCAAACATAAGCTGTAAATGTAAACATTTACGCACGCACATATGCACACACACACACACACACACACACACACACACACACACACACACACACACACACACACACACACACACACACACACACACACACACACACACACATATACACACACACACAAATAAAGAACACTCAACACAAACATGGACATAAACACCCTCTACACGGTTAAATATTTAGACGTTTATGATGTCTTATACAAAACTTTTACAAATAAAGAACTTTCTTAGAATCACACTGAATATCTCTACAAGATGACGAAAAGAAGTATGATTAAACAATGATATAACTATTGTTTAACAAATATCATTCTAACAAAATATAAAACCTAAAACCATGAATCTCTAACCCTAACTAATCACAACAGATTAGACTTTCTTTCTCACTTAATAAACTGAGTTATTAACCTGTAAAGGGTTAAATGCAGCATGTTTATAGCATTAAAATAAAAACAACAACTGATCTATATAGGTTTATTCGACTGAGGTTTGATAAAATAACTGATCTAAGAAACATGCAAATATTCGACAAGGTTTATCAAACTGGTGTGTGTCTGGTGGTTTGCGTTGTTGTACACATCTCGGCGATACAGATGTGTTAAGATGTTTAACATCTGTAAAAAAAATAGTCTAAAAAGTCCTCTTTTTAGCTTTCACATAGGAGCCATGTCCACACTCAACGGTTTTGTGTAACAGAGTCCTGAGACAAATGAAAATAAAATGTGTGAAAGACTGATGACGTAACAACCCCAAGTCATTTACCTAACCGTTGTTTAGAGACATACGCAAAAGAAAATGCGTATCTATGTACGCGTTGTTGTAAAATGGATCGCTTTAAGTGTAATAGTTATAAAAGTCTGAAGCGTACTAGTTGTAAAGGCAACAAAAAAAACACAAATACCCGCTTTTCACGCGTGGTTTGTCTTCTGAACGCATGTATCGTAGGCAGACCGGAAAGACGTCCCAAAATAAATGTCATTTGTTTAGTCTTAACCGGTGTCATGTAGAGGAGCCGTCATTTAATTGATCGATAAAAACATTATTTTGCCGTATTTCTTTTGAGAGTTCCGTCCTGTTAGCTCTAATTATAGAATAACGATGAATCGGAAAATTAAATACATTTATTTTAAATTCGGATAAACCTTGTCGAATATTTGCATGTTTCTTAGATCAGTTATTTTATCAAACCTCAGTCGAATAAACCTATATAGATCAGTTGTTGTTTTTATTTTAATGCTATAAACATGCTGCATTTAACCCTTTACGGTTAATAACTCAGTTTATTAAGTGAGAAAGAAAGTCTAATCTGTTGTAAAGATTAGTTAGGTTAGAGATTCATGGTTTTAGGTTTTACATTTTGTTAGAATGATATTTGTTAAACAATAGTTATATCATTGTTTAATCATACTTCTTTTCGTCATCTTGTAGAGATATTCAGTGTGATTCTAAGAAAGTTATTTAGTTTATTAAATTAGTTATTTAGTTATTTAAGTTTATTTGTAAAAGTTTTGTATGAGACATCATAAACGTCTAAATATTTAACCGTGTAGAGGGTGTTTATGTCCATGTTTGTGTTGAGTGTTTGTTTATTTGTGTGTGTGTGTGTGTGTGTGTGTGTGTGTGTGTGTGTGTGTGTGTGTGTGTGTGTGTGTGTGTGTGTGTGTGTGCGTGCGTAAATGTTTACATTTACAGCTTATGTTTGCGACGAGAGGGGTAAAAATATATATGAGTGAAAAATAAATAACAAAACTAGATACACAATTAAGTCAAATTTAACATCAATTTCCTACATCAGAGCCTTTTATTAAAATAAACAACTTTCTCTATTTATTTAAGTTTGTGTATCATCTCATTATTTATCTGACTCATCTCATCCTAAATTTCAACTTGAAGTCACATTCACCAGTTCTGTAAACATGAATCCGTTAGTAAATGTATTTTATTTTCTAAAACTTAACCTAATTTTTTAATTCAGCAGATGTTTGTCATAAAACAAGGTTCAGTAGGGCATGCATCCCATGACCGGACGGTGAACCGTTCCAGCGCGTGTGTGCGTATGTGTGTGTGTTTACATCTCTTGCGCTTCCTCCAAAACTCATAGGCCTGTGTCATAAATTGATGCAACGGAGTTGCTTTGATCGTCTGACTAAAAACCTTCACAAAAACGTCACTCGCATCTCGTGCTGCGTGAAATGTGATATTGACACGACCGTCTTCAAACTTCGTTGCACTGCTTGAGATGAAATATCTGCATCTAGTGTGATGTAAAAAAGTTTACATGCTGCACGCGTGTTTCAAATGATAACAAGTCTTATGGCAAGACAATCAGAGAGTAATTGATTTGGTTTCATTCCTGTTAAATATTTGTATGTGCATACCTGCGTTTTAGCTGTTATAACGTATCGTAAGATTGACAAAAAGCAAAGAGTAAATAAAGGAAAATGTGTTGTTAAACAAATAAAACAAACTTTCCCCAGAGGTTAGGACTTGTTTGTTTAAAAGTAAAACTATAGGTCTACTAAACTATTTTTAAAGTGAAAAGATTTAGTTGAATGATGTTGAATGGCTTAATTAAGACATGTAAAAGACTTATTAAAAATAACTTTAATGTTTTACTTTACTCTAAATCTCAGTTTTGGTGCCTCCTCTAGGGGATGGGACGTAGGCGTGGTCTGTCTGAGGACCGGATGTCTCGCCATTCAGAGTTTTGAGACGGACACGTGCGGACTTCTTGACCGGACGCCGTTTGGGACTTTTTCTTTTGTTTAACTTTTCCGTTCAGCGAACCTATTGATAAACTACAAGCTAGATTTCATTTCAGTAGATATGTTTTAACAAACGCCTCTGAGATTACCTTCTTTTTGGGCAACGGCTAAATGTGCGTTCGTTATTTTTCCTTGTTTCCCAGCTTTTCTTGTGACAAAACTTCTGTCTTCTTAAAAGTTTTATTTTTTATTTTATTTTACACCACGGTAAGGCATCGCTATAATATTTAACTTGTGATATTAGTTCAAAAGACTTGGTACAAGAATGTTCTTAACGGTGTTTTATTTATTTTTAGATGTTGGGTAGATACGTGTTCCTTTAACTCTGTCAAAAGTAGTTTTAAATTGTAGTGTTACAAAATTTGTACAAACGCGTCTGACGCATTTTTATTTATTTTCTCATTTGTAAGATTAGACTAAACCTAGATTTTGATCTGTATCTTAAATCTTATTTAACGGACTGATGTCTTTTTTCCGTCCTCTAGCTTTGTCAAAATGTACTTTTCCTAATTTATTTTAAACAATACTTTCTGAAAAAAATACAAGCATCGCTCATTTATGTGTATATTTGATGCATTTTCTTTATATTAAAACTTGTTTAATATAAACCAAGTTAATCTTTGTTAGCTTATCCACATTCAAACCCTAGTTTTCTTTGTCTTTGGTTTTATTGTTTTCTATTGTTACGCTGTTTGACCCTTATTTGGTTTACGACGTCTATTTTTGCACTCTTTTATAAATGCTATACTCCGACCTTCTTGTTTTGAAGTTTTTCCGTGACATTGTTGTGTATGAAAAAATTACTTTAATAAAAAAACTTTTTCCCCATTTAACACGGTTTCACATTTCAATGTCTCCAAACACGCACGCACTCTATATAACACATTATATAACCCTAGAAGTCTTAAGCGTGACAATACCTTTGGTTCCAAAGTTTGGTTTTAAAACAAAACTTTTCCCGCAACCTAGGATCTGTTTGTTTAAAAGAACAACTAGGCTAAACTATTTTTAAAGTGAAAAGATTTGCATTTATGCATTTAGCAGACACTTTTATCCAAAGCGACTTACAGCGCATTCAAGCTATACATGTTTTAGGTGAATGATGTTGAATGGGTTAATTAATTAAGACATGTAAAAGACTTATTAAAAATAACTTTAATGTTTTACTTTACTCTAAATCTCAGTTTTGGACCCTCCTCCTCAACCGGATCTAGGGGATGGGACGTAGGCATTGTCTGCCCCCGCTGTGCTTGTGAGTTCATTCGAGTTTGACCGGTGTCGTGCACGGAAGTCTCTATAGGGACACACGTGGACCTCTCAATGCAAGTTGATCCGGACTTATTCTCTCGTTTAACTTTTCCGTTCAGTGAAAACTAATGATTGTCTATCTTTTGACTGCGGTGTTTTAACAAACATCTCTGAGATTGTCTTTCGTTTTAGATCGCTGGTAAATGTATGAAAGTTTTTACCTTCGTTTTCCCCGCTTTTCTTGTGACAAAACTTCTGTCTTCTTAAAAGTTAGATTTTTTATTTTCATTGTCAAACTAACTAGTTTAAAATTGTAATATTACTAGGTTTTAACAAACGCGTCTTGATGTCTTTTTTTCCTAGTCTATTTACTTAGATTTTGTATTTTTCTTTAACACCATCAAACTAACTACTTTTGAATTACAATATTACTAGGTTTTAAAAACGCTTTATTTTATACCGTAGTAAGATAAGACAATTCAATTATTTAACTTTTAATGTTAGACCCCTAGATAGATTTCATTTCACTATAGATATGTTTTAACTAACGTGTCTTCTGATGTACAAAAAAAATAAAAAATCACGAAAAATGTCATTATATCTCAGTTCTGGGCGTCCAGAAGAAAAGCGCTCTAAAAGCGCGTCGCCTCTGTGTTGTTCCTGTGATCACCGTAATCATTGTAATACACGCGCACCTTAATTTCAATCGCGGCTGGCTTGACCGTGTTTTTCTGAACTGCGGCTGGCTTGACCGCGGTGCCAAAACCGCTTCAGTAGAACAATGAGATGCTGTTAGGCTGTATGTCAGTAAAATAATCTTTCCTGTCCTGTCAGCCGTCACTGTGCTCACGGCGCACGCCCTGATCGCGTCATCATAAATAAGCGCACAAGAAACTGCACACGAGTCTGTCGTCAGCTAAGTCATGAAATTACCAAAAAAGGCGATTAAAGCTGCAAACTGCATGCACGTGTAACGGATGTCTGCCAGTAAGGGTTGTGTGTAAACTTCACTCCCCTGACCTCAAAAAGAGGCGCTCTAGCGACTGACGCTAGAGGCTGTAGCCTTTATCCTCTTTTAGCTCGGTGTGATGGTGCGGACCCGGGGGGGTTACACGTGTATGAATGCATTACATTTCAGAACATCTCTCAAATGCATACTAAAATATAGACTCTCGTGCAATGGTTTGCTAAAAAGAGACACGGGATAAATGTTTGATATCATTATTTAATCACATTGGAATCGAAACTGGGAATCGAAAAGAATCGGAATCGATAAAATTCAAACGATACCCAACCCTAATAATACCTGTTAATTTCCAAGCTCTGCTTTGCTCTTTGCACACCAAAACAAACATTTGATTTGATCCAGTCCTGTAAAAAAAAGAGAGATGCTTGAGACATTTCAGCCCTTTATCTGTCTAACTACAGGAGAACACAGGACTCACACTTGGCACCAGCAATTCCATAGTAATGTTTTACATGAATTACTGTTCAGTGTTCACTGTACTATCAAACATTATGGTGATATAATGTTTAGTAGGGTGGCAATCTGGAGGATTGCAAGATAGCATCCCTTTGTAATTGTCCCTATTTGTAACTGAGTGCGCTTCATGTTTACCAGATTCTAAACATGGCAATAGAGCTTAATTTCCACAGTAACAACTGGTGCAGTCCTCAAATGGAGACAAACCTATGTGGCCTCATCACCATGACAATACTGGGAAAATAACAACACGGACAACACAAATTGGATAGTTCATTTATCTAATCAGGGAGGAAGCCTCCAGCAGGATCTCATTTGTGCAGTGCTGAAATGGTTCAGAGCAGAGTTATAAACCCCTGGGCTTAGCCAAATAACAGAATTAGTGAGGAAACCTTGACATAAGTGTGTGTAGATTCGTTTTAGAATTGTAAGTCTTTTTTTTGTGATATAACCCTCTGTTCGTGTTGCTATAAATTGACCTGGTTATACCGTATATAATTTTTCTGTGTTCATCTCTCACCAAGTAATGAATGTGACAAAGCATCAGTTTGCACAAACCATTCATAATTTTGTCTCCAACTTAACTCAACAAGATGACAAGATGAGAGTGATATACTTACTGAAAAGCAACAGTGTTCCATTGTAAACTTATTTGTCAGGATTTTCTCAAGAGATTTTAGCTTCCCTTCTCTTCTGGTAGGCCTATCACCTAGTTTACCATATTATGCAAACAACAACCCATTAGCTGACTAAAAGTCACATTTGATTATACACTAAATGCTCTAGCCTTTGGCCTCCCATAAGAGATTGTGACAGATGGGAATGTTAAAGCCAGATTTGAAGACAGTCTGGTTTTGGACAGTGAAGAAGATTTGGGTGAGTCATTCCACTTTTGCCTGAAGTTTATCTCCAGAGACACACTCTGCAAATTACATAAAATAAATTAATGGATTGTGGCAGCAAACCATATTTAAAATTCATGCTAAGTGGATTTTTAAGCATACTAATTCTTGTTTTTCATAGAGGGGAATAGCACATGCCAATTTAAATAAAGGCAATTGAAAAGGGTCTTTCCAGCGACTAGAAAATTAGAGGAGGGACAAATAATTTAATAACCCAATAGATCCTTTGAGAAATAAATGTGATTTAAATGTGAAATACAGATACTGGGTCTCATTAATCAATCTAAGGTAGAAACGAGCGCAGATCCGAGCGCACAAATCAACTTACGACAGAGTTCACGTGTGATTTATGAAACATTCGTATGCCGCCAATCCCATCGTACGAAAGAATGTACATTGATAAATGTCGCGACTGAAAACAATCGTCATTTGAATATCACGCCACTAAAAACACCCCGGTTTAGAAGCATCGCCCCTAGAGTTTATGACACGAAGAAAAGAAGCCAGCCAAAAAGAGGAAGTAATCTCATGAAAGAGAAATTAATCTTACTCTAAAAACACCCTTTAACCTTATGATTGCAAACAATGGCATTAATTTATTTGTATATTAAATACCAGTAAATATAACGAAACATTTATAAACATTATAAAGACTATATAGATTATTTAGTTCTCCGGTCAAGCCAGCCGCGATTGAAATTAATGTGCGCGTGTATTACAATGACTACGGTAATCACAGGAACAACACAAAGGGGACGCGCTTTTCTTCTGGACGCCCAGAACTGAAATATAATGAAAATTGTCGCGATTTTTTTTTTGGTATATCTGCTTTAATATTTGTGTTATTTATTGGTGTCTTTGACGGTTCTGTATTACTATATTTTTCTACATTTCAAATCTGCAGGATTCATAGAAAAAGAGATATGGGACATTAATCAATTTAGAGGGGTATAAAGACACCATTTCTAATAAGTACTAGAAATGAATGGTCAGTTCTTATACAGGACATCCAATACTATATGCACACCTCATATGAAACCATTTTACTGCAGCATTTTTGAGATATGGGACATTAATACATTTTAAAGAGCTATAAAGACCTAATTTCTAATAAGTACACGAAATGAATGGTCAGTTCTTATACGGGACGTCCTATACTATATGCACTCCTCATATGAAACCATTTTACTGCAGCGTTTTTGAGATATGGGACATTATTTGATTTAGAGGTGTATAAACACCCAGTTTCTAATAAGTACACGAAATGAATGGTCAGTTCTTATAGAGGACGTCCCATACTATATTCACACCTCATATGAAACCATTTTACTGCAGCGTTTTCCATAAATGGGACATTATTCGATTTAGAGGGGTATAAAGACACCATTTCTAATAAGTACAAGAAATTAATGGTCAGTTCTTATATAGGACATCCCATACTACATGCACTCCTCATATGAAACCATTTTAATGCAGCGTTTTCGAGATATGGGACATTAATACATTTAGAGGGGTATAAACACCCAGTTTCTAATAAGTACAAGAAAAGAATGGACAGTTCTTATAGAGGACATCCCATACTACATGCACACCTCATATGAAACCATTTTACTGCAGCGTTTCTGAGATATGGGACATTACTACACTTTAGAGAGCTATAAAGACCCCATTTCTAATAAGTACTAGAAATTAATGGTCAGTTCTTATAGAGGACATCCCATACTATATGCACACCTCATATGAAACCATTTTACTGCAGCATTTTTGAGATATGGGACATTAATACATTTAGAGGGGTATAAAGACACCATTTCTAATAAGTACACGAAATGAATGGTCAGTTCTTATATAGGACGTCCCATACTACATGCACATCTCATATGAAACCATTTTACTGCAGCGTTTTCAAGAAATGGGACATTATTCAATTTAGAGGGGTATAAAGACACCATTTCTAATAAGTACTAGAAATTAATGGTCAGTTCTTATAGAGGACATCCCATACTATATTCACACCTCATATGAAATTTTTTTACTGCAGCATTTTTGAGATATGGGACATTAATACATTTTAAAGAGCTATAAAGACCTAATTTCTAATAAGTACACGAAATGAATGGTCAGTTCTTATATAGGACATCCCATACTACATGCACACCTCATATGAAACCATATTACTGCAGCGTTTTTGAGATATGGGACATTAATACATTTAGAGGGGTATAAAGACACCATTTCTAATAAGTACTAGAAATGAATGGTCAGTTATTATAGAGGACATCCCATACTATATGCACAACTCATATGAAACCATTTTACTGCAGCATTTTTGAGATATGGGACATTAATACATTTTAAAGAGCTATAAAGACCTAATTTCTAATAAGTAAAAGAAATTAATGGTCATTTCTTATATAGGACATCCCATACTACATGCACACCTCATATGAAACCATTTTACTGCAGCGTTTTCCATAAATGGGACATTATTCGATTTAGAGGGGTATAAAGACACCATTTCTAATAAGTACAAGAAATTAATGGTCAGTTCTTATATAGGACATCCCATACTACATGCACACCTCTGAGTCAATTTCAATCGCGGCTGGCTTGACCGTGTTTTTCTGAACTGCGGCTGGCTTGACCGCGGTTTAAATTTAACGGTATTACAGAACAAGAATGAAAAAATGAGTAGCTATAACATTTTATATTAAACTATGAAGTAAAACACAAATTGGGCTATAGTGGCATTCATTATAAACAGAATACCCTACAAAGTCAAGATAAAATGAATTTATTAAAGCGAAACTAAATGGCATTGGGCTCACGTAAGCCTCTCTCATTCGACATTAAAATGTTTACTTAGTAACGCTGAAATGTTGTGCGTGCGCGTGTGAATACCTGCGTGATCACCGATCTGTTAACTTTTTAAACTAAAGATATAAAGAAAACAAATAAATTGCATTAAGAGTGTCACAAAAACGAAAATTACCTATACTTGTCGCACTGTTTTTCTTTTCTTTTGTTAATCTGTTAATTAAGATAAATATTTTTTGTGTTGCCCTATTTATTTTATTCCTTTTATAATTTCTGTTTTTCTCCATTCACAGAAGCACTGCAGGTGCGTGATACGACGATGCGGGATTCCCCATGGTCTGTTGTTTATGCTGCTATTTGCGCCTATAAAGCTTAAAGCTCTGAAAAATATATATTTTTTAGGAAAATAATCTAAATTAACAAAATGGTGTCATTATAAAATTCTACGAAATTATCTACGCTGCACGCAAGTTCAGGCTAACTCAAAAAATTGCGTACACAAGCTCAGACCTGACATGAGATTTGATTGTAGCCACCGCTCACGTCCATATTGATAAATTCCAAGCCCACTGTCTCTGATGAAATGAGCAGGGGCGTAGCCATCATTTAAAAAGTGTGTGTTGGGGGAGATGGTATCGGAATGTCTAGTGTTATACCTGTTTTTTTCAGTTAACCCTTGTCTAATTGACAGGTTTTATTTTGAATCATACCTTTTTGCTTAATATGCTTTATGATTATATTATTACATATGATTATAAAACAGAATGAAAGAAAGAGAGAAAAAAAGAAAGAAAGAAATACAACAGCTTGTCACAGGGATAGTACCCTTAAAAGGACATCTTTGTAGCTTATTTACCCCCAAAAGTTTCATAGTTGTACATTAAGTTACAGATTGGTACTCTAAGGTACTAATGTGTACCTTTTTGAGTATAAGTTCAAAGATGTCCTTATAAGGGTGCTATTGTTTACATATTGTATTTTGTGTATGTTGTATGTACAGTACATGGCACACAGTAATGGATACTTGCACATTCACATACTACTTTATTCTGTTCTGTTCTATTATACAGTCCATGTTTCAGGAATTAAATAAAAAAAGTAATTCAAAACAAACTATTGCAAAGAAACTATGTATTGAGCTCAACTGACAAACATGTCAAGGTATGTAGACCCTAAATCAATTAAACAACGAGATGAAATAATCATTTAGTGACATTTTCTTTAAGCTTTCTGGCTGGTTTGTTTAAAAGATAGCTTTTTGACAGTATTAAAGCTAACATATATAAATATATAAAGCTACTTAAAACTGAAGTATAAAAAAGTACAAATTAGTTTGATTAATCTATGTTAAAAGATAAGAAATATCTTATCATAGACAATGCTGTAAATAATCTGTCCTTACCTCTGAAGCCTCATTGAAACTTTCTGCCTCATTCACTCTCAGCTCTGAATTCACTTCTGCCTCTGTCTATTGCAAATAAAGTAGTGTTTGAAACATGTAGGCTACATACAGAAGACAATTACAAATTAAGTACACTGTTGGACAATAACCAATCATTTGTACCCTAAATTATTTGTAACACTTTAGTATGGGAACACTATTAACTATGACTTTTGCCTCAATAAACTCTTCATTTACTGGTTATTAGCAGCTTGTAATGTAGTCGTTGTAGTTGTTAAGTTTATGTATTAGGTAGGATTATAGGATGCAAAATAGTGATCGACCGATATTGACTTTTTATAACCGATACCGATATCGATTATTTAAAGTTTATTTAACCGATAACCGATATTCAGAACCGATATTTATTTACTGTTATAAAGTAAATAAATAACAGAGTGAATTAGGCTTGCCGCACGACGGTTATACTGGTGTTAAGCCGCAACACTGTTACATCACTTGCTCACCGTGGGACCGTCCCCCACCGTCCTTTAGATTGTTTTTATAGTAATAAAAATAAAATAAATTCAGATAGAGGACACTAAAATTAAAACTGAACGCGGCTGCTAAATGCAACGCACCGAACGAACGAGTCTTGCATCACAGCAGTCTAGGTCTGCATTGCCGGCTGTCCCGACCAGATTTATTACTCTGCTGTCCTTGAAGGACGTGCAATTCTCTTTCCGTTATTTTTGTATTATGCTTATCCTATCATTTTAAATGACAGACTGTGTCGAATGTATTTATTTTTTCTCTGCTGCACTTTTCACTGTGTTAACAGCAAGATGTTAAATGAATTTAGTGTTTTGACAAGACTAATAAAATAGCTATTAGGCTAAACCTACATTTTTTTCCTATTGTGTTGTAGGCTGAATGTTAGCATAAACGAATTATATCCTGACAAAACAAATTATAATAGGGATTACAGTTTTTGTATAACTTTTTTCCTCTCTGTGAAACTTTATTCCGTGTTGGCAGCAAAATGTTATTTACATTTATCAGTCAATAAATTCAAGACTCTTGACAAGACAAAAATCCCGGAAATAGTCCCGCGCAGACCTCTACATCACAGATCAGATTTCATTTATCACATGAAGAGTGATGACTGACAAGAAGAGTGAGGTGACACAGACAAGAAGAGTGAGGTGACACAGACAAGAAGAGTGAGGTGACACAGACAACACGATGTGGAAGAGTTTCAAAACGAAATGTAAAAGCGCCCGTTTTGACTTCTGAGTCTGACATTAATCTTAGTCTGGGAGAAAACTCACCGAGATCTACCAAGTGAAAAGTAAATAAATGATAAAATACACATTAAATAAATAATTAAAAAGGCTTGATGTATCTTTATGTTGCATTAATTTAATAATGATAAATAAAATAGTATTTTATTATTATTCACTATTCACGTCGCTGTATTCAACTATATACTGAGCTGTATTCAAGCAGAAATATGATGACCGAGGCGCACATACACGGTTCGTTTGCATCATTTATAACGGACATAAGCGCCTAATGCACGATCATGTCACTGTAATCAACTTTATCTTGATTACAAAACTTGCCCATCCAAACTTGTGTGTACTAGTGTGACACTCGCTTCTTTTATCCAGCGAGAGCAATGGTTTGTGTATCATGTTCTCATACAGCGGCTTTGAGCCGCCGTTCAGTCTGTATTCACAGCGCCATGACTCAAGAACCGTAGGCTATTTCTCCTCTAAACACAGAATACGTAGAGGTGAATACGATCTATTACCCTGATCTAAGTGATAATGTTAAAAAAACATTCGTTTCTCATTTATTTGGTTCCACAGTATTTGCTGTTTTTTTATTTTAAACACTGCTTAATGCCGAATTTGCTGCTGATATTAAAGTCAAAGTAAAACGCGCACGGCGCTTACAGGCTTATTTAAAACCTGAGGAAAAGACGGAAAACTCAAACAAAATATCAACTTCATTTTAAACTTCAGTTTTAGGTTTATAAGCTGTTTAATAGGCTAAAGAGTGAATAATAATAATTCACTGGATAATGTTAATTCACTGAATAATATTCTCTGAAATATTGAAATAAGCTATAACAAACAAAACATTGTATTTTATTGCATTTCTCAACTGGCATGTTTTATCAATTATTCAAATGTTTTTGTCATTCTAGATTATGAAATAACTGCTGACAGCGTGATTTATCTATGCATTTACACAGAACTATAATCAAACTGCGATCGCTTGTGGAGAAAATAAATAATTAATTTCGATAGAGATGTATTTATTTAGATGTTTATTGGCGAAATAATGGTTCTATAGTAAATGTAATATAATTCAGCCTGTTTCAAACAAGTTAATCTTGTATAAAGTTACATGCGTGGTCGTGCTGGAGCTTCTCCTGAGTGAACACTGCTCCAGGTGTGTGTGTACTTGGATGGGTCAAATGTAGAGAACAAAATTTCACTGCTGGTTATACTCTGTATAATTATGTATGTATAAAAAATAAAAAAAATAAAAAAAAATAAAAACCGATATTATTTTTTTACAAAACCGATAACCGATTATGGTAAAATGCTTAAATATCGGGAAAAATATCGGTAAACCGATATATCGGTCGATCTCTAATGCAAAATATGGTCACGAAGAATACCATACCAAGTTGTTTATCATACTAATGTTATTTAAAAAAAAAAAAATTATTAATTATTGCGTTTTTTTTTAATGATTGGTAATATCATTAAAATAATAATATATAATCCTACCTTGTATATTAAGAGATTTTATACAATGTAAAAACAGCCAGGTGTTATCTGTTCTTCTCACCAGTGAAGTTTATTTTTATTGGGTGTCATCCTGATTCTGTCCTGACAAACCTAGGCTGTCTGTTTCTTGTTCATTATTGGCAACACATAAAGCGCAAAATTAGTGCAATAATGAAAGAGCACCCTAAATTAAGATCGTTCTATATCGGATCGTCAATGCATGCATACTTGACTGAAATACATTATGTAAGTTAGAATTGGCAGAGTTAAACATGTCACAACGCTTTAAAATCTCAGTTCAACATTATCTTTATTCTTATTTGAAGGGTTCTGATAACATACATAACGTCACGTGTTAAAAAATAAAACGTTACAAAAGGGTTACGAAAAAATACACTGAAAATAAGTGCACGTTTGTCCAGGCAGCTTTTTTTCGCCATATAATTTACATAAAAACTTGCTAACTATTGAACAAGAGCAATAGACAGTGTCACTCAACATTGTGCAACACAATTCGGATAGCTCATGCCAACTTACGCTGCTTGACTTTTTCGTAAAGGAGTGAAGAGTTTTTTGCCACTTTGAACTCATCGCGACCTCTATGAATGTTGGATAGAGCGCGGGACCGCGGGTGCGAGCTAGGGCGTGTCATGACGTGGCAAACCGAGTGACTGATTGCCATGGAAACGTAAACGTCATGTATAGACTATCTTGTCTTTTTGAAATTTAAATCATTCTGCATTTATATATATTGCTCCATTAAAACCTTAACATGTCGAGAACACAACTGTCCAATGAAAAAGTGCGGGGGACGAATTTAATATTTATAAAATTGAGGGGGACACGGGTACGCCCCTGGAAATGAGTGTATACATTTTCTAAGAAATCTCCAAAACAAAAAGATTAATTACCAGCTATCTGGCCATTGAATTCAGGACACTGTTTGTATCTAAATCACACAGAGAGAGAGAGAGAGAGAGAGAGAGAGAGAGAGAGAGAGAGAAGAAAGAGTAGCAGTGTATTGAGCATGTTAGTGATTCAAGGAGAGACACGTGGGCATAAACTATACAGAGCAGGGGTGCAAAACACTTCCTGGAGGGCCACAGCCCTGCAAAGTTCCAAGCCTGCTTCAACACACATACCATGTAGTTTTCAAAAAAGCCTGAAGGAATTGATTAGGAACTGATCATCAAGTGTGTTTGATTACAGTTGAATCTAAACTCTTCAGGCCTGTGGCCCTCCAGGAACATAGTTGTTCACCCTTTATTTAGGATGAAATGGAATAGAGTGTTTCTTTTCTACTAAATCAAATTTCTAAAACTAATTTCTAAAACCATCCATCCATCCATCTTCTTCCGCTTATCTGGGGCCTGGTCGCGGGGGCAGCAGTTTAAGCAGAGATGCCCAGACTTACCTCTCCCTAGACAACTTCCTCCTGTTCCTCCAGGGGATTCCGAGGTGTTCCCAGGCCAGTCATTAGACATAATCCCTCCAGCGTGTCCTGTGTCTTCCCCGTGGCCTCCTCCCAGTGGGACGCGCCCGGTAATACCTCCCCAGGAAGGCTTCCAGGAGGCATCTGGAACAGATGCCCAAGCCACCTGAGCTGGCTCCTCTCGATGTCAAGGAGCAGCGGCTCTACTCTGAGCTCCTCCCGAGTGACCGAGCTCCTCACCCTATCTCTAAGGGAGCGCCCAGCCACCCTGCGGAGAAAGCTCACGGCCGCCTGTATCCGGTATCTTGTCCTTTCGGTCATGACCCACAGCTTATGACTATAGATCAGAGTAGGAACATAGATTGACCGGTAAACCGAGAGCTTCGCTTTGCAGCTCATCTCCTTCTTCACCATGTCAGACCGGCACATCGACCGCATTACTGCAGAAGCTGCACAGATCCGTCTGTCAATCTCCCATTCCATCCTTCCCTCACTTGTGAACAAGACCCCAAGATACTTAAACTCCTCCACTTGCAGGAACACTCCACCAACCTGAAGTGGGCAAGTCTCCTTTTCCGACTGAGCACTATGGCCTTGGACTTGAGGTGCTGATTCTCATTTATTTCTAAAACCATAAAATGTTGAACATGCTATTATTTGTCAGTTGATTCATTTGATGATAATAATAATAATAATACAAAATGCTGCAAATAGCCTTCATATAAAAAATGATCCAAAAGTGACTTTAGAAATTTGTATATCTTTACTTTGTAAACGTTACTATAACATTGTATCATATTTCCCATGACAAAGATACAACACTTAAGCTAAAACCACTAAGCAGAAAAACACTGTTAGGATCCTGTTACTGGGGTATGTCGTGTTTAGTGACAGGATCATGACACCCATGTTCCATGTTTCTTTGTTTGCTTGTTATTGTGTCTGGCTGTTCACACAGCTTCAGGGTTTTTCTCCTTGGCTGTGCAGTTTCTTAGCCTGGTAATATCAAACTCTGCTACTCGCTTTGCTTCAGACAGAGTCTGGAAATAAACAAGCATTTATTTTCTCGTGGGGACAAATGTCAAAATAAATTAACTTGTTGAAGTTAATAACCAAACCCATGAATGCAAACTCACCATTTGTATGCGACGACGTGTGCATCGTCAAGCGACACTGGCGACGAGGTAGTCTTGGTACAGTGTTGATGCCAACATAGCTCAGCATTTTGGATTGCATATTCAGGATTCGGGGGTACCAAAATTAAGGCTGAAATTCCCCTCCGTGATTTCTCGATCATTGTGCATGCCAAGCTGTGCAACACAGACCAAGTTTTGGTCTCAAAATGTGAACCAAACACACTTCTTGTTCGGGCTTCAGTTGGCAAATGCCAGGAGTATTCTCCACAACAGAGCGAATAGCATCCTGTGTCTCCACGTCCGCTGTTGTTTTAGATTTCCCTAACCTAAAATACAATCTTAAATGTGGCGCTTAGCGTCTACGTCACGGCTCTCAGCCCGCCCTCTGTTTGTTGATTGGATGGCTGGTGCGGAGCCGGAGATAATCTTGGAGCTGGTTTGTTATATCAGACTGAGTACAGAAGCGAACTGAAATTGAGCGGAAGTACGAAGTCTGACTTATAGCGCTTTTCCATTGTATGGTATGCAGAGGTGGAAAGTAACGAATTACATTTACTCGCGTTACTGTAATTGAGTAGCTTTTTTGTGTACTTGTACTTTTTTAAGTAATATTTTTAATCTGTAATTTTACTTTTACTTAAGTATATTTTGTGGGAAGTATTGTACTTGCTACATTTTAAAACACATTCGTTACTGAGTAAAAAATCGCTCGTGGAAACAACTGCAGCAAATAATGGGCAGAAGAAGAAACTGGCGCTAAAATCACAAGAAAGATGCAGACGGACAAGACAGGCGTTATGCTGCAGACCCAGCTGAAAACCAAACCACGTCGTATTCTGCTGAAGTTGAACTCGAAGCGATGAAGTGAACCCCTGGCCATATATTCATGCTCTATTATGCAGTGTAAGCTGTGTTTGCCTCGGGAGACCGAACTAGCAGCTTATAAATATATCGACATCGCCCGTCGCAAGCATGTAGAAATAAGGTAAATACTTGCATCGTTGCATTGGTGGTTAAAATGAAGCTTTGACGGTTTAGCAAAAGGTTTTGCACAAATGAGCCAAAAGACAGTGGTGCAGGGTGTGCGATATCATCTGTGATAATATAATAATTGTTGTTTTAACGATGTGCGATTTGGCATTATCAGTATTTTGCCAAAACAAACAAATCACTCTAAACAGTGTGCCGTGAAATCTAGTAACGTTAGATTAGACTAATCCGTGCATCTGGAGCTTTCTTTCACTGCGTGATTCAGTCTGTTAAAATGCGTTTAGAATGATCACAAAATTGAAGATATAGAAGCAGAAAATGTATATATTTATATAATTTAATATAGTAAGTCAACATCACATGAAGAATGCCGTTTTTCTCAAAAATCACCATGATTACATAGGCCTGTAGTTTTTCTTTTACACAGTTAAAAAACAAGAAGTTAATTAAGAGACTTACGTTTTAGACACCATATTGCCTGTTTTTGCTCTATTTCGACAACAAAATAATTCCATACACAGTTTTCGTCTCTGACTCTGAGCAATGACGGTGTTTTGTTCCTGAATGAATTAACCGTTTAAATGATTCTGTTCAATCGCACTCTCTTATGAGTGACTTGCTGACACCTACTGGTGGTTCTAATTTAACATTTCAAGTATCTTATGATGTATTTATTTTTTAATTTCAAATGACTATTTAACATTTGTGACCCTGGCATGGAGCACAAAACCAGTCTTAAGTCGCTGGAGTATATTTGTAGCAATAGCCAACAATATATTGTATGGGTCAAAATTATACATTTTTCTTTTATGCCAAAAATCATTAGCATATTAAGTAAAGATCATGTTCCATTAATGTATTTAGTAAATTTCCTACTGTAAATATATCAAAACTAAGAGCTTAATTTGAACAACTTTAAAGGAGATTTTCTCAATATTTGGATTTTTTGCTCCCTCAGATTCCAGATTTTCAAATATTGTCCTATCATAACAAACCATACATCAATGGAAATATGATTTATTCAGCTGATGTATAAATCGCAATTTAGGAAATTGGTTTTCTGGTTCAGGGTCACATTTCATGTCTTATCAAAACATTATTTCTGCATTTGTAACTGCAGGCTAAATGCATTCATGTCAGTGTGTAAATACATCTATGCCACTTCAGATGAAGCTTCTGCGTTTCCTCTGCATTGCAAAGATGCATTTTGTTGATACGGATTTAATTTGCCTGGTAACAGCCCAAATGTCTTATTATTCTAATTAACCGATTCATTTAATTAAAAACACCTAGTTTGAGATTTATAGGCCTATCCCAGGTGTGTCAAACTCAGTTCCTGGAGGGCCACAGCCCTTAAGAGTTTATTTCCAACCCTGCTCCAACACACATACCATGTAGTTTTCAAATAAGCCTAAATGATTAGTTTAGCTGTATCAGATGTGTTTAATTAGGGTTATATCTACACTGTGTAGGGCTGTGGCCCTCCAGGTACTGAGTTTGACATCTTTGGTCTATCCCATTTTTTCCTCCCTCCCATTGTTAAAATGTAACTAAGTAATTTTTACTCAGAGTAAATTTTAAATGAGCTACTTTTTACTTTTACTTGAGTAGATTTTTAGACTGGTACTTTTACTTGTACTTAAGTAAAATTTCAGTAATGTAATGGTACTTTTACTTAAGTAGAATATTTTTGTACTCTTTCCACCTCTGATGGTACGGTACGGTTCGGCACGGCTCTTTAACGGCAGGGTTCATACACATTTTTACCAATAAAGTTCCATGACTTTTCCATGACTTTTCCATAACTTTGAGGTAAATATTCATGACCTAATGTTTCATGAAATGTCTATGTATTAGGGATGTGACGAGATCTCGTGAGATCCGATGCGTCTCGCGAGACCATGACAATATCCTTGCAAAACATTTTGCAGTGTTTACATAAGAGCTGCACCATTAATCGTAAAAAAAATAGCGATCTTGCTTCAAACACTCATGCAATCTTTTTCCTGAATCCCAACGATTCAGCTATGTCTATTGCGACTGTTTCACATCGCGAGTGTCAGTGGATCATGAGAAGCATGTTTTGTCGCTGCCCATGTTGATGAATCAGAGGGTCGGCCATCATCATCCTTCCGATGTGAACGCTGTCATTCACTGATATGGGCGGACATTCTGCATTCATGCTGCTGCTGGTCCAGAAAGAGCAACACAGTCTTTTCAACCAGACATCATTATTTCTGTGTTACAGACATTTAAATAACAGAAGTAATAGGGATGCACTGAATCTTCGGCAACCGAAATTGTGGACGAATAAGCGAGGAGACCGAATAAATTGTACCGAACGATGACGTGACATGATCAAATAGTGCTAATGCAGCAAACATGTCTGCAGTGTGGAAGTATTTAAAACTGTCAGAGAAAGATGCAAAACTCATTACAAGCACAAAGCACCGACAGCGAGACTGTTTAGCACTGCATCTCATGTCTCCGGGTGGATGATGCTGCTACTGTATGATGATTGAAATTGCGAAATGGCCTCAAACAATTAGTAAATAAAACTGCAGAATGTTATGTTTTCTAATACAAGCACAAATTGCATATAACAGGGCTGCACAAGCTTGCCACGCCAGGGTTCAAAGTCCAAAGCGAGATAAATATCTGCGCTAAAAACACTGTTACTCGGCAGTTGCATTTTATTAGTTTTTTTGAAAGGCATGTGCCAATGCCATACGTGCGACAAACATCTTCCCAAACTCGTCAGAATCATTTATAAATCTGCTGTCAACAAAAAGAAGCATTGAGGTCTTCCTGCGGGTTTCTGACAAAATAAAAGCTCCTTCAACATTAAAAAAATGTTAGTATTGTAATTTTAATGATGTTCTGTAAAATAAAATAAAAAAGTAAGACAATAATAATGATAATAATAATTACACTACAACAGCTCTATTAATACATTTATTATAACATTCGCAGTGTTCAAATTGGGATCTGTAATATATTCTAATGTTCTAAAAGAAGTCTCTTCTCAGCATGCAAGGCTGCATTTATTTGTACAGAAAAAAACATACATGCCTGATTCAAGAAGGGGGTCCATGTCCTAATGTCTGATAGATTGTTAAAAAATTTCAGTGTTAAGTAAATATTTTAAAATTGTTGTTTTGTAATTGATTGTTTTATTTGAAAAGGAGGACAAAACGGTAAAAAGCACATTTTGGCTATTTAATTGATGCAATGGTGAACAAATTAAAGGCCTACTACAAACTATGCCTACATGGTGTCAGACTGTGTATCTCCGTGTCTTGTGTTTCCCCTCCTCTTGTACCCATATATGGTTAGTTCCTGTTCCTGTCCTCATTTGTGTTCATCAGTTCCCAGCCCTGTGTCTTTAGTTAATTAGTCCCAGCCCTGTGTTATCAATTACCTAGTTTAGTTTCCCCTTTAAGAGCCCTGTGTTTCCCTGCCTCTGTGTCCAGTCTTAACGTCATTGAGTGTGTGTACCTGTATCCAGCGATCTCCATGTTGAATAAAGTGTTGAAAAGAAGTTCCTCGCCTCCTCCACTGGCTCCCCCGTGCACCGTGACACATGGGGGAAAAAATGCGAAAAAACGTATTCGGCCTTCGGCCCAGTGTTACATTTTGTTCGGCTTCAGCTTTGGCCAAGAACTTTCATTTCAGTGCATCCCTAAGAAGTATTGAGATAAAAGTTTATAGTTTGGGTATAAACACTTACAGTAGCGATCAGATAGTAGCAGTAAGTAGTCTACAGTAGCGATCAACACGAAAAGCATCTTAATAATTGTATTGTTAACGACAACCCATTTAAAAAGTATTTGTAATTTAATCATTAATTCGGGAGATTCCAATAGTTTAAGTCTTTATGAAGTGAGACACTGATTCCTTCATTTAATTTATTTTCTTATTTTGTTCAAATGAATATATTTTTAAAAGACTTCAGCAATGAACATTTTGTCAGACCCACTAATAAATTACATTATTTTGTTTAGTTTTCTAAAAAACAAAATCTCAGAATTGTGAGAGAATCGTGATCTCCAATTTATATAAAAAAAGTGTGATTCTCAATTTATCCAGAATCGTGCAGCTGTAGTTTACATGTTGTTATTACTGCTTATAATTCATTAAAATAGAAGCTTAATTTCATAAACTACAAGTTGATTTAAAATGCACCTACATTTTTTGCATTTTGTGTTTTTCAGTTGAATAAAATACTATTTTCCCTATATATTTCATCATTAAGGATTTAAAAAATAAGTCTAAAAATCTCGCCTCGTGGGATAAGTGTCTCGTCACACCTATGTATACATGTTAAATAATGAGAAAATCAATGTTTTACCACAGCATATTTTTACTAAAATAAATGACAAGCTTTGTAGTTCAGAATACAAAATAACCATTTATTTAAATAACGATTGCACAGTAACACAATAAATGCAATTAGCCATCTTTAGCGCCCACAGTACCTCTGCAGTTAGGGTTTCGTTTCTGGACACGGCACTCGGAATGGTCTTTTTTTACAGTGGCTGAAAGGGAAGCACCGCAGCTGGGAGCGGGGGTCATGTCAGTCACACGAGTGAAAAAGCCAGTGATCGGGTTGGGAGCTGTAGTATGGACTGTGTTTCGTGCCATGGATTACCTACCAAAGGTAACAGTCGTTTACTTTTTATGTGTGAGAAGGGTTACACCAACGCCGGAGGAGGAGTACGTTGCAACACAAGTCGGGTGACACCAACTTCGGAGGAGGAGAACGTTGCAACACAAGAAGTGTGACACCAACGCAGGAGGAGGAGTATGTTGCAACACAAGTAGCATGACACCAATGCTGGAGGAGGAGTATGTCGCAACACAAGTCGTGTAACACCAACACCGGAGGAGGAGTATGTTGCCACCACAGTATATTAATATCTTACCCTCATGTGTTTTTTTCCCAAAGTTTTCTTATTTTCTTTATCAATCATTTAACTTTTTTTCTTTTACTTTCCTGTGTTTGTGATGCCATTGAATATATCCTTGATACAAATTGTGTATTGCATACAAAGTTGTATGTCATTAATGTCATCTCTACTTTTTACAAACATAATAAAAAAAAAACTGAATTAATTTTTCTTTCTCTTGGAGATTAATGACAAATTATACACCATCAAGGTCGCAATTTTATGTTATGTTCACAGCTATTTACTTTCACAACTTCACAATTAATAATTATAATATATAAACAGAGGTGGAAAGTAACGAATTACATTTACTATTGAGTAGCTTTTGTGTACTTGTACTTTTTAAGTAATATTTTTAATCTGTAATTTTACTTTTACTTAAGTATATTTTGTGGGAAGTAATTGTACTTAGCTACATTTTAAAACACATTAGTTACTGAGTAAAAAAATCGCTCCGTGGAAACAACTGCAGCAAATAATGGGCAGAAGAAGAAACTGGCGCTAAAATCACAAGAAAGATGCAGACGGACAAGACAGGCGTTATGCTGCAGACCCAGCTGAAAACCAAACCCCGTCATACTCTGCTGAAGTTGAACTCGAAGGGATGAAGTGAACCCCTGGCCATATATTCATGCTCTATTATGCAGTGTAAGCTCTGTTTGCCTCGGGAGACCGAACTAGCAGCTTATAAATATATCGACATCGCCCGTCGCAAGCATGTAGAAATAAGGTAAATACTTACATCATTGCATTGGTGGTTAAAATTAAGCTTTGACGGTTTAGCAAAAGGTTTTGCACAAATGAGCCAAAAAGACAGTGGTGCAGGGTGTGCGATATCATCTGCGATAATATAATAATTGTTGTTTTAACGATGTGCGATTTGACATTATCAGTATTTTGCCAACAAACAAACAAATCACTCTAAACAGTGTGCCGTGAAATCTAGTAACGTTAGATAAGACTAACAGTTAGTCCGCGTGCATCTGGACTGCTTTCTTTCACTGCGTGATTCAGTCTGTTAAAATGCATTTAGAATGATCACAAAATTGAAGATATAGAAGCAGAAAATGTATATATTTATATAATTTAATATAGTAAGTCAACATCACATGAAGAATGCCGTTTTTCTCAAAAAATCACCATGATTACATAGGCCTGTAGTTTTTCTTTTTACACAGTTAAAAAAACAAGAAGTTAATTAAGAGACTTACGTTTTAGACACCATATTGCCTGTTTTTGCTCTATTTCGACAACAAAAATAATTCCATACACAGTTTTGCGTCTCTGACTCTGAGCAATGACGGTGTTTCATTCCTTGAATTAACCGTTTAAATGATTCCGTTCAATCGCAATGACTCTCTTATGAGTGACTTACTGACACCTACTGGTGGTTCTAATTTAACATTTAAAGTATCTTTTGATTTATTTATTTTTTTATTTCAAATGACTATTTAACCTTTGTGACCCTGGCATGGAGCACAAAACCAGTCTTAAGTCGCTGGGGTATATTTGTAGCAATAGCCAACAATACATTGTATGGGTTAAAATTATACATTTTTCTTTTATGCCAAAAATCATTTGCATATTAAGTAAAGATCATGTTCCATTAATGTATTTAGTAAATTTCCTACTGTAAATATATCAAAACTAAGAGCTTAATTTGAACAACTTTAAAGGAGATTTTCTCAATATTTGGATTTTTTGCACCCTCAGATTCCAGATTTTCAAATATTGTCCTATCATAACAAACCATACATCAATGGAAATATGATTTATTCAGCTTTCAGATGATGTATAAATCGCAATTTAGGAAATTGGTTTTCTGGTTCAGGGTCACATTTTATGTCTTATTTATCAAAACATTATTTCTGCATTTATAACTGCAGGCTAAATGCATTCATGTCAGTGTGTAATACATCTAAATGCCACTTCAGATGAAGCTTCTGTGTTTCCTCTGCATTGCAAAGATGCATTTTGTTGATACTGATTTAATTTGCCTGGTAACAGCCCAAATGTCTTATTATTCTAATTAACCGATTCATTTATTCATTAAAAACACCTAGTTTGAGATTTATAGGCCCATATCCCAGGTGTGTCAAACTCAGTTCCTGGAGGGCCACAGCTCTGCAGAGTTTAGTTCCAACCCTGCTGCAACACACACACCATGTAGTTTTCAACTAAGCCTAAATGATTAGTTTAGCTGTATCAGATGTGTTTAATTAGGGTAATATCTACACTGTGTAGGGCTGTGGCCCTCCAGGTACTGAGTTTGACACCTTTGGTCTATCCCATTTTCCTCCCTCTCATTGTTAAAATGTAACTAAGTAATTTTTACTCAGAGTACATTTTAAATGAGCTACTTTTACAGTAGATTTTAGACTGGTACTTTTACTTGTTCTTAAGTAAAATTTCAGTAATGTAATGGTACTTTTACTTGAGTACAATATTTTTGTACTCTTTCCACCTCTGTATATAAACATAATATTGATAATACTGAGCTTTTACTTTTGATGGTGTTAAGAATTGTAATTAAAGCAGCTGACTAAACAATGTGTGAATACATTAGCTCACAATACCAGACTATATGTAATATTGTTTTCAGGAGAGGAAGTCATTTTAATAGCCTATTATTTTCAAGAAATCAACAATGACAAAATATATGACAGGAAAATACTATTCTAATCACAAATTTCAAAACAATGCAGGTTCATTTCAAATGTATTAACTAGGGCTATCATTTACCTTACATGTACATTTAGTCATTTAGCAGATGCTTTTATCCAAAGTGACTTACAATTGGGGAATACATAAAGTGATTAATCTAGAAGAGGCAAACAGACAGAGGAAGTGCCCATAACACCAAGTCTCAGGCATTGTTCAAATAAGTACAAGCTAGCAAGGGAAGGAGAGAAAGAGAAAGATGAAGATTTTTTTTTTTTTATGATGAAGTCAAGTAGAGTTGAAAGAGATGAGTTTTCAGCTGTTGCTTGAAGATTGACAGGGATCCAGCAGTCCGGATGGGGTGGGAAGATCATTCCACCAGCCAGGAATGGTGAACGAGAATGTTCTGAGAGTGATTTTGAGCTCTCTGTGATGGTACCACGTGAGGCCGCCACTGGCAGATCTCAGACTTCTGGAGGATGTAAATTCGTAATAGTGAGTGGAAGTTGGTGGGTGCTGAGCCTGTGGTTGTTCTATATTGCAAGCATCAGTGTCTTGAACTGGATGCGACGGCAACTGGTAGCCAGTGCAAAGAGACAAAGAGAGGTGTAACATGGGATCTTTTGGGCTCGTTGAAGACCAGTCGTGCCGCTGCATTCTGAATCATTTGTAGAGGTTTGATTGTGTTTGATGGAAGTCCAGCCAGAAGAGTATTGCAGTAGTCCAGTCTAGAAAACTGGACTATCAGTAATTATTATTTTATTAATCATCTGCTAAAGATTTTAATTATTTATATATTTTTGTTAATTAGGATAAGTGAACAATAGCTTTTAGTACGAATTAAATACATTTACTAATGAGGCAATAATAATTGGTTGAAATAAAGTATCAAAAGTAAGTAGTCACATTGTTTTACTGATCAACACTATTAAAATCCATTAAGAAATGTATAAACAATAAGCTTACGTATTTTATGTATTATAAGAAATGCCATCGATTGTTGTTAAATTTTACATCACGAGCAAACCATTGTTTATCTAATGTTTAATTACATTAATCTGTATTGTTTTGCCACATATTTAAGGTTCAGGGTTCAAGGTTCTTTATTATTTGTCACATACACAATCATACAGGGTATAATCAGTAGTGAAATGTAGGTCGGGACAGGTCCGCTCAATGGAAAGTGCAAAAAAATAAAATAAAATAATACAATAGAAAATAAAAATAACATAAGCAATAAAACAATGAAACATGACACAAGAGAATATATATATAAATATAGGTGAGAATGAAAAAAGGGAACAAATAATAAAATAAAAAGTGTAAGATGTGCAATGAGATAAAATGTGCAATACAGTATACTGTGGATAATAAATATTAATAAAAAACACGGATGTGCAAGAGAATGTGCAAATAGGTTGTACCGGGTATGTAAACATAGCAGCAGTGTGGAGGATGGCGAATAATGGATGTGTTAACAGTTTATTAAATTAAGTCCTGTGGATGTGATGATGTTATGAGACTGAGTTTAGGAGCCTGATGGCCTGAGGGAAGAAACTCCTCCGCAGTCTTTCAGTCTTTGCCATCATGCTCCTGAAGCGCTTGCCAGATGGCAGTAAACAGAAATGATGGTTACCGGGGTGAGTTGAGTCCTTGATGATTTTAGCAGCTCTGCTTTTGCAGCGTTTGAGGTAGATGTCCTGCAGAGAGGGGAGAGCAGACCCTGAGATGCGTTCAGCTAAACGCACGACTCTCTGTAGAGCTTTGCAGTCCTGGTTTGTGGCATTATTATACCACACTGAGATGCACTCATCAGAAAGTCAGAACACTTTCTATGGCCCCTGAATAGAAAGTTTTCAGGATAGCTGGTGAGACCCTGAATTTCCTCAGCTGTCGCAGATGGTACAGTCTTTGCCTGGCTTTCTTGACCTGTGTTTGGATGTGTGCAGTCCAAGTCAGGTCCTCGGAGATGTTTACACCGAGGTACTTGAAGCTGCTCACCCTCTCCACAGGGGTCCCACTGATCATAAGAGGGGTGTAGGGCTGCTGCTGTCTCTTCCTGAAGTCTACAATCAGCTCTTTGTTTTTTTTCACGTTCAGAGAGAGGCAGTTGTCCTGGCACCATGATGTGAGTCTCTCCACCTCATCCAAGTATGCGGCCTCATCGTTGTTGGAAACGAGGCCCAGAACCACAGTATCATCCGCAAATTTAATGATAGAAGTGGAGCTGTGTGAGGACACGCAGTCGTGTGTGTAGAGAGAGTATAGCAAGGGGCTATTTATGATATAAATGCTACAGCCAATAGTTTAAAGTTTTATTTTGAAACTTTAAACATTTATTTGCATATTAATAAATATATTGATGCATTCTCATGTGTTGCTGGAGTATGTTTTTAAGTTACTACAAATAATTTCAACAGCACAAGTTTTGTCCACATTCCCAAATGCAAGTTATTGTGGAAAAAAAAGTACCAAGCATTAGGCTTGCCGCGATAGACGGTCGTTTAGATTGTTTTTTTATAGTAATAAAAATAATTTCGTTCAGGTGGTCTAACATTATCCCATTCCCAGACGTCCTTTCAGAACAGCATATCTGTGCTTTATTCTTATCGAGCTCCGGTACAGCCTGCACTCAGACCGTTATGCACGTGCTGCATGCATGTTTTATTTGCGGGGTCTGAGCACAGCATGTGTAACGATGCTCAGCAGGCTAGCAGATATAATATATAGCTCTCAAACAGAACAGACAAATTGTGATGAGTGGCAGAGCAGAATAAGGATAGAACAAAGTGTAGATGTCTTTGAAGCATGTTCAACTCGTTTTTCCTTTTTTCTTTTTTTGTATTATGCTTATTCTATCGTTTTAAATGACAGACTGTGTCGAATTTATTTATTTTTCTCTGCTGCACTTTTCACTGGGATAACAGCAAGATTATTTAGTATTTTGACAAGACTTATAAAATATATATTAGGCTAAACCTACATGTTTTTCCTATTGTGTTATAGGCTGAATGTTAGCATAAACAAATTATATCCTGACAAAACGAATAAAAATAGGGATTACAATTTGTATATAACTTTTTTTCTCTCTCTGTGACACTTTATTCCGTGTTGGCAGCAAAATGTTATTGACATTTTTCTGTCAATAAATTCAAGACTCTTGACAAGAGGAATAAAATAAATATAATTTTGTGCAGACTAAACTTTTATTTGTTGGTCTTTCATCAGAAATGTGAACAAACAGTGAATATATCGCGGGAGCGGGTGTGTGCGGAATAAAACCTAAAACAGACAAGACGATGCGGAAGAGTTTCAAAACCAAATGTAAAAGCACCCGTTTTAAGCCTGTTGACTTCTGAGTCTGACATAGGCCTACATATTAAATAAAATAAATAATTAAAAAGGCGTGTTGGGATGCATCTTTTTTGCATTCATTTAATAATAATATATAAAATATTTGTTTATTATTATTCACTATTCACTATCAGTAAATAGTTCCTCTGTAAGAACAAGCTGTTTGGAGGGTCTGGTGCCGGTATGCACATAACACCACTGATCCTCACAAACTTCTCCAACACACGCGAGCATCCATTATAAAACACTCGCTGTATTCAAGCAGAAATATGATGTTAGAGTGATCGAGAGCACACATACACGGTTCGTTTGCGCATCATTTATAATGGACATAACGCGCGCCTAATGCAGATCGTCACTGTAATCATCTTTTCCTTGATTACAATAGTCGTCCATGAAAACTTGTGTGTATTAGTGTGACACTGGCTTATTTTATTCAGCCGAGAGCTGTAGTTTCATACGATCATACAAAGGTTTTGAGCCACCGTTCAGTCTGTATTACACATGATGAGAACCGTATTTCTCCTCCTAAACACAGAATAAATACATAGAGAGGTGGTACTGTTATTTTTTATAGGCTATGTATTTTTTTACATGACTTATCATGCGAGTCATAATATTAGTGAATATATTATATTGTAGTTTTATGTCTCGCCCCCCTGATTGAGAAACATCTTCCAGCATTGCTTTCGTGATCGATCTATTGGGCATATCCCTGATCTATATATGTGATGTTTAAAAAAAAATAAACATTCGTTTCTCATTTATTTGGTTCCACAGTATTTGCTGATTTTTATTTTATTTAAACACTGCTTGACGCAGAATTACCGCTGATATTAATTAAAGTCAAGGTAAAACGCGCACAGGGTATTTAAAACCTAAGAAAAGCAAGGAAAACAAAGACCCCCCACCACGGTGATACCGGTGTGACATCAGGTCGATTAACCGGTGGGAAAATGTCCTCACCGTCACAACCCTACCAAGCATATATAAAATAATACAAGTACCGTAAATAGTTTTGCCACAAACTCAACTTTGTTGAACAGAACAGAACCGGAGGGTTAAAGGATCGAGATGCTTATGTTGTCCCAAACACATATTTATTTTTCTTTCTTATTTGGAAAATAAAAATTTAAAGGGGACTTCTGGAAGACTTTTGAATGTCATTGCAGAGAAATTGTGAAAACTCTTAAAACTATTAATATTTAATGTACAGCTTGTTTGCTCAGCATTTGCTGTTTTTAATCATTAATTGAAGACACAGTTTGTACTCTGCTTGATCACATTTAGGAAAACAGTGAATGGTAATGATACACATAATACATTGCATTATTATATGTTGTGGGGAGTGGTCAATAATCTCCCAATTTCATCATAATTACTAATTGAATAATTATAAGTTTTGGGTTCTCAGAATAGTAGCTGTAAAACAAATATAAAAACAAATCAGAGTATGTTCATATTGAGATCCAATATGCAGCACCTGTGTACTCAATTGCAATACATAAGCTATTGGAGTTTTAGGTTATCACGGAGTATGAAATATAAAATTATAAATATATAAAATAAATATGAAATTACATGTATACTGGAGACCAGATCTTAGATACAGTTATTCAGCTGAATGAGATTCTAGCAGATGACAAAAGCTAAGTATTAAAAGTTTTCTTTCCACTTTGTTTTAGTGAAAATGATAAATTAATTAAGAAATAAGTTGTGGTATAGTGGATCAAGTTGAGTTTAATAGTCTTTTATGAATAGTGTTAATAAAAGGTAATACATCTATTATACTTATTTTGAAATTGGTAATTTCAGCGCTAACTTTTTTCACAGATAAGAGAAGAAATTCATCACACTCAAGCAAAGGAAAAAAACTTTATGTGATGACACTGAACACAAAATATAAACCAAACACAATAGAAATGTGGCACAATGAAACTCACCAAAACCGCTGTTTCTCATTCATGTAATCTTCCTATAGGTCCACAAACAGGTAAATATAATCTTTCGTATTTTATAGGGTCTTAAAATCAACTAATGAATTACTTATTTTAGTCAGTAATCTCTTTAATCTTTCCACTTGTTCGTTACATTATGCCACTGTTCTATGGTATATATATATAAAGAGAGAGAGAGAGAGAGAGATGACACAGCCTCTATAATTTGTTCAACAAAAAAAAAAACGTGGACATCACAATCCTTACAAAAATTTAAGCATATTTTATCTTAGTAAAAATGCTTAATTTTATTTTACTTGAGACTATAAAATAAATCAGACAACCGTATTAATAAAATAATAGCCATAGGTAACTGTCTAAAGCAACAATTGCAATTTGTAAATAATACAATTTATTTATTTATTTGCTTTTAGATTTTATTAAAGTTATTTTTGAAGTTATATAGTAGGTGGTTTTATTTTACTTCCATAATATTTGAGGAAGGGGGCACAACAAGAGGGCACCCATTTGACCAGCAGCGCCCTGTACACACACACACACAATATTGCCACTTGTTAGTTAACTAATTACTGTAAAATCAACAGCCTATAACAAATACATATAGTAATGCAATATATCAGGTGTCATATAATGTGATGCACTTAGAGACGACGTATATATCAGGCGTCATATAATGTGATGTACATAGAGACGACGTATATATATCCGGCGTACCTAGTTCAGACGTACCTATCACACGTCAGTTTTTATGTAAATTTCTCACGTACGCCGCCGTCACGTCGCCGCCTTATGATTGGTTCTACAGTGACGTCGCCATGACGCCGCCGTTGGTCTGTCGTCCCATTCAAAATTTGACACGGACTGACGGCGACGGGAGGGTAGACTGCGCCTTCGCCTGCTAAGCCTTAGAAAAGGCATTATTCGCACCTCATACTCTAGAGCACGCAGCTGCAGCAGCAGACTGGTGCTTTGCACCTTTCGAATGGCTAGACAACGCTGCCTCTCCCGTGTTTGAAAAGTCGAACGTTTTACGGCACAGTGTACCTTTTGCACGTCACGGTCCTGATCGTTCTCAAGCCACCCAATACTTTTCAACATGCCATACATTGTTAAATCGGTATTTTCCTGGCATTGCGTGAGTTTACTACATAATATTAGCTACAACAGCGTCTGCGAGTCCCGTTACCCCACGCAGAGAAGATCACGTGACGGATCGCGTGACGTTAACTATTGTAATTTAAACCAATATTATCAACTAAAACATATTCAAATACACAGAGTTTGTGAAACTAATTTCCATGACTTTTCCAAAACTTTGTAGGTTAATTTATTTTTCCGAAATTTTTCCAGGCCTGGAAAATGCCGTTTAAAAATTCCATGACTTTTCCAGGTTTTTCATGACCGTACGAACCCTGTTACGGTACGGTACGGCTCTGTTCGGGTCGGTTTGCATTTCCACTGCAGTTTAGTACTGCTATAGAGTGGGCGGGATTATTTACGTGTCATTATAGCTGCGCCGCCTCTACTGCCGTGACATCATCGTAAGCACGCCACAAACAAACTCACAGCAAAGAAAGGAGACGGAATAGTGTTCTTCATTCTCGGCATGTGGATGTTTTTAACAGCAATGGAGAGGTCTATGAGAATGCTTGGGAATTACCCCCAGCAGCAGAGACTGTGGTGGCAATAAATCAATCAATCAATAAACGTTTGAATATTTCAAAATGTACAATGTATCCCTTGTTTTTTTTATTTATGTGATGGTTTTTATAATCGTGGCATTAATCATTTGTCTTTTTCAAGATGTTCATTACATGCTCATACAATAATAAATGTTTAATATAGTCTGGAGGTACACTTATTCGATTGTTTTTAATTGATTGAAGCAAAACACAGATACAAAGGTAAAAATATAAACAGAAGACATACTCTGAAAATATAGCAAGTTCAAAAGTATATACATAAGGCTTTTTCCTTCGGAGTCATGCCATCAAGCTCCTGCTGGATCCGCTCCTCAGCTATCAACGAGAGGAACGACTGTACTTCCTTTTGGTTGTTACAAAAAGGTACGTTTGTTCAAACAAAAGTTGCGTCCGATCCTTCGCTGGCTGTGCTGATTTAAATCTAGCGGGTCTATGGGTCTCACGTCGCAAGTTCAGTGACGCAGTAATGACGATTCTCTCCGGCCAATCAGTGATCAGCAGAGTTTACACGTCACGTTTTGGTAATGGTACGGATCGCTTGGAACCACAGCCGAGGTGGTACTAAAAAAGTACCAGGTACCAGGTACTGTACCCAGTGGAAAACCCCCCAATATGAACCGTACTGAACCGTACCGTGCCGTACTATGCAATGGAAAAGCGCCAATAGTCAGGCTAGCACTTTGTACCTATTGTGCTTGGAGCATGGGGTCTGGATCTTGTCACTTCTGTCTAGTTTATTTTTGGCTCACTGATTGTATTTTGATACTCGTGCTCCATTTCATGTATTTAATTGTGAGCAAATCATGGGGGGTATTTGTTCCTGTACCATGCACTCTTGTGTCTTTTTTCAAGCACATGGACTATTGTTCTGTTTGTTTGCCATGCACTCTTGTTGAGTTATGCTTATTTTTAGCATATGGCTTGTATTGTCATGTTGGGTGTGAGACATTGCTTCTGTCATATTTGTGTGTGCGATGTGCTCTCATGTCTAATGTCTTGAATATGTCCCATTGTTTTCTCATTATTGTTTAATTCACCCCATATGCTCTCCCTTTTAAAATCCTTATTTACTTCCCTAATTATTCTCTATGTGCTGTATACTATCAGATTTTCACCAATGAGGCATGAGTACAGTTATATGTGTTGGACTCAGAATTGAGACACTCTGCTGTCACCACAACTGGCCCTGAGACCTAGTTATAGATTCCAAATCTCACAAATCACCATGCAACAGATAATGTGAGAGACATCAGTGCCTCAGCTTGTGACTATATTCATTGGCAAGTGTGAGATGTGTGTGTCCAGGATGATGGGAACCTATAATGGTACACGCCACTGAGACTATAATAAGTATATTTGTATGTTTAGATTTGAGCTGTAATAAGAATATTTGTAATTGACATATGGCAGAGCATTATATATTTAAAACACATAAAACATTTATATTGTTTAACACGTTTTAAGGAAATATGATCCACAATACCGTATTTATTTGGCTGTAGATTATATGGAGTTTTCTGTTCCTTCTGTGTTTGTGTGTGTGTTGTGCAATCTCATCTGGATGACTGGTTGAGGGGGGATGAATGTTAATGGGCAGAGACAGAGAGACAGACAGAACAAAGAGAGAAGGGTGTCATCACAGATTAGTGTACTGATGGCAAATGAACCGCAGGAATCTAATGACTCTTTTACTCTGCATTGCAAATCAGGGCGATTCTGACATGACTCAAGATGGAGGGCCTCCCTGACACCCCTGAGGGAGGATGACTCTTATGGTGCTAGGGTATCTAATTCTGTACTGGATTATATAACCACAAGACATGCGGAAATTAAGGAAATTTCAGCTATTTTCACACATTAGATATACTTCTTAAATTAAATACTAAATATTTTAACCTTTACAGTATTTTACACTTATTATTTGTTTGTTTTGTTTAGGCAGCTACAATTTTAGTGGTTTGACATTTCTGGCAAATGCCATTTGTAACATTATTCGTAGTGTGGAAGGAAGAGGACTAAGTTGGCTCGTGGAGAATCGGGTGATTTATTGTGTCAAAATACAAAATTAAACAGTTTGCACACTCTGCGCCTCTTCTGCTCTTCAACTCTCACGGTTGCCTCAAATATCAATCTCTGTGTTCGTTCCGGCTATCCCCTTAGCCCAGTCCACGCGCCCGAGTCTCCACTCCGTCTCTCTCTCTCTTCTCCACGTTCTCCGGTGGTTTTTATCCGGTCTCTCTGCGCCAATTACTGCAATCAGACACAGGTGTTCCTCATTTTGCACTTGACCCACTTACTTACCGCTGTCTGCTGAGTCTCTCTCTCTCGCTGCAGACTTCGCTGAACCCCGCCCCTTTCGCCACATACCCCCATAGCCCTCCGGCCTGCAGCCCCCCCCCCCATTCTTGGAGAGAAAGTCTGCTACAGTCATCTGCGTCCCCGGCCTGTGGACCACCTTGAATTTAAAGGCCTGTAATGCCAGATACCAATGGAGCCACTGCAGAGTGAACTCCTGTCCCAGGAGATAATAGCGGAGGGTGAGGACCTCCCACCGGATTGCCAAACACTCCTTTTCAATGGTGCTGTATATCGTCTCTCTCTTAGAGAGCTTTCGACTGATGTACAGCACCGGCCGCTCCTCACCCCCTATCTTGATTTTAGATTTTAGAGGTGATTTTAAATAGATTGCAATTTGGGCACACAGGACTAAATGCAGCACTATACAAAATAGGTAAACCTATTACAGGTAAATATGCTTTTTGTGGGGTAATAGAAAACCGTTGAACATGTAATATTAAAATGTCGTAAAAGAGGGTATTAATCAAAGAATAATAATGGAATATATAGTACAAACAGGATTAAACAAACAAATTTGATTGGGATTAAATAAATAAATAAATAAGGCAAAGGAATAAGGGAACACACAAGCTGTTTTTTTATGGCATGGGAGCTGAACGCGCAGCAGCCATAAATACAGCTTGGGTGAACCCGAAATAAAACAATAACAATAAAGTAAAAATAAAATATGAATAGAGACGGGACTATCATCCATATATGAATAGAAACAGTTGGTGGTGGTATGTGCCTATGGTGCGGAATAGGGCTGTGCCGCACGCATTTTGGGGATTTGGGGATGTGGTTGGTTGTGGTTGCTATATATAGTCTCAGGAAAATCTAATTTCTCATGGTCTTTTTCAACTGTGAGTCCCAAAATGGGGAGTGCTGGCCAACAGGTTAAGTATACTTAATAAAATAAACTTGAAGTATACTACTTTTTGGTAAGGGCTATTATTATCAACTTTGAAATCAGTTGTCCTGTTTTTGTGGAAATTATGTTTGAAATATATTAAACTATTAAATTGTATTCATTTCATGGCTGGCCTGCTGCTACTCACTGTTTGATTCAGTATTAGGCAACTCTTAATGAAAAAAAAATCCCACACACATCAGCAATGCAATGACAAAGTATAATAAACATAAAACTTTTATTAACTGACTGAAAAAGACATACCCGCATTGTAACAAATAAATAAAAGGTTTTTGGATATTCCCCTTAGGCCTACTTCAAATGAATGCTTAATAATAATAATAAAGGCTATAGCCTACAATGACAAATTCACTTAGGCCTATTTTAAACTTTGAACTTTTATTAACAATATGAAAAAGGGAAATATGTTTTACCCGCAGATTGTAACACAAATAAATAAACGGTCTTTGGATTTTCCCTTTCTTTCAAACGATCGTAGTTTGGGGTCCATTATTAGCCTATTAATTACAAATTCGCATAGGCCTATATTAAACAACTAACTTTTATTAACAAAATTAATAAGACAGACATAGCTTACTTATGTTGTTTAAGGTATTTTCTCTCTTTTAAAACAAATGCGTTGTGGTTCATTGTTTTCTTTTTTTCTTTATGAAAAAAGCAACAATAAAGATAAACTCGCTTATATTAAACAAATAAATGAAACTTTTATTAACAAAAATTGCGCTTTTGGATCCTAGTGTCTCGCATCACTCTTGTCACGTGACTAACACAACTCCATAACCTAATTTGCAGGTCTTTTTACTGCTCCAGAGTCTGTTTCAGGCTGAGAGCTCAGTCACATGCAAAGTGCTTATAAAACCCTGCCGTACCCCCACTTCACAATCATAATTAAATACGATTTTAAAGATGCGTGAAAAGACTGGAGAATTTGTTTATTGATACAACTGCATGAAAATAAAAGCAGACACGGGCATGTTTTCTGATTATTATTTTTCCCCCTACTGCAATGTAAAATAAATAAATAGGAATAAATCATAATAATAAATAACCACTATTAAAGCTGCAAACTCAAATTAAGTGTACAAGCCTGAAGTGGCCATGGGAAGATTTGGGAGAATCCTCGGTGAGCAGCGCAAAACAGCTGGTGTGCACAGTTATTTAGTCAGGGCTGAACAAACCCGAAATCCGATAATCTCATTTGGCGGATCCGCTTCCTCCAATGAAAGACGTTCGTGTCAGGGTTATTATAATTTTGCTTTTTTAAATTCCCTTTTATTTTAATATTGCTTTCCATTTTCGCTATAAATTTCAGTTTCACTTTTATTTTTTCATAATTTGGTTAATATTAGTTTAGTTTTTATTTTGTGAACAGTTTTCTACCCTATACAGGTTAGTTCGCATTTTATTTTGAGTTTTAATAATTACAATATAGCAGAATTAAAATAACACTTCCAGAGCACAGACCAAATGCATTTTAATTTAAGCTTATTGACGCAAACCACTAATGACACTAAATTAAAGCATGCTGAGATTGATTGGAAAATGAATATATTTTTTTGATTATTTTATTTTATTTAGTTGCTGTTGGTTTCATTTTGTTTTAGTTTTTCATTTATTTTGACATTTTTTAAATTATCTTTCTTGCCTAAATGCCTTTATTTTAATCAAATAAAGTTATTAATACGACATATTTTACAGTTTAAACATGTATACAACATTTCTTATATTTAAACTCGTTTTTAAACGAGCATTTTTAAGCATTTAAAAAAGCATTTTTAAAGCAAAAATAAAAAAAAATAATAGTCGGAAAAAGACCGATGCGGCTCATTTAGGTGACTTGATTTGCTTTGCATTAAATACAAGATTATATTAAACAAATCTATATTTGACAAAAAAGGCTATAAACTTACTTTTCAGAAGCGCGTGTCTGGCATGATGTTTTGCATGTAGAGTAGCCTATTGACGGCGCTAAATTGGGGGGCGGCGCGGGAGTGGCATGACTATGACGCAAAGTTCATTTAGATTTAGAGTAACTATAGGGGTGATAACTTGTTGATATGAGTGCAATAATTCCAAATGAATGCCCAAAAGATAAACAAAAATCTCAGTCCTTTTGCCGCCCTGACTGTGCTGCAAGCCTAGGCGACTGAGTTCACCTATATGCACGCCGCCCTGTGTAGGCTATTGACCCATGCATTATGTCTTGTAAGAGCAGAGCAGTTCACATGTTCACACGTCTTTTGTATGTTCAGGTTCTTTATTTCAAATGTGGATGTGCTGCAAGGGTGGTCATTATAGAGGATTTTTTGTATGTGCACACTATAGGTCAGCACAAAAATCTTTAATTGGCGCGTGAGGAGGGGGATCCAACAAAATGAGGTGCCGGATGGGATTTCGGAGGTGCCGGATCCGGCTTGTTCCGGCACAAATTAAGCCCTAGTGATGTCACATGCTTGCGTTCAGTCTATGGAATATGCAAAGGTGCCTAGAGTCTGGAGGAAGGGTGGAGAAGCTCATAGCCCAAGTTGCTTGAAGTCCAGTGTTAAGTTTCCACAGTCTGTGATGATTTGGGGTGCAATGTCATCTGCTGGTGTTGGTCCATTGTTTTTTTTTTTAAACCAACGTCACTGCACCCGTTTACCAAGACATTTTGGAGCACTTCATGCTTCCTTGTGCTGACCAGCTAAATGACCATATTGTTGGTGTGCTTGACTGGCCAGCAAACCCCAAAGCCCCTACCAAGTATTCAGTACATATACATTGAATTGACATACTTTCCAGAAGGCCAACAATTCACACAAAAAACTAAAATTGGGTCTTATGAATTATTCTAATTTGTTGAGATGCACCTGTAAACCACAGATTTGAGTTTTGCCTGAATTTGAGTTTTCAGGCAATATTATTGCCTGAAAAACTCTTAAAACTACACTTCATGACATAATAACAGTAATATTTAAATTACGTGGGTTTTTGGGCAATGATGTTTCACAAGTCCACATAACGCAATATTGAGAAACAGCTATTGTCTGTTTGAAAATATAAAATAATAAAATACACTATTATATTTTTTTGTGTTTGTGCACTCTGATGTAAATAAGCCCACCACTCATGGACAGCAGAGTGGAACGAGTGAAGGAGAAGCTTTATCCCCTTGTATCAAAAAGTGTCGATTCTAGTCAACCAATCAATGTTCTGCAGTGAGTTTAGCTCCACCCTTTTGGTACCCTTTGCTGTGGTAGGTACCCCAATGAAAGGGTACCAAAAAGTGGTATGGTACAGATCCCTATTTTGGTACCAATCACAAATTTTAACAGTGGAAACAGACATAACTGCGTACCATACTGTACTGAACCGTACCGCTCGGTGGAAACAAGCCATAAATGCCATTTCAGCTGCTTAACTTTATTCTGCTGTGGAAAGATCTGTTTTGTTGATTCTGATTTCATTTGATTGGTAACAGGCCTATAGTGTCTCATTATATTAACTATAATTATTAGTAAAATGTAACTATTTGATATACATTTTTTTGCATACATTTAATACAGTTAATAAAAAGACTGCATTTTAGGCACAAATTACCTGGAAATCAATTGAAGTAAATTTTAGTATGCAGTCGTGAAGGTTAATAATATAGAATGTTTTTTTTCCCAGCAACAAAATTATGGTCAGTGAAAATGCTGATTGGCAAGTAATTATGGAAAACCACTAACCACAGTGGCTGGTGAGCAAAAAAGTAAATGTCATGCCCTTTATATAACACTTTGAGCCCTATTTTAACGTTCTAAGCACACGGTCTAAAGTGCATGGTGCAAGTGCACTCAGGGCTTGTCCGAATCCACTTTTTCTAGTTTAACCACGGGAAAACGGTCAATGGTCTAAAAGTTGTTGTACCTATTCTCTTAATAAGTAATGGGTGTTTTTTTGGGCGTAACGTGCAATAAACCAATCAGAGTCTCATCTCCTATTCCCTTGAAGAGCGAGTTGCGCGCCATGGCGGATTCTTTATTTAAAAGGCAGGATTTTAAGGCGCAGACTTCTCCAGAGAGCAAACGGATCTGCTCATGCGCAAGCAAAAATGTAGACTAATTCGGATACACGCAATGACTATCTGTTATGACATGTACACTCAAAAAAATGATTTTTGCTCTTTGTTCAATTTCATTAATTAAAATGAGCTCATACAACATAACTCTTGGTAAAAATGGTCCCAACTTAATTTTATTACATATAAACAATGTAATAAAAAAAATTAGGTTTACGTTTACGTCAACAAGACTATTTTTCGTTCGTCTTAACCGGATGTACATCATCAAGATGAAACTGCACTCAAAAAAATTATTCTCCAACACTGTTCAGTTTATTTAAAAAAAATTTTTTCATTTAACACCATTATGTTAGGTTTGCAATTTATACAATTGCGTTGTGTTAAACTGACTCGAAACAGTTGCGTTTTGGCTCAACTCAATATTTTCATTTTGAAAGAACATAAATGATTTTACTTGTGTAACTAGGAAGTGGATTTCCCTTCCCATCATGCTTTGCACAGGGCTGGATAAGGAGAGTAAATCTTGAAATAAAATGTTATTTTAGGCATTTTTTATTTAGATTATAAAATTGGGAGACTTGTTAATGTTTAATGTTCTTTTATGTTTGTATTTAAAAGAGTTTCTGGTATGTTAGTGTTTTGGGGGGTTACCATTGTGGTAAAGTGTAGAGCATGTGCTTGGGTTGAGGACCAGCTAACATGAAACAAAGTTGTTCTAACAACAAAGAAACAATTATGGGCATGCCATGGATGTAACAATATCATCATATGCTATGCCTAACAAATTGGCTAATGCCTAAAGTTAAGTAAATCCAACAAATAATTTATTTTGAGTGTAGAAACAATTTATTATCCAGTTAAATGTTTTAGCAAGCATAAAAACATCACTTCATCAATGTATCAATTCAATTTAAACTATATTTGATCAAATTGAGTTGGCCCAACTCAATTACAATTCATCAATTAATTATTTTTTGAGTGTAGGCTACTGATGTTAAAATCACAATGTAGGCGGCTGGATTGCAACTATTACATATATAATTTGCCTATTTACATTGTCTATTTTGTATGTATATACCTAATTTATCTGTTGTATGTTTCTTTATTTGCTTATCATATTTTATATTTTACTGTGCCCTGCTGTTGTTTTGTGCACAGGCATGGCATGGCAAAACTTTATCTAGTAGGAATGACCCAATTTTTTTTTGTAGTCTTCACTGAAGGAAGTTAAGTTTATACAACAAGATTACAACAACTCATTTCAAACAAATTAGATTTTGGTGAAAAAATGTAATTACATTTCGTGGAAAAGTTTACTCTAATTTTTTAAGTTTGTTCAACAACTTTTTTTTGAGTGTATGACATTTTATATTTATGTAGCCTACACAAAAATATTATTATTTTACACTGTAATCCTTTAATTTGTAATATTTGACATGCTTGTGTGCAGCTGTTAGTCTCTGTGTGTAATAAGCAAAGGAAACGTTGTGCGTTCTACTACTAATGTGCTCTTTAAATGACAAAAACTCGCCATTGACTTTAGACTTTAGACCAGGTTTGAGTTGGTCTATGGCGCAGTCTATTTTCAGTTCCTTAAAATTGCAACGTGCCAAAAATGTGCCTGAACACACCTCTTTTTATGCGCCCATGGGTGCACAAATGGCAAATGCATTTGGTATTTAAACAACGCACAGGCGGGAAAATGAGAACTGCATCATGCTGAAACTAGAAAAAAAACACTTGCGCTGCATTGCACTGGGTGTATGATAGGGCCTAAGTGTTTTAGTCATTTCATGTATCCATTTAAATGGGGATCATTTTGACAAATTGTCATGTGCACACACAACGTTTCATGTGTGTTTTCAAATTGATGAAGTTGTTTTCTTAATTTGCAGGTGTTTTTTCTATTTTAGTGCATTTCTACATTTTAATCTCTAAAATATATAAACTCTCTGAAAACGTTGTCAGCAAAATGTTGTGTCGCGTCCCTTGTCAGTGGGAAACGCTTGTTTTGTTTATTGTGTGGAGGCGTGCTGAAATCGCGTTTGGTCTCGTGCTGTATCGGCGTCCCTTGTCAGTGTCGGGCGCTTGGCCATTTATTGTGATTAACAGGAAAGTGTGTTTAAGTGCCAGCAGATGATAGTGTAAAGTAATACTCTTTGAGAGAAGCAGTCTATCAGCGGAAGTTAAAAACAACTAGTAAGTGTATTTACTTGACTCATTAGTGTTTAGCGCAGTTGTTGTTGCTAGGAAGCGCTTGTTTTGTTTATTGTGTGGAGCGTGCTGAAATCGCGTTTGGTCTCGTGTCGCGTCCCCTTGTCAGTGTGTGCTTGGCCATTTTTTGTGATTAACAGGAAAGTGTGTTCAGCTGAATTGGAGTAGTATTTTGTTAGATGGGTATAAAAAGCTTAGTTTACCGCGGCAGCCGTCGCGTGAAGACCTCCTCGTGAGAAGACTGAAGAGTGTAAAGACCATCGACTCTACCGTGCGACTCCACCGGGCAGGGACACTGTCAAAGGATATAAGTATCGCTTTTTATTTATCTTCTTTCTTACAGCTTGTTTCACTTCTGTTTTAGTTTTTATAACCAATTCTTACTATGTGTAAGTTGTTGTTTATTAACATGTGTTTTAGACAGTGTTCTTTTTTTAGGATTACTGATAAAGTAACTTACTGGCATTTGATTTGTTATCTATTTTAATTTTATATAAATTATGTATGAATTTAATATGTCTTTATAGGTATTTTCTTTAGTTTTAGTTTTAATAAATTGTATTTATTTTTGTAACGTTACTTCAACCTACTACATGGAAATGAAATAACATATGCATAAATGGGTGTTTGGTTTAGTGTCATGTTAGAATCATTATTATACTCATACCTTTTGTTGTTTTAATATTTTGAAATGTTTTTGGCTTTATTTTTTATTTTCATTTAAATGTTTAGTTTTGAAATGTTGTTGTAGGCATTTGTCATTTTATTTAATTTCTCCATTTTCTTAAATGTGTGTGTATATATAGTATTTATAGAGTTTTAACTTATAGTTGTAGTTACTTTTTCTTATTTGTAAGTCGCTTTGGATAAAAGCATCTGCTAAATGACTAAAAAGTAAAAGTAAAGTAAAAGCAAAAAGATGAAACTACGAGTAAAGACCACAATACAGGTAGGCACGTGGCAGTGGTCAAAAGAAAAGAGACTTTAGTAGTTATTATATTCATATTTTAATTTTAGTTTATATTCATTAAGTTGTATGACCCTTCCAAGATTAGTATCATGAATCATGAATATCAATATCAAAAACTGTGATTATTATTTTAGTTTTATTTTGGTTCATGATTAGTATCATGAAAAATTAGGAAAAGACAAAGAGTGAAGGCAAAGAAGAGGAAGAGAAAATTGATGGAAAAGCTGGTAAAGAGAAGGAGCCCATTTTAGAAAGAAAAAGAAGATTTTTTTGCTGGAGATGGAGTGAGGTCTACGGGGAATTGTATATATGTGGAAGGATGGATGCTTGAATAAACTAGATACATATAATCAAAACAATAATAATAATTAAAAAAATCCCCAATAACAAACCGTATAATAAAACATATTGTGTAGTTAAATGACATAATGCATGACTTTGGTGGAATAGACCATAATCAGTTATGTTTTTATGTGTGTATTATTGCACCACTATTTGGAATGGTGTGTTTCTGAGTGTCTGAGAGCTCATTAGAATTTCTTTTCATCCATTATTTATTTATCTTTTTAAACAACAAATTCCTGATCATAATGAAATGTGTGTTTTGTTATTAATGAGTTACTTTACTGATTGTGCTCTCTGGGATCTGATATATATATAGCATTAAACTGCAAATCTAAGAATAATGGGTGACCTCTTGAATTTGCAATTTTATTAATTTATACCTCTCATTTATGAGAAGCAACAATATGTTTATTTTCAATACATAAGATTAAAATCGAATGATCAAGACTTTTGTGTGGTTTTTATTTTGGAGAACACTATTGTCTTGATAAATCTGAAAAATTAACAGCAGGTTTATGACATTCATTTTCATTGGTTTTTAGTAGGCATTGTAATTTAGGTGTAACATTATATATATACACATTGAAACGCAAGCCTAAAAGACACACAAATACATTACACTACACAGCACAGACAATATCTTAGAAGATGTAGTTATATACAGTTGAGGTCAAAAATTTACATACACCTTCAATAATCTGCAAAATGTTAATTATTTTACCAAAATAAGAGGGATCATACAAAATGTTTGTTGTTTTATTTAGCATGTTTACATATAGTCCACAAGAGAAAATAATAGTTGAATTTGTTACAATGACCCAGTTCAAAAGTTTACATATGCTTGATTCTTAATACTGTGTTGTTACATGAATGATCCAGAGCTGTTTGAAAACTTTTGAATTTTGAAGATCAGGGTAAATTTAACTTATTGTGTCTTCTGGGAAACATGCAAGTATCCTCTGTAGCTTCTGAAGGGCAGTACTAAATAAAATATAACAAAGAAATTTAGGCAAAATAAGAAAAATGTGACTCGTGCTGGCAAAATTAGTTGGAATGTACTAATTTTGAGCTACCAAATGTACAGGCAAAATAAGTAAATAAGTATTTGAAATATGGATATTTTCTTACAAAAACACATGGATTTGCAATAGGAGGCCTTTGTTCACCCCGAGCCGTGTGAGGCACATATTATTATGGATGCGTATGCTTTATTTCACATCTTCTGGACTGTTGACAAAAGCACCCGCTTATCCCCATTGTAATGCTTAGAGGGCCAGGACAATTTTTAATATAACTATGATTGGATTCGTCTGAAGAAGAAAGTCTTTTATTCATAGGATATACACCTAGGATGCTTTAAGGCGAGTAAAACACAGAACAGTTTTCATTTTTGGTTGAACTTGCATCGTTTTCCTTCTGGAGAATCAGTGAGTGTTTGAACCTTCTGTAATAGTTGCATATGAGTCCCACAGTTGCCCTCATTGTGAAAAGATGGATCAGATAACAGGTAACAACACCGTATAAAGAATCAAGTTTATGTAAACTTTTAAATGGGGTTGTTTTTATAAATTCAACTATACTTTTCTATTGTGGACTATGTATTAATATCTTATATAGGTCAGTACTAAACAAAAAATAACATTAATTTTGTATGATCCCTCTTATTTTGGTAACATGATTAACATTTAGCAGATTCTACAATGTGTGTGTAAACTTTTGACCACAGCTGTATATTAAAAATGTATAAAACAAGGTGAAAGAGAATGATGCATTTGATGGAAAACAACTTTCTAATTTTATTCTATTTATATTTTTCTTCTCTTAAATTAGTTCTTTGTCTAGCCAAGCTGATGGGTTACAACTAGTGTTCATGTGCAGTGGAAATGAATGCCTAATCTCAGACCGCTGAGCTGGAGAGTTTGAGCCACCCCACCTCAGTATAGGCCCCTGTGATATACCAGTACAATGCTGCCATCAGTTTGGTCCAGGATATCTGCACTTCTGGTGTAAAGCACTCTCCAAAATCCTCTGCAAGTATCTCCAGAATAACCCCACTTAAGATCTGTTAAAATAAAAAAATAATTTTCAAAGTGTCAAAGGAAATAAAGAAAAATGTTTTTTAAAAACAGTTAACATAACAAAGACAGCACAAATACGTCATTAGCTGGATTTAGAAAAGGATCAGTAACTTTCTTCTGGCTAACAGGGTGTTATATTAGCAGGATTTAGAATGAATGCCAGACCAAAGCAGGTGAATTAATTGCATATCTTAATAACTCATAACGCATACAAACTCATACTGTCCATTCTTTTCTTTATATATATATATATATATATATATATATATATATTTCGTAACCATTATTTGTACTCTTTTATTTACTTTCATGGCTATTCAACCAAACTGGTGGTTTACGCACTTTAGTTATGAACAATGTACATTGTTTGGTTCCAGTTGCAGAGCCCACACAGTAGGGCAATTGGGTGACTGTGAGGCACCAGCCACCATAGTCCAATGTTTACAAGAATCCTGAGCACCTGGTATCTTGGCAAATTTAAAAGTGCTGGCTAATGCTAAATGTAAAACACAAATATTGTTATTCACATTGGCACTGATGGTGTCCATCTTCGCCCATCGGATATCACTAAAAATCACATTAACATTAACTGTTTATGACCTCTGGAACCAAGGACAAGCAAGAGAAAAGCTACATTTTGTGCACACTTGTTCCCTTTCGATACTACACTCATACTGCTTTGCTAGATGCTTATGGGGAAAACTAATTTTTCTTCGATGATTGAAGCCTTTACAATCATGCAGTGAAACTGCATGGCCATTGTTTCATGCAGTGAATTAAAAACTGACTAATTGCTCGGTAGTGGAGTTGCCCGCCAGAGCCTGCCAGAATGGGTGGAGCCATCTGGCTATACATGTGGTCATTGCGCATAGGATCTATGATCAATTCTCCTTCAGCAACGACAATTTTCTCTTCGCTGATCCACAGCACTTGAAGCCGCTCGCCATTGACATGCCACGCTGTGAACAGAAGCTGACTCACCTACGCCTTTCTGCTGTTCCCACCGGCTCTTCGAGCCACCTTCAGCATTCGATGCAAATACCAGCTCATCCTCTGCCGATCTCAGGCACCTGAACCACACCCTCATGAAATGGCCATACAGGATGACTACTTTGAAACAGATTCCCTCGCAAATACGCCCAGGAGACTGGTTCCTTTCTCTGGATCTGAAAGACGCTTACTTTCACATCCAGGTAGCACCCCATCACAGATAATTCATGAGATTCGCCTTTGAGGGGGTGGCATATCAATAGACTCTCTCAGTCCTGCCCTTCGGACTATCCCTGGCTCCTCGCACTTTTACGAAGTGCTTAGATGCAGCTCTTCCCCCTCTGAGACAGAGGGGAATCTGCATTCTGAATTACCTCAATGACTGGCTCATCTTAGCCCAGTCAGAGGCCGAGCTGGTATCCCACAGATCCCTCCTCCTACAGCTGGGCCTGCTTCGCATGAGAATCCTTCAGTACTGGCTGAAACCGCAAGATCCACCCCATGCATGGTTTCACGGACGCTTTCGTGTCAGGGTGAGCCAGGCCTGCGTGGCAGCTCTGGCCCCTTGGAAAGACCCCCATTGGTTCAAGCATGGCATGACGATAGGCATTATTTACAGAAGGAAGGTGGTCTTGACAGATGCTTTCAACACAGGTCAGGGGCTCTGTGCGAGGGCAAACCGGCTTTCGGCTCCTGGTCGGACACAGAAGGTCAGCTACACATCAACTGCCTAGAGATGATGGCAGTATGTTCAAGCCCTTCAGAATTTCTTACCGGACCTGAAGGGACACCACGTGCTAGTCCGCTCAGACAGCATGACAGTGGTATCTTATATAAATCAGCAAGGCGGGCTCACCTCAAAATGCCTTTTCGAGATGGTAAAACACCTCTTGGAGTGGGCGCATCTCGACCTGCGGTCATTGAGGGCAGCACATGTGCCTGGCGTATTGAACCAAGGAGCAGACATGCGTCCCCTCAGAGAAGTGTATGCTCCACCCACTGACGGTTCAGAACATCTGGGAGATCTTTGGCAAAGCAGAGGTCGACCTCTTCGCCTCAAAAGACAACTCTCACTGCCCAAATTACTTTTTTAAATAGCGAGAATGCGTTGGTTCACGATTGGCCCAACCTCCGCCTGTATGCTTTTTCCCCGATCGTTCTGATCCCTCAGGTAATCAGATGAATCAGGGATCACAAACACTCCTAATGGCCCCGCTCTGGAGGAACCAACTTTGGTTCTGTATCAGCTGCTGATAGCAGCCCCGTTGTCCATTCTCCTGATGCAGGAGCTCCTCTCTCAGGCGATCAGAACGATCTGGCACCCCCAACCCGATTTGTGGGCTCTGCACCTCTGGGCTCTCGATGAGAATCAATAGATATTCCTGAAAGTGTCCTAAATACTATAATCACAGACTAGAGACCCGTCCACAAGATGCCTCTATGCCCTTAAATGGTCGTTCTTCTCCACCTGGTGCACAATCCGCTGCGAAGACTCAACTTCCTGTGACATATCAGTGATATTGTCCTTCCTACAAGAGCTGTTGGATAATGGACACTTCGCCTCCACACTCAAGATCTATGTGGCAGCTATAGCAGGTTTCCACGCTCCTATAGCCTTAGAGTCTGTGGGCAGGAACAGCCTAGTTGTTCATTTCCTGAGGGGGTCCAGGAGGCTCAATCCGCATCGGCCATGGTCCTGAGAGCCCTCAAGGGTTCCCCCCTTCAAGCCATTACAGTCTGGGGATCTAAAATCCCTGTCGTTAAAAACCACCCTGTTACTGGCGTTCGCATCGGTTAAACAAGTAGGTGACTTGCCGGCCCTCTCGGTGAGCCCTGCCTGCCTTGAATTTGGGCCTAATGACTCCAAGATCGTCCTATAGCCAAGGCATGGATACGTTCCTAAAGTTCTACACCCCGTTTAGAGCACAAGTTATCACTCTCTCTGTGCTTCCTTCTTCAGTGGAAGACAAGGAGTTAAACCTTCTCTGCCCTGTCAGGGCACTGAAAATTTACATCAAGCGTTCCGCCCCGTTCAGGCAGTCGGGACAACACTTTGTATGCTTTGGCTGTCGCACCAAAGGGTCCCCGGTCACAAAACAGAGACTTTCTCGATGGTTAGTTGACGCTATTGCGCTAACATACTCCTCCCTGGGCCTACAAAGCCCCATATGAATAAGAGCCCATTCCACTCTGGGCGTGGCCTCATCTTTGGCGTGGTCTAGCAGTTGGTCCATGGTGAACATTTTTGTGGCAGCCAGCAGGGCCTCGCCATCCACATTCGCCAGGTTCTATAACTTGGACGTTCCAGCCTTACAGGCTCAGATCATATCTGCTTAAATGGGCATGCGCCCGCTTAGGGCGAGTATATTCCTTGTACGCTCTTGGCCCTTTTGGAAGTGCTGAGGCTGTACACAATTATTTGGAACGATTTTCAGAGGCTCTTGCCTCCTGCGGGGCTCACCCTGCTTATACTTGGTCCTTCTGAGCCTCAATTGCTCAAGGCCAGTTCATGTCAGTTGCTCCTCTTACATGGCATGGCGTCATTGTATTGGTTCCCCATAAGCGTCTAGCGACGCAGTATGAATGTAGTATTGAAAGGGAATGTACTCGGATACTAACGTAACCTCGATTCCCTGAGGGAACGAGTACTGCATTGCCGGGCATGCCATGACGTTGCACGACGCTGTCGTCGCTTCAGTCGAAATTGACCTGAGATTCTATGAGATCCGCTGCAGAGTCATTGTTTAATTTTAATCATTGCATAAATCAATGGCCATGCAGTTTCACTGCGTGATTGGAAAGGCTTCAGTCATCAGAAAAAGGAGTTTTTCCCATAAGCGTCTAGCGACACAGTACTCGTTCCCGTAAAGCAGGGAACCGAGGTTGCGTTAGCAACCGATTACGTTTGTCTATCTTCTCAGGCTGTGTGAACTTTGCACTTCCTTTTTGAACATGTGTTGGTTTGATCTGATGAATTGACACTCACTGTCTGACTTCATAATCCAGAGTATTACTGGAAGGAGGTGTGAACACTGTATGTTTTGGTTCTCATTTTCTAAGAGACCATATAACAGTTAAAATGGTAGTGGAATGGCAGGTTTGCAAAAATCCAAAACTGGCTGCTTCCATAGTTGCTTTTGTAGAATGACTATTTATGCACAGCCCTTAAGAACCTAAATTAATCTTTCCACAGCCCCTTTGGCTGCAGGATGATACACTGAAATTCTAGTGTGTACTACATTTAATAAATCCAGAAAGGCAGCAAAGAGTGAGGAGGTTGCAGTCCGTTCTCTTTACCAGGCATTCAGGGTTTCCATGTTGGTTAAAAACAGACTTCAGCTAGAGACCACCACAGTGAAGTGGATGGGGCGAAAGATGGTGGAACACAGAGTTGAAGTCCACCGCGACGCAGCAGGCACAGCTGGAAACCACCACAATAGAGGGACAGCTTTCACGGATGTGACAGGACAGACAGAGTGTTCGGGAGGACCTGGAGTGGATGGAGGATCAGGAATAGACACTGTCACCTCAGGAAGATCTGGGGCAGATGAGCAGTGTGTAGCTTAGGCACACAAGATGGCGGATGCCATTACTGAGAGCACTGCAGATGAAGGAAGGACCTCCAAGATCATCTGACTTGGGGCCACCAGACTGGGATGTGCTGGAACCGCTGAGCTTGAGTGTACTGAGGTACTGGGCAACATCTTCCTTGTGGCACTGACTGATAGCACTGGGGAGTCTGTCACCCAGATTCCTGCTATATGCATTGAGTCAGTCCTTGTAGATTCTTGCATAGTGGCCCTGACAGCTGAGGACTCTGAAGAAATTCTGCAAAATAATATACTTCCAAATGAAGGAATTATCAAGGGTACAGAACCGCTCTGTGTTGTTCTCAGTGGCCTTACTCCCCTGCCAGAGAAATAAGATTCTCTCTACAGGATTGTGGTCTATTCTTCTGTTATGCTTGGTGAAACTCACAGATGAACACGAAAGGATCCAAGTACAGATGAGTTTTAATAATGGAATTAACAATTCCAATAACAATTAACAAACAAGATTAACCATGAACAAAACAAAACATGAAACAGCCATCAAAAGACAAAACTAGACAATGAACATGGGCAAACACCAAGATATATATATATATATATATAAACACAAGTTGCAAAGTGCAAACAATGAGATGAGCACAGAATGTTTTCCCCCATGAAAATGGAACATGGGAAAATGGAAACAAATGGAAAATAATTCTGCTAGACAAATGTTGTCACATTTTAATCTTGAGTGCAATTTCACCTCACTCCACTCTACCATGGCCCATGGAGAATTTCCCAAAGGCAGTGAACATTGCAAGCACAAAGTAAACACTCTGAAACATCAGTCAGAGAAACAAACTCAGCTTTTTTCAGAAATGTATCAACCATTCAGAGACAGTGATATTAGCTAGCATGGAACATTTATAGTGAAAAAAAAAAAAATTAATGAATTTGTTAAAAAGTGCCTTGTTGATGTTGTTGCTATTATTTGTCCCAAAAAAAAAAAAATGTACAGTTCAGTAAGTGATATTTAACTTTCACGATACAATGTTGAACTGAGAATATTGGCCATTAACAATCAACTTAGTAGAAAAAATCATATTCAGATCTTCAGGAGTGCCAAAACTATAAATTTCAGCATTGTGCTGGATGAGTTTCGATGTTCAAGATAAGCCACAGTTGGCAATATTTGGACAGTTTGTGTCAGAAGACTGCACAATCAACGAAGAGTTGCTTGACATTGTGCCGCTGAAAGAAAGAATCCATGGCAACGATCTAAAAGAGGTACTGATTACTGTTATTGAGAAAGTAAATCTGCAGTTATCAAAACTAACCATTGCAATAGCCACGGACAGAGCTCCAGCCATATTGGGATCAAAGAAAAGCTCTTGTAGGGCTATGTAAAGCTGATTAACTTTTTACAGAATTCTGGACGTTTCACTGTATCATAAAGCTGAACTTAGACCACACCATGAAACCTGTGCTGGCAATTGAAAATGTTATATGCACACATGCTCTTAATCACAGACAGTTCAAACATGAGAGACTCTGTAAAACCCGAACAGTCCTTCATTTGTAATGCATGCTGTTAGACCACAGCTCTCTGGATATAAAGGCACTTGATGATACATGCTCTCAAGATAAACTGTGAAGAAAAGCGTTGATCCAGGTAAAGCAGTCAGTAATTCCTCCATATGAGGAATCGGTTCTCTGAAACCTACACACATTCTTATGCCATCTGTCTTCTTCCGTGTCACCACGGTAAAAACCAGTGGAGAAGCATTGATTAATTCTGTGATTCCAGTAGAGAGTAATCTGTTCAACTTAGCAGATACAGCGGTTCTCACTGAGAAAGGAATAATAATTTTGTTTTTGTCGCACTGATATGACCGAATTTGATGCTTTGGCTTTTTGCATAAATCCTGTAACATATCCTACTGAGAATGACTCCTCTGGCTTCTGAAGAGCAAGATGCACGGATTGTAGCAGACTAAAGCAGAATTGTATCTCAGAATTGTAATACACATTTTAAGAGCTGTGATGAGATTCATGCTCATTAATGCAGTTTTGTCCACTACATAGTAGTTCACAGACATTTGCATCCATCTTTTACCACCATTGCACTGCATACAGTGGATCGCATTAATCTGAGTTCAAAGTAAATTATCTAGATGCACTGTACATGTACTTGATAGCTGTAAGGGTACTTTCTCAAAGTAAGAAGTATGCTCTTAGGCAAAACTGAAACAGAAGCGCCCATTGTCCATTGTCAGTTTAACTGGTCTCTGAATTTCACCAACCAAAAAGTAACAGAAGAGCTTTTTTTCTGGCTTAAAACCTTTCCTGTCCTGCAACACTGATCACTAGAATATAATTCACGGGCTCACCCAGGGATGCCAAGAACTGGTGCAAATGATGCCATTGTTTGTCGCACTTTTAAGTTGTTTGCCTCATTGCCAATTTAATATATTTGGAGGTTTCAAGATGAAAAAAATTAAATTCTTGTTCATATTTTCACAGCAATTAGAGTAATAATAAAAGAAAGAAAGTGTATAAATAAAGTAATTCATTAAAAAAGTGGCTTGAAAGGAATAATTGCAGGTCTATATTGGCTACTAGCAGATATGCAGTGTTCAGAGAAATGTGCAGGACACTCAGGAGTGTTGAAGTGCTCAGATGTGATGAAAAGGGGGAATTGCATTTACTCCTTTAGTAATTTATGGGTCATCGTGTATCAAAATAAAATTCTGAATTTTTTAATACCCTAAATCTTCAATCACTTGGCTACTGCTGTCTTAACACTTTAAACCAGTGCGCAAAATCCTTATCTTAATCTTATCTTTCTTACTTTGAAATACATTGGCTCCACTTTGTATTTGAGTGCATGTGCTTTTCCCACTAGTCCCAGAACAGAAGAAACCTTCTCTGGGTCATGAAGATTCTCCACAACTGTGTTGATTGCGTTCATGACACGGCGGGCATGTTTCCTCAGCTGAGAGCTCTTCTCCATCTCTTCTGGATCTTCCATGTCCAAAAACTGACTGAAGTACTGCTTTGCTGAGGGGAAGTTCACAAAGAATCTAAAGGAACACAGAAAAAGAAAGCAGGGTAAAATGTTAGAATACTGTTCCATCATTAATGAATAACTAGACAAGAACACATTAAGGCACTACTGATTTCATCAGTAAAGTGAAAAGCATGACAACTCCCTAATATTGAGAAAATTAATATTGAGAAATTAAGAGAGAAAATTAGAGACACGCATCCAAACTTTAGTTGAGGACAGTAAGAATGTGAGGCCTGTAGATACTGCTTTGGATGCGGCTAGCTCAGGGACTCCTGTACATTGTTCGGTTCTGGTTTCAGCACCTCTGCAGCAGGGCAACTGGGTGATTGTGAGGCGGCATAGTCGCGGGTCAAAACACCGCTCTTCCGTTCGATCAAAACATCAAACAGGTTCTCCCCACTGACAAACCTGATGAAAGTGCTCTAGGTATTAGCGATTCTATTATGCGGAACGTGAAATGGAGACACCAGCCACCATAGGTCCAATGTTTACCGGAGCCAGAGCGCCTGGCATCTTGGCAAATTTAAAAGTACTGACTAATGCTACCGTAAATTCAGTAAGCTTGTTATTCACGTTGGCGCTAATGATGTTCAACCGCCAGTCGGATATCACTAAAAATAATGTTAAGCGGTGTGTGAACTTGCAAGTGCGATGTCAGACTCTGTAATATGCTCCGGTCCGCTCCCTGCTTACCAGGGTGATGAGATTCATAGCAGACTGTCGCCACTCAATGGCTGGATGTCTAAGTGGTGCCCGCCAGAATAACATAGGTTTTATAGGCCAATTATCACCCCACGTCACACAGGCGTCATGCTGTTTCAACTGCGCATGTCGGTTGCAAAAGACGACCGGGAAAATGTCGTGTTGTGCAGTGGGATGCCAGAATCGGAAATCTGTAAACAGTAGTCTTAAATTTTGCCAATACCTTCAACTCACACTCCTTTTAATGCCAACTGCAGACTTCTTTGGTTACAAGCCCTCAGAAGAGCCGATTGGAAAGAGGACCAAATAAAAAATGCCAGACTCTGCAGTTCACACTTCATATCAGGTGAGTTAGCATTATGCTAAATGTAAATCAGACACATAATTTGGTCTGACTCAAATCAACAAAATATCGGTAAATAATGAGATGTACGCTTATCTAGCACAGAGTAATGTAAACATTTGTGTTGAACTAGTTTACTAGCTAACTTACTTTTAATTTTGTTACGTTGTCTTGCTAGAAGTTTGCCTGATGGCTTGTCTCTTATGCTTGGTTAGTAACGTTAGTACTTGGCTAATACGTTACAGAAAACTCAGGCCTAAAGTTGGCTGTTAATCTCTATCATACTGTCAATCACCAGAATACATTTTTTAGTTTTGTACAGGAGGGTATCCATGGACTTCAATAGGTCCCGACTTTGTCCCTTCTGTCTTTTCCTACTCAACCAGCTGTGAAATAAACAAAGGCGATGCTAAACTTGAGAGGTAAATATTTAACCTCATTTAGTTGCTAAATGGTATCATTGCATGCATTAACATGCAGAGAATTTATGGCAAGTAATGGCACTTCGATTTGGTAAAGATAATTTTCTAGACCATGATCATTTTTGTGATGCCCATTGAGGCATGCTATGGAATTTGCATTTGACTTTATTTGGGTACCTGATAACCTCTATGATATTCAAGCAACTAAACTGTTTGGACTGACTGTTTGCACTCATCTCTGAATATCAGATTTAAGAGGAAAAGGAAAAGGGATGATACCGCCCACAGACCACCAGATGATGTAAAGCAGTCAAAGAAAGTTACTGATGAGGTTGCATCAGAATCCCCAGGCCTGTCCTCAGATGACTGCAGAATGGAACATGGTGCTGGTCCTTGCACTGGTGAGAACTTGTGATATCTTACCTAATGTAAGGCAGTTGTTATTGGAATGAATCTGGTCATCCTGTTTATTTATTGTTCAATATAGCAGAACTGTTGTGAAGTTATACATTATTCTGTTTAGCACATGATGTTTGAAAACATCAATCAAATAATAGAGAGTAGCTAAACTGAAACAAGTGACAGTGCATCTTTTATAAGTAAATTACAATCTGATCTATATTTTAGAATCCACAGTGCCAAAGGTTCTCCATGATGATCTGAAACACAAGTACATCCAGCTTTCTCCAGAGTGTGTCAACTTGCGTTTGGAGATCAACAAACTGAAATCTGAGAATGAGGAATTAAAGTCAACACTTAGAAAAGAGCAAAGTAGTGCATGTTCTGTTTTTCACAGGTTTGACCAGTGTCATTTTTGAGTGGTTAATTCGCAAGCTAATAGACAGTGTAGAGGTTGTGCGTGTCTCTATGAACTTGGAGGATCATCTACTAGCCATCCTAATGAAACTAAGATTAGGGCTCAGCAACAAGGATATTGCTTTCAGATTTAATGTTACAGAATGTGACATCTCTAAAATTTTGAGAAGTTGGCTTCCTGTTATGTCTGCAACTTTAAAGCCTCTCATCAAGTGGCCAAGCAAGCATGCAATATTAAAGAATATGCCAAAATGTTTTAAAACTAAATATAAATGTTGCAGGTGCATTATTGACTGTTCAGAAATTTGTATTGACAGACCCACAAATTTAACCTCAGAGCCCAGGCGTACTCTACTTATAAAGCCACAACACTGTTAAGTATTTGGTTGGCATGTCACCTGCAGGGCAATTACATTTCTGTCGGCAGGTTGGGGTGGGCGGCGTTTCAGATAAACAAATTACAGCTGAGTCTGGATTTTATGACCTGCTAGAGCATAATGATGAAATACTAGCAGATCGTGGTTTTACCATCAGAGATGAGCTTGCTACGTGGTGCCACCCTTAGGATCCCTCACTTTACCAAGGTAGAAAGCAGCTCACTGCTCAAGAAGTGGACACATCGAGGCTTTGTCTAATGTGAGAATACACATTGAAAGAGTAATAGGTAGATGGAAAAATTTCAAAATTCTGACAACTGTTATTCCACTCACACAGGTTGACCTCTTAGATGATATAGTGATTGTGTGTGGAGCATTAACAAACCTTTGCAAATGTATATGTCACAAATCCAGCCTCTGTGGCTCCCTCCGATCACCACCAGAGGGAGGCATCACGGACTACTAACCAGTCCTTTTGGGACTTCATTTCCCATGACCCGTACCTGAGACTGATCACCTGCACAGGTGCCGATTATTAGGGGCTATTTAACCAGAGCTCTCCATTCCCTCGTTGCGAAGTCTTGTTTTGCTACTGCTAACATTTCCGAGCGTTTATCCCTTGTTTGTTTACCTGTGTATTACCTGGACTGATTATTCCCCTCTGACCGTTTGCTGCCTGCCTTATTGACCTAGCCTGCCTATTGATTATTCTCTCTGTCTGCCGCCTGCCTCGACCCATTGCTCTGTCTCCGTTTGTGCCTCTGCCTTGTCTACGTTGCCCCTGATACTGCTGTACTACCATTGCCTGTCTGACTGCTTCTATTGTGTAAATAAAACTGCAGATGGATCACAAAGTCACTGACCCTTCATTACAGTATAGTTCCAAGGAGATAGCTTGAATTAGATTATTTTTTTATTTAACTTTTTATTGTAATTTAAACACTTGAAAGTGCAATTAATTTTGTTTATGTAAATACTAGAACTGTATTAAATCATTTGCTTCAAAATACATTTTATTCTGACTTTTTTTTTGCATTGTTCACAATACCAGTTAACAACCTTTCGTCTTACTCTGGCACATGTGTAGTGGAAATGGTTCTTGCACTTTGCACAGTCAATCATCATCCCAAAGTCAGGCCTTTGACAGCGTGAGCAGACTGCAGGTGTGGGTGCTTGCATCAGTGGATCCATGCTGTGTGTTAACAGCTCAGGCAAAATGCTCTGTTTGAAGAACACATCAGCTTTAGGCAGGACTGCTTGCAGCATTTCGTCATCTCTGCTGATGCGGTTGATGGTAATATCTTGCTTTGTCCAAACCACAAAGTCACAGTACTGGGTGTTGCATACAAACATGTGAAGCTGAACTTGATGGTAGTACTCATGATTCTTCTTTAGTTGTAGTGCTTTGTCCAAGCAGAACTGTGTGTCCTCACTACTCCCTGTCAGACCATCACGGTATTTGTAGGGGCACTTAATCTCTACAGTTACTTTCCCACAGCAGGTACAGTTTGCTATTCCATCCGGCGATGCCCCAAGATGTGGTTCGTCTGGCCGCACAAAAAGACCGCAGAGCTCCACGCCAAAGTTTTGATGTTGTGCTTTCATTATTTCTGTGTATTGTCTTATGGCTGTGTCCTCCATATCTTTTCCCCAAAGTACTGCTGGGACATGGCCAAACTGTTGTTTGTTGTAGTGCATTACCTGTTTTACAAGATTTGTTTTAGCATTCTCAGTTACTACAGTGCATACACAATGTAGGGTTGTGCTTGTTATCCTTCCAGTTCTGTGTGTGTGCCAGGCCTGAGAGTGGGCCTGCTTTTTAGTCGTAAGCTCAAGGTTTACACACTGCTCATTAGTTAACTCCTTCCCCAGTCTTTCAAAGGTCTCTTCACACCTCTCTTATAGTTCATTTTGGCAGAGGCATCTCAGATCGGCATCATACAGAGCTACCAGGGGCTCTGGCAGGTCTCCAGTCTCCATGTCAGATTCTGATGCGGAATCTGTGTCACTGTAGTCCATGCTAGTGAGCACAGTTGCGTCAGGTGCCAGTACTTTCAGTTCTGCAATGTCTTCATCTGTCAGTTCTGAATACACAAAATAAATGTTAGACTAAACTAATTTTAATACAGATTACACTCAAATCTGGTTAGTCATTAATAGTTACATGGCACTGATTATAACTTATGATTTACATTAAATTACACTATCGATCATGTTTTAGAACATCTCCATCTTGTAGTTTTATTGAAATATAAGTAGTTTAAGTCCAGTGAATGGTACAACAAACTGACAAATTTAAAAGAACATTTACTTATTAACACCGCTGTTCCAGGGTGTTCGCAGATTGGGACAGCTGTAGAAATGTGTTTTTGCATCAACTTTCAAGGCTTCATTTACTTTTATTGCTTCAGAATAATCAAAGAAGATAAAGAAAGTTTGGATCAGCAAAATTTAGAAATAAAGCAATTTTCAGAGATATACAATTATCAGGGTTATAGTAATAAATTAACAACTTCAAGGTATTCTGCAACAATGGAAGTAAGCAAAGCCTTGAAAGTTGATGTAGAAATGTGTTTTTGCAAGTATTCCAATGTGTAAACACCTTGGAATAGCACATGTTAATACACCCTCAGAAGCTTTATTTGTACATTATTGCAACTAAAGTCAATAAAAGACAGGTTATAAAAATATAATCAATACCTGCTTGCTACATGACCTGATCTTGTCTACCTTTTACATTGATCTTTCTATGCTTTACTCTGACTGGCTGCAGCTGGGTGTCTTAGCCCTTCTGAAGCTGATCTCA